>SJYV01034234.1:728924-802344 GCA_006410875.1 Neotragus pygmaeus | reverse complement strand
GGAGAAGGTTGGGACCTTAATGGGGCGGGGGCGGTGTTCCCGAACCAGGCGGAGATCAAAGTCTCACAGGAGGGTCTGGAGGCGATCGCAGATCAGGCAAAGGGCCGCTGGAACTGTAAGAGACTTCTGGCGTGCCCGAGAGACTCGTGTGAGGGCAGCCGCGGGCAGGTCTGGGGGCTGCGTGGCAGGCGCGGGGCCTGACCACAGACAGGGCAGGCGGAGCCGAGGGTCACAAGGGGAGAGCTTTGGAGGTGAGCTGCGGCACCTGCCGCAGGGACTGGGGGTCGCGGCTACGCACTACCGGACAAGGAGGGACACTGCGGGCGAAAAGAGGCAGAGCTGGGACCTGGAGCTGGGGTACAAGTGAGGGGCGGCCGCATACAATGGCGGGGGGCGGGGTGTTAGCGTTTCTGTTCAGGCCAGGCTAGAGGTGATGATCAGCCCTGTACTGCGTCCCTACCCTTTGGGGGACACAGGCTTCCAGTCCCAAGCATCCCGGGACCCCTACCGCCCGCACCCGCCTCGGCCGGAGGGCTGGTTAACTAGCCAGGGAGGGGGTACCGTTGCCACCCAGGACGGGTCCAGCGCAGCCCGTGGGTTCATGCCCCGGCTATGTCACTCCCAGGCCTAGCCAATCGCCCTCCCACCCCCCAACGCAACTTGTCCCCAGTTCGCTAAGGGGGTGGCTCCTTGGAGCGCGGACAAAGGCCCCTGGAGTGTGGCGGGCAGCGGCGTCCCCGCCTGGGGCCCCGGGCCACGCGCCACATTGGCTGCCCAACTGCGCCAGTATGGGCGGTGGGGGGGACCTGAAGTGAGCCCAGGAGGAACTGGGGGTCCTCGCAAAGAGGCGAGAAGTGGGGGAGGGGCTTGGCACAAAAGCTTTGGAACTTCTGCCGAGGAACCTTGATTCATAAGTTTCCCCAGGGATGGAGGCTTTCTGAAGGACTCAAGACGTTGAGTTAAGCTGCATGCAAATAGGATGTAAATAAAATGCAAATCGGCATCTGTGGGTTGGGAGCCCTCCACCCCGCCAGTTTTGTATCTGGACTGTGGAGTGAACTGTTTGCTATCTGTTCCTGCTCTGTCTGAAAAGGGGTCAACTGAGTTGGGAAGGGAAAAATGGAAGTGGGAAGGAGTCGCCATTTAGGGCACAGGCAGTGAGACAAGCAGTCTTTAACGTTAGAGAGAGAAGCTTAAAGTCTTGATCGGTTAATGTATTATTTCAGTAAATGTGCCAGCTACACAACTGGCAGATAAGCCCCTGCTCTTAGAGCACTGGGGAGTTGGGCGAACACTAAATAAGTAAATAAATAGTAAGTGGATAGAACTTCCAATAGAGATAAGTGCTGCCAGGAAAATAAAGCAGGGTGATGTAAAATAAAGTGAGGAGAGTTCTGCGCAGTGACATTTTAGTGGAGCTTTGCAAGATAGGGCCGCCCCCCCCTCCACCCCCGCCACTGGCAGATGTTGGGGGGGAAGACTGAACCAGGCAGAGGGCACTACAAGTGCAAAGGCTGGGAAGCGGGAATGAGCTTAGAGAAACTGAACAAAGGCCATTGTGGCTGGAGCTCGTAGGCAGATGTTGAGAGTGGGGTTCTGAAAGGGGATGGCAGGACCAGCCAAACCGCGATTTGGGGGGCCATGGAAAGGAGCTTAGGTTTTATTCTCCTAAATGAATCCTTGGAGGGAGGGTTTGGAGTAGAAAGCCACGAGATCTGATTTTTAAAAGCTTCCCTGACCTCAACAAGGAGAGGAAAAGCAGCTCCCCTTTCATTCTGCCTCTGGGGATGGCCAGGCGCCGGGAGCCTCCGAAGCTGTGGGGACTGCTTTGAATGAGCCTACACCAGGGATGGGTCAGGTTTTAAAACCCACTTCTCGCTTTTAGGCAGTTTCTGTCCACCTTAAGCAGCCTCCACCCAGAGCCCACGGCTCCATATGCACTTCCACGCAAGAGCTTCCTGGGGGTTCTGAGTTAGTCACATTTTCTTCTCGGAATTACAGCCTGAGAGGAACCATCCACCCTGGAACGGGCAGCCAAGGATGCAATTTGCATTTAAATGATTGCTTTTATTTACAGGATTGGAGCTACTTTGCATATTCATGGATCACGAAGCCTGTGTTCTGACAACCCTGTTTACTAACGTGTGAGGGTTATTAAATTCAAGGGCCCTCAGATAGTCTGGTGGTCTGGATGGTGCTGGGAACTAACGATTATGAGATGGTATAACTTGGAAAAGAGATCAAAGGGTAAGATTGCAGGTCTGGGAAAGAGTTTTAATTAATGTCAGGAAACCTTGTAACAGTTTAATCCTTCAGGAGCAGGAAATGCACCAGCGGCTCTAAAGGGAGTGGGCAAGGACAGAGAGTGTTGGGGTGCGTGGGGAGACAGGCTCCACAGCCTCATCCTGGCCGTCTGCTAAACATGGGGGTGTCCAACTGGGGTGCAGCGGCCTTGAGGTCAGGAGTCCGGAGCAGTGGGTTCTAGTCCCAGCTCATCCGTCACTTCCAGGAAGCCTCTGGCCAAGTCGCATTACCACTTCCTATTCCCAACAGGACACTGAGAATTGTCTTTGTTTTTGTAACAAGTCAGGACCCAGAGCTCCCTGTCTGCCAGGCACCAGGCTGAGTACTTTCTAAGTATGTTTCACGTCGGCTTTGAGAAAGTGGCACTAATACTATCATTGTTTTACAAAAAGACTGAAGGTCAGAGAGGTTAAGTAATGCCCTGTGTCACTCGGTTCTGTCTGACTTCCTCCAGCTGAGGTCTTCCACTCTTGAGGACACGGATGGGAGTGTAAATTCTGTGCCAGGTATTCATTGGTATTTTAGACATGCCCAGGGCTAGGAAAGGCCCTCCAGACCTGTTTAGTTTTTTCTTTCCCGTCCATGCTGCAGCGCCTCCTCCCCACTTCTTTAGAGAAGGTGGGTTAAAGGTGCCTCTGCTGGCAGTAGCCAAGGGAAGCAGGTCAGAATGGCATGTTCCAGAGCAGTTTTGTACGTCTTGTATCTCCTGTCATCTGGGTGGGTGGGAAGGTGAGGACGCTGATTCCCAGAAGAATGGCTGGTGTCTACCTCTGACTCTGCAGCAGGGGCACCTGGTTTTAGGGCATGCAGACTGGCCTCCGGTCCTCCAGCGCCTGGTTCCCCTCTGGAAAACCACCTGTGCAGTCAGGCCGCCATTTAGAGCACCTGCTGTGGGAATCAGGAGAGTTTGGGAGTTTTCAAGGTAGACCACATGAGTTTGAGTAGGCTCCGGGACTTGGTGATGGACAGGGAAGCCTGGCGTGCTGCAGTCCACAGGGTTGCAAAGAGTCAGACACGATTGAGCGACTGAACTGAACTGACTGAAGGTAGACCACCCCAAAGGCTTCTCCCCTTCACACTCCCTCAGGGACTTCTTTTCTCGGTGTGTGATGGTGGAGGCTGGAAACCAGTGGTGGACCAACACTTGGGTGAGCCTATTTCAGTCCCATCTCCATGGCAACTGCCCCTCCTGGAAAAGGAAAGTCAGAAAAGTTCATAACCTCAGGGCACTTGCCAGTCTGTTATTTATGTAACAGACCCTTTATAAGTGCTTCAGTTCAGTTCAGTTACTCAGTTGTGTCCGACTCTTTGCGATCCCATGAACTGCAGCACGCCAGGCTATGGTCCTAAACCCTACTTATTATTTTAATCCTCACAAGAACCCCGCAAGTCGGGTGTTATCACTCCCATTTTGCAGATGAAGAAATTGAGGCAAGTAAGGTTAAGTCTGCTGCCCCAGGTCACAAGGCCAGGGGCAGAATCGGAAACCCAAAGTTCATGCTGCTTGGTGAGGATCAAGGCTGGGAAAACCAGCCCTGCTTGTGGCCTGCAGGCAGGCAGCAGCACTGTCCTCGCACAAGGAATCTTGCCTGCATTCTTTCCAGCCTCTGCAGGCCCCAGCTTGTGAGAAATGGAGCGTGCTGCTCCACCACCTGCCGGCAGCTTCTGGCCCCTCTGTGTGTGCGCGTGCATGTGCGACGCAGTGTATTTAAGAGCATTTGAATGAGTCACATTTCTGGGAGCCTGGCCGACAGCAAAGTAATTAGTATGTGAGCCGAGTCTTGCACATTCGTCACTTTATTCATTACTCCTTTTGAGGAGCTGCATGCCTACATCCCACGGGTTTGTTGCCATATATTCATCCCGCCCCAGTCAGCCTTGCCCTGGGGCTGACTCCAAATCTCTAATCAGGTTTTGTGCAATTTGGGGATCCTGGAGAGCTCTCTACTTGGCAGGGGGAGGCCTCAGGTGGCTGATGGGGCTGGGGCTTACCTGACAGTGGGTGAAATGGAGCCTGAGTGGGGTCTGGGGCAGCGGTAGGAAGGCAGAAGTTGCAGGGCCATGGTTCTGGCTCCCCAGCTGCATATATTCGTGCTTCTCAAACCTCAGTGCACGCAAGCATCTGAACACACCTGGAGCTTATCGGAGGGCTGTGGAAACACAGGTGGCCAGGCCCCCTCTGGAGAGTCTGCATTTCTTACAAGCTCCCAGGCAATGCTGCTGCCATTGCCAGTCTGAGGATCAAACTTTGACTTAAGCCTCAGTCCCCTCCTCTATAAGATGACCGTGAGAGCATCTTCCTGCCCTGTGACGTGAGGGTTGGAGACCGTATTTAATCAGTTCTTTCATTCAGCAGCTGGGCCATGAGCACTGCCGGTGTGCCAGGTGCTGGGGAATCGATGCAGAACAAAACAGACAGGAGCCTGGGTGTGGGGGAGACAGACCAAAAGAGTAATAAAATAAAACAATTGAAAATTGTGGTACCTGCTACAAAGATAAAGATCAGGAGTATTGATATAGAGCATAAAAGGGGCAAAGGAACCTAACTAATTTAGATAGACTGGCTAGCAAAGGGCTCAGCCGGTGACATTTCCAGAGCCCTGGTTTGTCTGAAGAGCCCAGTAACAATAGTCCATTTGTCTCCTGATTCCACAGCTTTCTAGCTGTATAGCTTGTCCTAGCTTGGACAAGCCAACTGGCCTCTCTGTTTTATTTCCTGTAAAATGCAGACAGTGATACCACTTGCCTCATGGTGTCATTGTCCAGATGATTAGGTGTTAATATATGTGAAGTGCATAGCAGAGGGCCTAGAGCATAGTAAGCACTGTGAGAGTTAAGTCATTATTATGTTCACTATGGCGGCAATAGAGAACTTCACAGGGCAATCCTGAATCCCCCAGAAAGCCTAGATGAGCTGGACTCTGCTTCATTATGTGAGGTGGTATAGCCCTCCTTCCGATCATCCCGGACAGAGTTCTGTAGAACAGTGACTGTCACCTCATGGGCATCCTTCGCAGTGATAATGACCTATTTGAGACAACTGAACCCTTCCTAAAAGGCCCTGATGCCTAGACGTTGATTAGCAAGGACTTCCTGGAAGAACAGGACCACATCATGCGGGATACATCATAGAATGTCTTTGTTAACAAGTTATATAAACCCATCTCAAAATGGCTTAGTCCAAAAAAAGAGAAGTTAATTGACTGCTGGAGGTGCAAAAACCAGGGTATCTGGCTTCAGGCATAAATGAATCCAGCCTTGCAGTGTATTGGGACTCCTGTCCATCACGTGACAATTTCCCGTGGGCCAGCTTTCCTCTCAGGCAGGTTCTTTCCCTGTGATGGTAAATATGCCCTCTCCAGCTCCAGGTTTATATCCTTTTAGCTTGTTGTTCATTCGCTCAGCTGTGTCCGACTCTTTGCGACCCCCGTGGACTGCAGCACGCCAGGCCTCCCTCTCCTTCACTGACTCCTGGAGTTCGCCAAAGTTCATGTCCCATTTTGTCAGTGGTACCATCCAACCATTTCATCCTCTGCTGCCCGCTTCTCCTTTTGCCTTCCTTTCAGCTTATTAACCCCAGTAACAAGAAAAAAAACCTCTTTCCAGCTAATTCTAGCAAAAATCCTAAGAGTGATTTTCATGGGTCTGGTTGAGGCCAGGTGCCTGTCCCTGAACCAATCAGTGCGGCCAAAGGGTGGGACAAATGCTTCGATTGGCCAGGCTGGGTCTGGGGCTCACAGCTGAAGGGGGCTCTCCAGAGGAAAATCAGGAGCTCTTTTCAGAACTGGAAGAAGGAGAGGTTTCCACCCTCAGGAATGAAAACAGAAAGCAAGAGTGTTATCTATTTCCCATGTCAGAAAGGAGTGGGAGCTAGAGACGGGGACCACAGCCAAAAGAACCCACACAGTTTCAGAAGCTTGGTTGCCATCTTTATATTTTCTTCACACTGGTTTCCTGTTGTTGTTGGAAGGTCAGTCAGGAAGAGAGACGAGCCGGCAGAACCGAGGGAAGAACCGGCAGAACCACGTTCCAACTTGTAGGCAGGTCTGAAGAGAGGAGATTCCTCCAACACAGTGAGTGGAAGCAGCTAAAGAAAGTTTCGTTCTTGCAAGGAAAGGACCTGGGGTGCAGGCATGAGGTTGAGAGACCTGCCTGGTTTCCTGGCTTCTTCTTCATCAAGTCTGTTCTCAAGCATATAAACCAGGCTTTCTCATCCTCAGCACTGCTGACATGTGGGGCCAGATCACTCTGGTGATCTTAGTGTTGAGGGCCATCCCAGGCATGTTGTTCAGTCACTCAGTCGTGTCCAGCTCTTTGTGACCGCATGAACTGCAGCACACCAGGCTTCCCTGCCCCTCACCATCTCCCGGAGTTTGCTCAAACTCATGTCCACTGAGTCGATGATGCTACCCAACCATCTCATTCTCTGTCATCCCCTTCTCCTCCTGCCTTCAGNAGCTCTTTGTGACCGCATGAACTGCAGCACACCAGGCTTCCCTGCCCCTCACCATCTCCCGGAGTTTGCTCAAACTCATGTCCACTGAGTCGATGATGCTACCCAACCATCTCATTCTCTGTCATCCCCTTCTCCTCCTGCCTTCAGTCTTTCCCAACATCAGGGTCTTTTCTAATGAGTCAGCTCTTTGCATCAGGTGGCCAAAGTATTGGAGCTTCAGCTTCAGCATCAGTCCTTCCAATGAATATTCAGGGTTGATTTCCTTTAGAATTGACTGGGTTGATCTCCTTGCAGTCCAAAGGACTCTAAAGAGTCTTCCCAGCACAGGCTGCTTAGCGGCTACCCTGGACTCTACCTGCTAGAGGCCAGTTGCACTTCCCTCCCCAATTGTGACAAGCAGAACTGTCCCTAGATATGCCCCAGTGTTCCCTGGGATCACAATCACCCTGGTTGAGGACCAGGCCTGGAGGTGTGTGGGGAGAGTTGGGGAGGGGGCTGATGGTCAAGACTCCAGAAGCACCTTCCACCCTGTCTCCTCCCGGCCGTCCTGGGGACTGTTGGCCACTGTGTGAACTAGAAAATTTGCACGGGGTGTGTTCTGTTGTCACTTGCTGAGAAGTCTCTTAATCACATTTGCCATTGATGAGAAGTCTAGACGAAATCCACTATACTGTGTCAGGGGCCAATGGCATTTTGTTCCAGCATATCCAGTTCTTTAAAAAAATTTTTTTTTCTGGGCTTGTTGTTTCTTAAATTTTGATTCCGAGTGTGCTCTTGTGATAAGCAGCTCTGACTGGGACAGCATTTTTTTCCAAAGGTGATACATTGGGATATGGCAATGGGGATGCAACATGAGTTCCATCAACAGGTGATCAACGTGTTGAGCTTTCTTCCGGGTCAATTTCAAGACCTTGGTGAGTCAGTTAAGTAAGTAACTTATAGGGGTAGGTAGACAAAGCTTAAATAGCTGAGGTGGCACTCTTGTGACTGACACGGCACGAAGAGTGATGGGACCAGGGGCCTGATTACAATGTCTGAGTGCTTGTTTCAGGATCATGTCTTGTCCGATACCCTCTGTTCCTGCCTTCTCTCCTCTCTGGGCAAAGGAAGGATCACCCTGTAGCACCAGGCTCCTTCTCATTCTGTGGTATCAATAATTTATCCCAGTCGATGGCCTTGCGGCCAAGGCAGGATCAGAGCTGCTCACTATATCCCATCAAGTAGCTGAGAGAGAGAAGTGGTCGATACCACATTTACTTAAGAAAGCCCCAGGGATGTGCTGAACTGCCTGGGACGTGGCTGGTTACAGCCTCACTGTGGGCGGAGCTAAGTCTGGCTTAAGATGCCCAGAAACACAGCACAGCAGAGCTGGGCAGGCAGGGCTTTCCCAAGGCCAGGCTCCCTCCAAAAGCAAGGACCTGGTGGCAGTGGGTGGAGAAGAGCCCTGTTGAGAAGTCTCATTCCCGCAGTATTGAAGAAGCATCTACTTGGTGCTGGTTCTTCTCCAGTGGTGCTCATTCTGATTTCCTGCCCCGCAGGGAATGTTGGCAGTGTCTAAGAACCTGAGGGGTTGTCACTGCTGGGGAGAGGGTGTGCTTCAGGCACCTACTTGGGGGAGGCCAGGGGTGCTGCTCCACCTCCTGCAATGCACAGGACAGACCCCCAAACAAGGGAGCCTCAGACCCAAAGTGTCTGTTATCCCGGGGCTGAGAAACCCTGGTTTGCGCTGATGAACAAGACAGTGTCCCTGCCCTCCTGCAGCTGGTGGTAAAGAACGACAGGAAGGGAGGAGAGGAGGAAGGGACCGGAGAAACAAAGTAAACAGGAGAAAGGATAACAGACGCGATTAGACCTAAGAAATAGACGAGACGCACTTGGGGGCAGGGGGGTGTGACCTTGGCCAAGGACGGAGTGGATGACATGAGAGCTGAGACCAGTGTGCGGAGGAGCAGTTTTCCATGGAGGCGGGGGTGGGAGGGGTCTAAGCAGAGGAAGCAGGGGGCGAAGAGGAGATTCGGGTTAATAAGCCCATCTCTGGCTGCAGTCCTTGGGGGCGTCCAGCAGACATCTCCAGGAGAGGGGGGGCTCCTGGAGCGAGAGGATGGATTCTCAGGAGATCTCTGTGAGAAGGGTAGGATGTGAGGGGAGGGGGGAAAGGTGGAACCCAGGAAGTCAGTTGACATGTGTTTGATATGCTGGGAAGCTTCTAAGAGGGGGTGCTTCTAGGAGCTGAGTGTGTGACCTTGGGCAAGTGTCCCAGCCTACTCAAGACTGTTGTCCCCGGTGTGAGGACTGGCTGTGTCGGGTCCCTGGCCGAGGCTGAGTCATCGGTGAGTGCCAGCTGTTAGCCCTGAAGGACCGAAACCACAATGCACGTCCTTCTCCCAGCGAGCGCTCAGCCCATGAGCATCTCTTTGAGTCTCATTTTACTCCCTTATTTTTAAAGGGGTCAGACACGGCCTCGCATTCAACGAAGATGACAGGGTATTCAGAGAAAGGGGGTCTCCCTCCCACCCTCTCCTCCAGCCACTAGCGCTGACGATTCCTGGTTGCTCACTAAGCCCAGCCAAGGGGGCAGATGGGAACCTAAAGCCTCACCCACTCCTGGTGCCAGGCTGTGCTGCCTGGAGAAAGGGGTTGGTGGTGGGCTTGAAGGGACGTAGGGTCTCCTTAAAGAAGTCAGGAGAGTGGAAGTCTCACCATGAATTGGTCTTCTCCCCCCAACTTTTCTGGAACCTTTGCGGTGGCATCAGAGAGAAAGATGAGAACCCACCAGGCGCTCGCCTTCCTCCTGCTCTTTGTGATTGCCTCCGGGGCCTCTGAGAACGCCAGCACGTCCCGGGGCTGCGGGCTGGACCTTCTCCCTCAGTACGTGTCCCTGTGCGACCTGGACACCATCTGGGGCATCGTGGTGGAGGCGGTGGCCGGGGCGGGCGCCCTGATCACACTGCTCCTGATGCTCATCCTGCTGGTGCGGCTGCCGTTCATCAAGGACAAGGAGAAAAAGGACCCTGTGGGCCTCCACTTCCTCTTCCTCCTGGGGACCCTAGGTCTCTTTGGGCTGACCTTCGCCTTTATCATCCGGGAGGACGAGGCCATCTGCTCGGTCCGCCGGTTCCTCTGGGGCGTCCTCTTCGCACTCTGCTTCTCCTGCCTGCTGAGCCAGGCATGGCGAGTGAGGAGGCTGGTGCGCCATGGCAAGAGCCCCTCGGGCTGGCAGCTGGTGGGCATGGCCCTGTGCCTGATGCTGGTGCAGGTCATCATCGCCATCGAGTGGCTGGTGCTGACCGTGCTTCGAGACGCGAAGCCGGCCTGTGCCTACGAGCCCATGGACTTTGCGATGGCCCTCATCTACGACATGGTACTGCTCGTGGCCACCCTGGGACTGGCCTTTTTCTCGCTGTGTGGAAAGTTCAAGAAGTGGAAGCAGAACGGAGTCTGCATCTTGGTCACAGCCTTCCTCTCCGTGCTCATCTGGGTGGCTTGGATGACCATGTACCTCTTCGGCAACGCCGAGCTACGACAGGGAGATGCCTGGGGTGACCCCACCTTGGCCATCACGCTTGTGGCCAGTGGCTGGGTCTTCGTCATCTTCCATGCCATCCCAGAGATCCACTGCACCATTCTGCCAGCCCCGCAGGAAAACACGCCCAACTACTTCGACACATCACAGCCAAGGATGCGGGAGACGGCGTTTGAGGAGGACGTGCAGCTGCCACGGACCTACATGGAGAACAAAGCCTTCTCAATGGATGAACACAATGCAGGTAAAGTGGGGTACTGTCCCACCGGGTTAGGCTGTTCCTCCCAAAAGAGCTCCTTTTCCCCCACTGAGGATCACGGGCCCTGGGGGTGGTCCTGGCAAATCAGAGCCCACAAACATTGACCCTGTGCTGAAACTGGCCCCTAGAGATTCAGCATTATCAATTTATTTAGTGTGCATGCCTGCATGTGTGTTCAATCATATCTGACTCTTTGCAACCTCATGGACTGTAACCCCCCAAGTTCCTCCGTCCATGTGATTCTCCACGCAAGAATACTGGAGTGGGTTGCTATTTCCTTCTCCAGGACCTCTTCCTGAGCCAGGGATCAAACCCGCATCTCCTGTGTCTCCTACATTGGCAGGTGGATTCTTTACCACTGAGCCATCTGGGAAGAGACTTAATTAGCACTTTCAACTAATTTAATGTAAAAAGTCAGGTTCCTGTCCTTTTTTGAAAAGTTGGATCTGGCAATGCTGGTGCCGTTCCCACCTGGCACCAGTTGTCTGCAGCTAGCTAGAAGGCCCTGTCTCTTACCCTCCCGGGTAGTGGTGGCCTTTTAGGTGGGCATCCATCTTCTCTTCACTACACTCCCCTTGGGCGTCCCTGGTGGCTCAGCTGGTAAAGAATCTGTCTGCAATGCAGGAGACCTGGGTTCGATCCCTGAGTTGGGAAGATTCCCCTGGAGTAGAGCACGGCTACCCACTCCAGTATTCTGGCCTGGAGAATTCCATAGACTGTATAGTACATGGGGTTGCAAAGAGTCAGACAGGACTAAGCAACTTTCACTTTTCACACTTCCCATGGCTCCCTGTCCCAGCCACTATACCATATCAACATCAGCTCGCTGCTCCCTGGATGTTTGAGTTTGCAGCCCACGTGCTAGCTGGATGCAGGGGATGGCGAGAGGCAATGCTTGCATTCTTCTCTAGCTCTGTCTCCAGGAGTGGATGAACTTGGGCCCGGGAGTCAGAGTCTGGGTTGGGATCCTGCCCCTTCCCCGATGTAGGCTTTGTGTACCCCATAAAGCTGCTGTGAGTCCTGATGTACCAAGGGACCCCCACAGCGCCTGGCTTGTTGAATGTGTATCTTGGCTGGGTTCCCCTGAAAGCAGAGCCTGAGACTTGTTGCATGTAGTTTACTTAGGAGGTCGCCTCTGCCCAAGAGAATGAGACCAGGAAGGCAGAAATGCCAGAACAAGAGTGTTGAGAGCTGGTTACCACCATGGGCAGCTGGGGCTCGTTCCTGCCAGGGACACGTGTAGAACGAGCCTCAGAATTGATCCTTGGAGGACAGGAGGCTGCGGCATCTGCCCATCAACTCCTATCTCCCGCTACCATGAGTGTTTGCCAGGGCTCCCATAAATGGGCTAATCAAGTTCTATTAGCTCTGCCAACAGAAAAGCAGAGATTGAACAGGCACTTTAGGTGGAGGTGGGATCCCCAGGGGAGCCAAGAAGTAGCAGCCCAGGCCCCAGCTACCCCTGCGGGAGATGCTGGAGAAGTGCCTCTTACAGTTGTTGCTTAAAGCAAATCGGTTGGGTTCCCAGTACTTGAGATTAATTAAAAGTGCCTTTTCTCGGTTACCTAAAGATTTATCAGGAGCTATAATAATAATAGTAGCAGTAGCAGCCGCAGTAGTAATAATTACCTAGTATAATCGTCGTTTTTGAACACTAGCTACATGCCAGACCCTACTCCTTAACCTGCATTATCTCATTAGTCCATCCCTCCAGCTGACGAGGTTGGGTCTGTTATTATCCCCATCTCACAGAGGAATAAGTAGAGACTGTAAGAGATTCAGTCTTGCTCAGTGACATAGGAGGTGGCCCCTTCCGAATGGTTGAGCCCCCTTTTCTGTGACGCTCACCCAGGTGCCTGAGTGATGGTCTGGTCATACTGCAGAATCAGCTTTTTTGGGTTCAGCACAGCCGCCCACAACCATAGGCAGAGGGAAACACATCAAGCCCCCAGGTCCTCCAAGGCCCCCTGCAGCCCTACCCCCACCAGGAGGTGCCCAGCTGCCTCTGCACCCTGCTCCTGCTCAGACCCCCGTGAGAATGACAGACCTGCCCCCTGCTCGTTCCCCCTCCCCACCATGGGTAGAATCACAGTTCTGGGGTGGCCTTTATCAGAGCGGTCTCCTTACTGGAAGCCCCAGACCAGCAAGCCTGTGTTTGTCAAGAGATTTGACAGGGATGAGGCACAGCTCTGATGGGGCTGACTCCCCTGGTTGCCAGGAGATGGGGGTCCCTCAGGGCATATGATAAGCAGAGGCCAGGCACCTGACCAGTTCTTGGAGTCTTGGTAGAGCCACCTCTTCCCTGGGCTCTCCTGGAATAGGATCCTCTTTATCTGACACAAACTCCCCTTGGACCTTAAAGGTAACAGGAACTCCTGAAATGGTTATAGAACTTTATACATTCACTGGGCAATTAGTCTATTGCTTTGTCAAATTCTCGAGGCCATTTGTGATCCCTAGAAGGTTAAGAGTCCGTGTTTTTGAACCTGATGGTCTAGTTTACATGCAGTGGAAGGAGTTGCGTGCTAGAACTACCTTCAAGTATTAGGGGCATCAGAAGTTAAAGATGGCTTACCTTTACTGGGTGCTTACGATGGACAGGTTCCATTCTGAGCATTTTAGTGACTAATCTCATTTAACTCCTGCAATAACCCAGTGAGGTCCATTTTGCAGACAGGAAACTGAGGCATGGAGAGGCTGAACAATTCGCCTAAGAGGCAAAGCCAGGGTTTGAACCCAGGCAGCCTGGCTCCAAGCCCACTCTGCCACAGATCTTCTCTTCTTAAAGCCCTTCAGCATCCCTCATCTCACAGGTGTGTCAGAGCAACTCTGTGCCTTGAGAAGACAGGGATTATCAGTCCCATTTTACAGAACAGAAAACGGAGTCTAGGAGTGTCCAGCAACTTGTTCAGGCTCACAGTGGAGCAGGGAGAAGGAAGGTTGGTTTTCTTGAATGCCCTGCATCCTTTTTTGCGAAAATGCAGTCAGTATGTCATATCCTTGTAACATCCAGAGATCAAAGCAATTTGGGACCCATGTCAGAACCAGCAGTGCCTGGACTGGCACAGGGGGTGATGGGGCTTCAGAGGTGCCCACACACCCATCTGTTTCATACTCTAGGTTCCAGAGCCAAGGACATTGTCCCTCATTCCCCTCTTTCTTTTCCAAAGCAAAAATAACTTTTTTATTCCTTTCTGATGACAGAAGATCAACAATAATCAGGAGTTCAGCAAGTGAAAATAATAAAAATTGCTCAAAATCCCATTGCCCTAAGGCAACTACTGCTGACTGTTTGCTTCCATCTTGCCAGACACAGTACCCCCACCCCGCACACACAGATACACACACACACACCGGTCCAGCAGAGCGGCTCTTAACCCGTCTGCACATTAGAGTCTCTTGGGCAGCTTTAAGCAAATTACCAGCGCCTGCCCCCGCAATCTGATTGAGTAAGTCTGTTTGGGCTCAAGTATTTTAGGCCCTCCAAGTGCTTCTAGGATGTAACCAGGTTGAAAGCACTCGTTGTCTAAGAGGCTGTCTGCAATGCGCTTGCTTAAATCGACAGTGTATGGTGGAGGGAGGCCTTTCCAGGTCAACAACTGCAGAGCTGTCCTTTTCACGAGACAGAGCTTTCCAGGAGGCACCCTAATTTGTTTTCCTGATCTTGGTGGTGGTGTAATCGCTAAGTCATTTCTAACTCTTGCAATCGCACAGATTGTCAGGCTCCTCTGTCTCTGGGATTCTCCAGGCAAGCATACTGGAGTGGGTTGCCATTTCCTCCTCCAGGGGATCTTTCTGACCCCGCAATTGAACCCGGGTTTCCTGCATTGCAGGCAGATGATTTACCAACTGAGCTATTTATGATCTCTTAGCTGGTGAATATTCTGCTTGTTTCTGGCTTTCCATACAAGTTATACTGCAGTAACCATCCTTATCCATTCATTTTTGTGTCCTTGATCAAATTACCTCCTTGCAAAAAAATTCCTAGACATGCATCAGAATCTGCACCTTTCAATCCTGATACATACTGCCAGATCCCCCCCCTCCCCACAGAAAGGTAGACTGATTTAGTCTTCCCTGAATAATTGTATGAGAGCCCCCACCCTCACTTCTTCACCAACCTTGGATATTGTCAGACTTTTTTTTAATAGCCCTGTTTTGCATTCTCCCAAATGTGTGTCCACCAAAATTCATGTGGGCACCAGGCAAAGTCAATTCCCTCGGAAGGCTCACAGAGAGAGAATAAATAATCATCCTGGTTAGGACTGCCTTTGTTCGAGAAATCTGCTTTGCTGGCTGGGGAATGCCTGGGCACCCTTCGTGCCCATGGTGAGAACAGCTGTTGTCATCTTTGGTCTGACCTCAGCCAGCTGTATTTTAGGGAACCGGGCCCTACACGGGGCCTTACCCGGGAGCTAGAGCTAGCGCTGTTTCTCCTGCATTTTAACCAGCCAGCCCTTTGGGCTCTCTACCCTTGAAAGTCCAGCCCTGAGGTCAAGAGACGGGAGGAATATGCCCCAGGCTGGCCTGCGGCTCAGCCTCTGCTGCCTGTTTCCTTCCCCCAGTGGGACCCCAGATATGTAGGACTTCACCAGCCTGCTGTTTCTTAACACGTATCAACAAGGTATGAGGTATGTGACAGAAGATGAAAATACACTGAAGGATATAGCACTTCAGATCACATTTTGGAAAGCGCTAACAAGGCGCATTAAATGTTCACCTTCCAAGAGCAGAAAGGAAGTGTTCTTTCCTCCATGAGGGGGTTTGGGCTTTCTGATCTCATTGGGCCAAGGACGATTTAAACTCTGCCCCTTCACTGCCCAGTGGAAGGCCTTGTGTCAGCTTTGAGGGCAGGACATAAACTCGCCTCACTTGTAGTAAGGGCTGGCAGGAGAGGGCTGGCATTTGGCCTATGCTCTTAGATTCCTCTAGGGACTCCTTGTGGGTGAGCCCTGCTTGCCTTTCAGAGGGCTCATCTCTGGGTCAGAGTGGGCTGTCAGTTGAGATTCTTGAAGATGCAAATTAATTTTTTTTTAATATCATCTGAAGCAATTTAAACAAAACAAAAACAAAACTAATGTACTGGGGATCAGGCTTCAGAAACAGATAGATCCAGGAGGCTCAAGTGATGCCAAGATCCGGTCTCTCTCCATCTCTTGGCTCTATTAGAATCACACCAGCTCTGAACTCATGCAGAGTCCCACGAGAGAAAAGGAAAGTTTCCCAGGATGCTTGAGTATAAAATCCCAGCGTTAACTCTGACTAGACCTGACTGGCCAGGCTTAAATCCCATGCCCACCTCAAGGCCCGGGGAGGAGGCAGTTGTAGCCAGTACTCAGGGACCCAGAATGTGGAAGGGATGTTTACCAGAGGAGAACCAGCCCAAATAACCACCACACAGAGGGATCGCTGGGCCAGGACACCCCACAGACACCTCTCTGGCTGAGACTTTGTTTCTTTGAAGAGAATGTGAGAGCCACATTCTCGCACTGCAGCTGGCCAGCCTCTGCTTTATGAGGAAAGCTGTGCTTTTCGTTCTCCCTCTTTTCAAGGAGGTCTTGGCTAGGAATTGGAATGAGTGAGAGTGAGAGTCCAGGGACTCTGTGTCTCCTGGACCCTGTCCCCTCTTCTCTGCTCCCCAGGAAGGGCACCTCCTTGTCAGTGTGTGTGTGGGAGCTATTGAAGGCTTGGAGATACTAAAGCAAAGAGGTTTTCACAAGTCTTTTAGAACATGCTTTCCCCACTCTGCCTATGTTTTTTGGTTCAGTCTGGGCCGATCTGCCCCCAAATGTCACTTGAATTCAAATTGCTCCTAAGTAACTAAGTACAGTCGTTAAAAACATCGTATTTGGACCCAAAATAGTGTGATGGTCAAGGAAACCAATTCTCTCTACTTGGATTCAAATGCTGGTTCTTACCAGCTGTGTGACCTCGGGCAAGTTACCTAATCACTCTGTGCCCCATGTAAAATGGAAATAATAAAAGAACCTACTATGCTATGAAAATTAAATAAGATAATACATATAAAGTATTTTTATAACCAGCCCTGGCTCTTGGTTGGCACTCTGTGAAGGTTAACTGTACTATCAAGATGATTTTGGTCCCTTCCCCCAAGTAATTTAATTTGTAAAAATCCCAAGTCCTCATACTACTTTTTAGTCAGGAAAAAAAAAAAAAAAAAACTCTCTTCAGGGACGACTTTAATTGAGGTTTTTCTCAGCAAAGTAAGATAAGTGCCTTCAGTGAGAAGGAGGATAATGAAGGAGACAGCTCACAATTGAGACAGACTTTTGTTTTGATTTCTTTATAGTGCTTCTTCTTTCTCTGTTATCTTTTAATAGACTATTTTTTAGAGCAGTTTCAGGTACAGAGAAATTGAACAGGAAGTACATGGAGTTCTTACCTGCCCCATCCCCCCTGGTTTTCCCTGTTATTAACAACTTGCATTGGTGTTTCATTTGTTGCAATGGATGAATCAATATTGATACATTATTATTAACTCAAGTCCATAATTTGCTTTCTAGAGGTCACCATGTACAGTTCTGTGGGCTTGGACAAATCCATGATGTCACGTCTCCGCTGTTACAGTATCACCCAGAGTAGTTCCAATGCCCTAAAAATGCCCTGTGCTCCCCCCAAACCCCTGCCAATCACTAATCTTCTCACTGTCTCTATAGTTTATACTTTTGCAGAATATTATAGTTGGAATCATATAATGTGAGATTTTATAGCCCACTGCTTTCACTTAATAATACACATTCGTGGTTCATTCAAATCTTTTTGTGTCATTTGATTTTCCTTCACCAAAAGAGGAAATTTAGATGTATAAAAATACATTGTAAATAGGAAACATCATTTACCTTTCAGAGGTAAAACAGACCTATTTTGCTGTCTTTGCTTCAGATCTCCCTTTTTTCCTGCCTTGAAATGCCTGGGGCCCCTCCGTCCTCTCCCGCGTCACTTTCCCAGGAAGATGTCCGAGCTCTCCCATGTACCTGTGGTCCAGCATCTCAGGCTTGCCCACCTCTGTGTGTATCCAGAAACCGTGTTGCACAGTGTGGTATTGAGCCTGACATGGATGGCACTCAGCCGTGAGCAGGTCTTCTGTCAGAAGAGACCTCGTGAGAGAGGCAGGCGCTGTCTCTGTCCCCCATGGCCCCCTGGGGGTGCGGGGAGGGGCTCCACCCCGGGCCCCCTCCCCGAGAGATGCCTGCACCCTGGATTCGGCAGACTCCCCAGCTCCACTGAGATGGGTCAGGCTCCAAGAGAACCCGAGAACAAAGCGCCTTTGTGACTTTGTTTTGAATCTGGCTTGTGACAAAGGGGAGGAGCAGGGAGGGGGCGTGTGCCTGGAGCATGGTGTTGATCCAGGGGAAGAAAACAAAACTCAAAACTGTGTCTTTTTGTGTGTGTATGTGATGTTGCCTTTCCCTCCCTCAGCTCTCCGAACTGCAGGATTTCGCAACGGCAGCTTGGGAAACAGACCCAGCGCTCCGTTCAGAAGCAATGTGTATCAGCCAACTGAGATGGCTGTTGTGCTCAACGGGGGGACTGTAAGTATCAAGAGGTGATGTTCTGGCAGGAAGCCTTGGAGTGGTCAGCGTTGGGGGGCAGCTTCGACAGGGACATACCACTTTGTGGAGGCTGCTCACGGGCCTGCAAAGAGAGCAGCTCACGTCAATGCCCCTTGCAGCTAGGATGCATGCAGTGTTCCATTTCTCTTTCCTCTCCACCCACTTTCTCCATGCATGAGACATTTCCCTGTAGTTAGTTGACCATCTGTAGATCATTTGAACGAGTTCCTGTTTCTTGTGGCTCTTGCACCCAGTGAATTCTCTATTTTTCATCATACAGGAGGTGCCCCTCCCATGCTTTCCTTGGGAAGTGACTTTTAGGAAAAGCCCAAAGTTAAAAACCCTGGCAGATTTTGCTAACATCCAACCTAGTTGAGCCTCCTTTCCCATGCCCCAGCTGGGTACCAGGTTCCCCCCAACCCCCAATCCTTAAAAGATATCTTAAGAAATTGAGGTGATTATCGTTTCTCTCCCACAAACACAAAAACAGATACTATCTGATGCCAAACAGACCTTCAGCAGAATTGTCATCATTTACATTTTGCCTCCGTGGAATTACATCATTTTGTTTCTCTAGTGATCCAAAATTGCACTCTCATTCCCACATTTAATTTTCAAACGTAGCTACATGCTTCTTTCACAAACAACACATGAACCAGTTTACACGTGTAAATTGGATTTCCATTCTTTATATCATGTGCCAATTCCATAACTCAACCTGAACTTTTTATTTTCAATGTGAGTCAGAGATGATCTTTGATCTCTAGAGGAAACTTGGGTTTTCCTGGCCCTTGACTGGTATGAGAGGCATCACTTGCACTGGTATGGCAGGGGCTCAAAGCAATAGGCTCACAGGTTGCAGTCATGAAGAGCACCAGCCATCTGTGGGCCCGTTTGTCGTGGGGTACCAAGAAAATCCTGAGTTTCAAGTGTTTGACCCGTGGGTTTTAACAAATTTAGTTAGAAAACAGCCCCACCAGTCATTCTTAAACCCTCTGTGTCCAGTCAAGGCCAATGTGCATAAAAACACCCTGCACTTAGAAAGTGATGTGGGTTCTGGGTAAGGAAACATATTTGTTCGGGTGCACGATTATAGAAAAGGGGCAGACAGCCTTCCCAAGAGCAGAGTGTTGTAGGTAACACACAGTGGTTGCTGCTTTTCTTGGGAATTATTCAGCCCTTTAGGAAAAGTCAAGCTAACTTCATTTTGGTACATTGTTAACAAATGGGTTTCTATCATTGACTTTGCACAGCTGAGTTCTTAGTGTGTTATTCCTGTTTCCAGATCCCAACCGCTCCGCCAAGTTACACCGGAAGACACCTCTGGTGAAAGACTTTAAGTTCCAGAGAATAAGAGTCTCTCTTACCAATTTTATTCCCTGGTCGTGTCTTTCTTGAGGGAGAAATCAGTAACAGTAGCTGAACAAGGCCGCCTCGCAGCCAGGAGATTTGGAAATCCTAGACAAGGGGATTTCGTGTAAATGTGAACACTGCTGAACTGAAAAGCTAACACCAACTGCCCTCCCTGCCCCTGACACACACACACACACACACACACACACGTAATACCAAACCAACCTCAAACCCTGCAAACTAAAGCAAAGCTAATTGCAAATAGGATTAGGCTCACTCGAAAATGTGGCTGGGAAGATTGCTTCATCCTCTGGGGTAAGAGCAGAACCGCGTTCACAGCCAGTAGGCCAGGCCAGTGTTGGTTGAGCACGGAGAGCCCCACACCATCGCCCCTCCCCAGCAAGTGCTGGACGCCAGGTGGCCTCTTGGAGATGGTCATTTCACTGAGGGAGGCGAACAGGGGCTTTCTCACTGGCCTGCCTGTGGGTTTTCACATTTCAGGGGAGTCAGGAGCAGTGGAGGAGATGGTGGGTGTGATTCCGAGGCCCAGCCCATCTGTATCCGGGGAAGAGCTTTATGAGCAGTGGTGGAGGAAGCCTGGCATGTGCCAAAGAAGAGAAGGCAGTCTGGGAGTTGAAGGGACCGTCACACTTAGAAAGCAGCACCCAGGCTTTGCTCCTTCCTTCTCTGGGCCTCTTGCTCTGATGCCAGGAAGCAAGCCTGCCTGCCTCCAAGGAGCAGTTTCCTACTGGAGCAGCCGTCTCTCCCCTGGTTACCCCTCCCTCTTCCCACCTCATGAGTGTTCCTCCAGCCCTTCCCCGCCTCTCCTGCCATGTCTGTTTCAAAGGCTCACCTGGAGCCAGCAGCTCAAAGCCCCGTGGCTTGGCCAGGGGGCGGATGCCAGGGTGGCTTTTCCACGATGCTGTCACATGGCAGGGGTACCCCAGGGTGGAGAGGTAATGCCTGCTGCCTAGCAAGCAGTGAGTTCTTGGGTCTTCTCTGCGGATGTAGTGAAAGGTCCAGCGTCGGGTGGAGCACATGAGGATTTCTTGCTGCTTTGGGAGGGCGTGGGGGACATTTTTGTCTCAGTTTTCTGCAAGTTCCATGAAAATGGTTCTCTTCCAAGCCCATTGTTTCTGTCATGGTTTCCATCTGTCCTAAGCAAGTCATTCCTTTCTTTGGCATTTCAGACATCTCGGCCATTAAAAGCCCCATGTTCTCTGCACTGTTTGGCCAGCATAATCGCAGGCAATGATTCAAAGCAAAGAGTTTTAACCTGACGGCATGGAATGTATAAATGAGGGTGGGTCTTTTTGCATATACTCTAGTCACTGTATTGCTTTTTTTTTTTTTCCTATAAAACAACCCATAAGCCTTTAACCTTTACAGAAAATGAAAAAGGTTAGTGTTTGGGGGAAAACTGACCTCTTCAAAAGCCAATATGTCTGAGCTGAGTATGTTTTAATAAACCTTCTGATTTTTCTTGAGGCCCTAGTCTGCTGTGTCCCATCCTCGCCCTCCCCATCCCCATCCTTGCAAAGCACCCGGGTAGGGAGGCCAATCTGNTTTGGGGGGAAACTGACCTCTTCAAAAGCCAATATGTCTGAGCTGAGTATGTTTTAATAAACCTTCTGATTTTTCTTGAGGCCCTAGTCTGCTGTGTCCCATCCTCGCCCTCCCCATCCCCATCCTTGCAAAGCACCCGGGTAGGGAGGCCAATCTGGCCCCGGTGTGGCCCTCCTCCAAGGTAGCCCATCTCCACATGTTGCCAGCACGGGGAAGAGGGGGCATACCCAACCAGGGGAAGCAGGGAAGCACCTGCCCATCTGGAGCACGTGCTTGCTTCTAGAGAGAGTCAGATCCGAGACCTCTGTGCCAGGAACACCCCCGGGCGGAGGTGGTGGGGGGACTGGCACGGGGAGCACGGGGGTAGCGGGGAGAAGCTAAGACCTGGGCTGGGGTTGGGAGTGCGGGAGGATGCATGTGGACCTAGAATTCTGAAAATCACAGAAATCTCCGAACACCTCGGTCCAGTCCGGTGAAAAGCAGCCACGATACATGTTCTCACGCCAGGAAACGGTGGCTCACCCACGCTCCCTGGAGTCCTTCAGAGCTCTCTGATCCCATCAGGGGCTCAGGCTGCAAGAGCCCCCCCACCACGTGTAGAGCGGAGAACTCACACGATCATGTTCTAAGTTCTTGGTGGTCTAAGCGTGCACGGTGAACACAGCAGAGATGGCTCCAGGCGGAAAGCAATGTTTCACCACCGCAAAAATAGGACTGGCTTTGAGCCACAGGAAACCTCACTTAATGAGACCTTTTTCTTTTCAAGTTTCTGATAGTTTTTTGCACTTCTGGGTTTTATTTTGGCTTTAAGGTCAAGAGGGGGCTGAGTGCTCTCCCAGTGGAGGTGGGTGGGAGGCAGGGAGTGAGGGGAGGGCAGTAAACTGTTTTCTTTCTAAGGACTTCACCTGAAGGGTACGAAGAGACATCTTTGCCAAGAGACTGTGGCAGCCCCCGCCCCCACTGAGTGAAGTTTAAATACAAAATTAAATGGCACTGCTGTTTCAGATCTGTTGTAAACAAGACGTTGGGGAGAATGACCGGGAAGGAGAGCTTCTGTGATCAAAACACCTCATTGTAAGCACAACTCTTTCCAGATCCAGTTATCAAAATCACCTTGGGACTATAACAGCCACTCTTTCTCCCCTCTAATAGGAAATGGTTATTCTGTGCTGGATTCCTTCCCTGGAGATGGGAGCGGGGAGGGAAGAAGGGAATGACAGACTGGGAAGTTCTGTGTGTCTCAAGGGTTGCATATCTGGTTGTTGCAAGCTGGGGATCCATTGTTTTAGCACAGTTTCTGTCAGGGTCCAGGAAACATGGGCAAAGCGGGGGTGGTCTTCCTGGTTAGGCAAGGCCGAGTTGAACCTTGAACCGAAAGGGAGCATTGTGGCTTTTATAATCCAATGATGCAATGATTATACCAGCTTACAGGAGTTCTCAGCAGGTGCTTTTTATTAATTGATAAAGAGCTAAGGCTCATTTTTGATAGATAATATATATTTATTAAATGTATTAATGTGTGTTTTATAATGTACCTTTATCCTCCCCTGGCTGACTGTTGCATACTTAAAAAAAACATCGTTAAAGAAATTTCAAGACAATCAACATGTATCATAAATGACTGTATATAATAAATATTAAGATTTAAAAGGTTGTAAAGCATGGGCAGATAGGTTTTATTTTCAAAATGCTGTTCTTAACACAAAAAATAAAGGCTTTACTATTTACTTAAGACGTGTGGTAGCTTGTCAAAACAACCCCATACAACTGTTTGGCTTTCAGATCCTCCTGGAGACTAAGTCTGTGGCAATCCATTCAAAAATGGGTAACAGCAAACTGTGGAACAATTGAAGATAATAAGTCAGTTTACCCATGAAATGAGGAACTTTCTATAATGTTTTGGGGCATAGACAACAAAACTTATTTATCTGTTATAGTTGCCTGTGTTTAAGCATCTCATCTTGCTAGGTTTGCAGTCAAAGTTCAGAGTCAACCTCCTTGTGAAAGGATCACAGGCAATGCTGTCTTTTTTTTTTTTTTTAAGCATGCTCAGTGGATAAACTTAAACCCACTGCAGAGGTTTGGGACTTTGTTTTAAACATGGATCTTTGCAAAGGCGACCAAAAGTGGGAAGCTGGTAACTAGAACATTTCAACATCCCTTGGAACTAGAGTTCATTGTACATTTTAGCAGTGGGTGATGTAGAAGTATATTGCTGAAGAAATAGACAGATGAAAGAATAAAATCGGGGGATAATGCACAAAGTTAAAACTACTACTTTTTTATGATAAGCTATTTGCACTACAGTATGTTTGCAACAAAAAGATCCTTATCTGAATGTACCATATCTAGTCCTTCAAGAAAACACAATAGAGGAAGCATAGCTAGAACATGGTCCTCCAGTTGAGTAACTGGAGCTTAGAGTGGGAGAGACGCCGACAGCTGTTAAGGTTGTGGAGTCTTAGCTGCAGCCTCTTCCTCATCCTCCATTTTGCATTTCACTGCAAAGAAATGAAAGAGAGAGTCAGGGCTGATTTATCAACACATACCTAGATGGAAGCGGCACCTGGACACCGCAGACTTTGCTACACAGAAGTCGGTTGCTTTGAATCCCACTGAGCGCCTGCAATGGTTCTGATCCCACAGATCCACCGGGGAAGAACACAGGGCCATTGTCCTCCACTGGCAGCACCTGAAGTTTCAAAGGAACTGCACAAAATGTTCACAGCTGTTCTGAGTTCAGTTCAGAAGAAGGTCAAAAGTATGCTTTGCAAGTCAGGGGCACTGAGGGAAGTTTCACTAAAGATGGTGACAGATTCGAAGCTCTCAATTCAACCAAATCTATCACCACTCACTCTGTTCCCCTCCACCACCCAAAATTAAAAACTCAGGACAACACTGGGGTCAATGCACGGCCAGAAGAGAAACTTTTCTTGTCTTTCATGGACTGGATGAGAATGTGATCCGGGTGATTTCCTGAGTTGGCCAAACAGGAAAGTGAGGTGAACACACAATAGGGCACTGTCTGTAAGGGAAATCGTCCTGATAGACAAAAACCCCTCTCCCAAGATGTACGGAAATCCAATCTCCTGGCGGGTGGGCGATCCATTTGGAAAGACCCTCTCTTTTTAATAAATCTTTGCTTCTAGTGTCCAAGTGCTTGCCCCCGATGTTAATGCCTAAAGGGTTATCCAGAGCAAGGCCACAGGCTCTGGTCATTTGTGGAGAGCAGTGTTCAAGTTGGAAAGGGTATTTGGGGGTTGGTACCATGTAGAGCAGAGATTTCAATCAAGCCTGACCTCCCAGTGACTGAGGTCACAGGCTGGCCATGGACCCCATCACATCTAGTGCAGTGGACTAGACAGGCTAGCCCAGCAGTCTTCAGACTGGGGCTACACAAAGACTTCCCAAGAGTTCTTGGTCATGTTTTATTCAAAGACAATCAATTTCCAAATCTTGGCTTCCTGGAGTGGACCTACAGTGTAAGTTTCCCCATCCTGGCATTGCCCAGGGGCCAAACAGGGATGCAGTTTGAAATGCTGGTGTCCCCCAGAGTCTTCTTCACTTTCTATATTTAATAACTATCAAATTTTAGAATGTGTTTAATTGGCTTTGTGAACTACTATTAGTTGTAATAATAACTCAAACCAGAAAAGTAGTTTTAATACTAGGAACTTATGGGCATGGGGAAATTATCCTGAGGGCCCATAACATAAACTAGGATATGAAATGTTTAGCAACAGACTGAGGTGGCAGAGTTTTGAGTTGTAGCATTTGCCAGTTTCCATGGCTGATTTCAAGCTACCAGCCTGATAACATAATACTGAGGTAGAAGGGGGTTCACACAGCCGGATGGAGCAGCTCAGCACTTGGCAGCCCTGGATCCCCATGAAATATGCAGGGAAACCCCCAGTGTACAGTGGTTTACCACATGTGGTTGGGGGACCAGCAATGTTTGCAGCACCAGGAACCTACTAGAAATGCACATCCCGGCCCCTACCCCAGGCAAGTGGAGCCCAGCCACGTGTGTTCTTAACAAGTCCCAAGGTGATTCTGTTGGACACTGGATAAAGCTGAGACCCACTGACTACTGGTTCTCTATCCTGGCTGCATTTAAGAATTACCTGGGTAGCTTCTGAAGCCTGTTGGTACCGAGGTCTCTCCCCAGACATTCTGATGTAATTGGTCTGGAGCCCAGGCATCAGTATTTATTCAAAATTCTTGTATATTGCTAAGATTCAGGCAGGGTCAAGAAACCCAAATCAGGGTTTCTTTAAGAAAACCTGACTACAAAGACCCTCAGAGCAGGTCACAGGAGCCTCAATGTCTCAATATATAAGCCGTATGAATGACATTCTCTCTGGCCTACAAGTGGCAGACAGATCCTTAAGGCTACTGGTAGCATGGGAGGAAGGAGGAACTGGCTGACAGGTGGAGTTCCCAGCCCTTGGGTTTTCTTTAATTCCTCAACCCTGCTGGAAAAATCCACTGCATGTCTTTCCTTTGTCCCCGGATTTTAACCAGTCCTGTCACGCCTTGAGATGCTCTTCCCCAGCTCCACATTTTGACCTTGCCTGGGTAAAGCTCTTCTCTCTTTCAGATCATTATACGAAAATCTTGAGGGAGAAGAGTCAAAAGGGATGCAAGGGACACTCCTTTCAAGTTGGAGTGTCAGGACACTAACTGGAGTTGATGGGATCACCTGGAACTCTGAACACTCCTGGTGCCCAGCCTCACGCTGGCCAATCATCAAGTCAGACTCTCTGGAGGTAGGGACAGTCCATTGGTGCAAACACCCTGGAAAACTGACATTTTAAAGTGAAAAAAGTGTGTACATTCCCCACAATGCAGTGATTCCACTTCTTTATCCGGCCCCTGGAGAAGCCCTTGCTCACGTGTACTGGCACACACGAATGAAGATGGTCATGACAGCAGAAAAAACTGGAAAGAGCCTAAAAGTCCATCACCAGCTGACTGCATCAATAAATGCTGATTTCCTGGAACGGTGAATATACAGCAGTGAGCCCGAATGAAGCACAGCTAGTCATGTCAGCTTGTGTTAGCTCACAGTGTTGAAGGAAAAGGTGCAAGGCACAGAATAACACAGAGTGTGATCCTACTTTTAACACATCTAGATGTTAAGGGATACCTATAAAGATGAGAAGAACTCTAAAGAAAAGCAAGATCATGATCATCACTAAGGTTAGGGTGAGCGGCTTCACGGGGGAGGGGAGCCTTAAAAGTGGCCACAGAGTTTCACTCCCTTAACTGGGATGATGGTTACATGAGTATTTGCTTTATTAGTTATATGTGTTTTATGGTAGCTGTTTATATGTCTCCCCCCTCAAATTAAAGGTAAGAAGGTGGCAGTGTATTACTGGAAATTACAAAGTCAACTAATAAAGGGATGGAAAGGAGCAATTTAAGTCTTTGGGGAGGGCGTGAATGGGGTGGAAGCAAGCTGATTCTCATGTGTGCACAGCAGGAAATCAGGAGACAGTGTCTAAACGCCTCCTGACCCTGACACCCTTAACCCCCCAGAGAGACAGCTGAGAGCTCAAAGTGACTGCCAGAGAAGACGGTGACAGCGCTGATGCTCATTCAGCCTCCTGCTTTATCCTATATACCCGTAACCAGGGGGACCGTGTACAAGGATGACTTTGCTAAAAAACTGAAAACATAAAACCTCTCCCTTGTGGTTTCTCTCCTCCTGGTCTTGATGGAACAGAACCTTGCACAGATAGGTTATTCAGTAGGAGGACAGAGCAAGGGAAGAGGCAGCGGGGAGGAGCAGGCGGGGAGATGAGAGACCCCAGTTTCCACCTTAGCTTAGAGACGCCATAGAGGTCGGCTTCCATCAGGAACGGACGGCTGCCTCCGTGCCCCTGCGCTGTCCTTGTGCCCCTTCGGCAGGCTGGTGAGCAGCCAGTTCCGGAAAGGCTTGAGAGAGTGGAAAATCCCGGGGTGATGCGCCAGCCCTTCAGCTTCAGTCAAAGGAAGTGTGACAAGAAAGGCCTCGCATATTAATGAGACCCGCTTACACTCTCCGCCTCTGGATCGCCCCCTGCACTCTCCGGTTCCAGCCGGTCACAGAACTGAGAACTCCAGACGTGGCTAGAGAAGCTGCCTAAGATGCAGGGAGGAAATTCAGGGACCACGGGGGTCTCCCAGCTGCTCATTCAGTGTTGCCCACATGTGGCCTCAGTGCAAAGGGTCCCAGACCTTGACAATTAGCATCTTAGAGAGTGAGGCCTGGGAATCAGGACTGCTCCCACCACTGTGATCCTTCTGGATGTGACAAGTGATCCTGGATGTGACTGTGATCCTTCTGGATGTGACAAGTTTGGGAAAGAGCACGGTATCACTCAGCCATCTCTCAGGGCCCACCTGTGAGAGGTGCCCTACCTCCTAAGGGCCTGGGAGGGGCAATGGAGACGACCAGCAAAGGGGTCACTCAGCACTGAGTCGGATCCACAGAAGCAGGCACTGCACATTAGCCATTACTATTTTCAGGGCACAGTCTTTGACCTCAAGGAGCTCACAGCCTAGAGGGAGAGGCAGGAAAATTAATAGGGATTCGAGATGCTTCCCTGGTAGCTCAGCTAGTAAAGAATCCACCTGCAATGTGGGAGAGCCTGGTTTGGTTCCTGGGTCAGGAAGATCCCTTGGAGACGGGATAGGCTACATCTCCAGTATTCATGGGCTTCCCTGGTGGCTCAGACAGTAAAAAAAAAAAAAAAAATCTGCCTGCAATGTGGGAGATCTGGGTTCGATCCCTGGATGGGGAAGATCTCCTGGAGTAGGGCATGGCAACCCACTCCAGTATTCTTGTCTGGAGAATCCCGTGGACAGAGGAGCCTGGTGGAATACAGTCCATAGAGCTGCAAAGAGTCGGGCACAACTGAGTGACTAAACACAGCACACAGTACAGCACAGAGGTGCTTACAAACTAGAGAGAGAAGCTGCCTCAGTAAATGTGCATCCATCGCAGAGATGGGCCTTGAGGTTACAAAGCGGAGACTGGTTCACACTCTCAAGTCAGCAGTAATATTTTTTTTTTAATTTAATATTTTTTTTTAATCTGGTTTAGCACTCAGTTTTTAGAATTCCAGGTAAATAATAAAACAGCACTTTTCTGGTGCTCATTGGCCCCTTTGAGCACACAAAGGAGCAGTGAGGTAATGCTATTGTTTTCCCAGTGATCATACGGATGAGGAAACAGAGGCACGCACGAGGGGCCTGGGGTCACGCTGTGGGCTGCCTGGCTCCTGCATTCATGCCCTTACCCTCTCCAGGGTCTTGGTCTCCCCCTAGTGAGATGATTTCTGCAATAAAGATGTAATAAAGACTCACTTCCCACATAGACAGTTTAGGAACAACTACAGTGCCCAACCCCTGGGGAATGAATAGGCATCTGATACTTTATAAACTTCTTAAAACAGGAGGCTGCCATTGCAAATGTGCTTCTGCAAAGTTTAAAGGAACAGGGAGACAAGCCAAGGGCAAAATACAGTGGAATTTATAAAATTCCTGTACGTTTTGATTATGCGAATTTCTTGCTCCATTCCCAGAGTTACCAAGGTCTCCAGAGGGGACACTGTGGCTTCTGTCTGGTGGTGTTGAAAGCCAACCAAGCTGATTCCTCTGAAAGTAAAGTAAAATTTAGTTTCCTCCACTCAGCCATCTCTGCCCCAGTTTTCCCTCTTGCCTTTCTGGAAAAAAAATTTTTTTTAAAAACAAGTGAAAAAAAATTAAAACAAGTGACTCCTAGTTTATGTTTGTTCCTGAGTGAGCTGTTCACAGTACATCCTTTAAATGTGACTGCCCTGTAAAAAAAAAATTACATTCATAACTAAGTTGTAGCCCAGCTTTTTTACTGTCTAAACAACAACAAAAAAACCCTAAACATATATAAAATGAAAAAAAGTGGGTGAATTTTCGTTTTCCCAAATGTCTACAATATACATTCATTGCTATACTATTGGGAAAATTTTTCTAAAAGAATTATCAGAAAATATACCAGACAGAAGAAAACCAGTCAGAGCATCAACAGGTGCATGGTGTTACTGTGATCAGGTAGAGTGCAGAGGTGGGGAGAGGAAAAAAGGAGGAATGGTGAGAAGCTGGAGTCTGGAGGGGTCGGGTGTTGGCCTCCTGGTATCAGCAGACCCGGTGTTAGGATGCTGGGAGACCCCAGGGAGAGCTCTACCCAGGGTGGATTTGCCTTAGTAGAGTGGCGGTGGTGGTTTAGTCACTAAGACATGTCCAGCTCTTGCAACCTCGTGGACTGTAGCCCGCCAGGCTCCTCTGTCCATGGGATTTCCCAGGCAAGATTACACGAGTGGGTTGCCATTTCCTTCTGCAAGGGATCATCCCAACCCAAGAATTGAACCCAGGTCTCCTACATTGCAGGCAGATTCTTTACCAACTGAGCCTTCATGGAAGCCTTAGTAGAGGTGACAATTCAAAAATATTAATGAAATGTATGCTAGGAACAGCTTGCTTGTTCACAGAAGGGACGATTTTGGAGACAAGTAGACCCAGTGTTCGAATCCTGGCTCTTCCATCTAATAGCTGGGTGACCCAGTCCCAGCCTCATTTCCTCATTTGAAATAAGTGAAATAATCTTGTCCACACAGAGTCCTTAGGAAGATTAGGGAGATAATGTACCTAAAGTGCCCAGTGCAGGAATTGATATGTAGTAGGTACTCAACAAATGCGACTTCTTCTCTCCTGAGTGGCCTGTAGAAATACAAGCTGAAGTGCTACTAAAGAGTTCACTTAGCATCATTGAAACTCATATCACTCATTTGAAAGTTATTTATCTCCAAGCTCAGCTATCAAACACAGTCCAGGGCCTGAAGTGGGCAGAAGAAGCCATGTAGATGCTTTGGAATATGTTCCCCAAACTCTGGTATATTAGTCACAGGAGAGTCTCTGAGACCCCTCTCAGAGCTGTGTGCCCACCCCTAAAGCATCATACTGGCAAGCTGAGTTATCCTTGGACCGTAATTGAATTTAGGAATGAATTAGTTTCCCAATGGGCTTCCCAGGTGGTTCAGAAAGTAATGAATCTGCCTGCAATGCAGGAGACCCAGGTTCAATCCTTGGGTCAGGAAGATTCGCTGGAGAAGGGAATGGCAACCCACTCCAGTATTCTTGACTGGAGAATTCCATGAACAGGGGAGCCTGGCAGGCTACAGTCCATGGGTTGCAAAGAGTTGGACATGATTGAGCGACTAACACACACATACACACACACACATACACAGTGTCCCAGTGGCTGATAAGCACACGAAAATGTGAGGGTCCACAGTGGGATAGCCGCGACACACCCACCAGGATGGTTACAATGAAAACGTCTCATCACACTAAGTGTTGACAAGGATGCAGGACAAAATGCTGAGGCGTCGCTAGTGGGATGGGAAACCGTCCCACCACTTTAGCAAACTATTTGGAAGTATCTCGCCAAATTAAATATTATTATATACTCTCAGGGCACTGAGAGTGTATTCCACTGCTGGATAATCCTCAACTGAAGTGAGTATTGACATCCACCAAAAAACATACGGGCTTCCCTGGTGGCTCAGACGGTAAAGAATCTGCCTGCAATGCAGGAGACCCGGGTTAGAATGTTCATAAAAGCTGGATACAACTCAACTGTCTATCCAAACTGTGATGATATTCAATGGAAAGAATACTACAGTTTAGGGAAAAAGAGCAAACTGCTGCTGCCCTCCACAGTTTGGTTGAGTCTCCCAGATGTAATGTCCGGCAAAAGAAACCAGACACAGTCCATACTGAGTTTCCATTTATATGAAGTTTGAGTATAAGTAAAACCTTTTCCACAGTGATAGAAATCCAAATACAGTTTGCCCTGGGATCGGCTGCTGCCTGGTGGGGGCCCGAGAGAGGCCTCAGGAAGGTGGGGCCCATTCTTCAACCATCTGGGCGCTGTTACATTGTATGTACATACAGATGAGTTCACTGCGCTGTACCTTGAGAATTAGTACATCCTGCTGAGTTTCACCTCAACAAACGACAAAACAAAATAGGAAAACAGGGAGGAAGAGAACAGGCACAAGAATCTGAGGACTTTTTCATTCAGATCCAGGGCAGAGTCTGAGGTGCCTCAGTAGTCCCTGAGGCCTCCACACTTGCAACAGATTATTAACAATATCACAGAATTAATTAGAAAATTTGCATTTACTGAACGCTAGACATTATGTTCAGGCTTTACACAAATTTTTCACCTCACTTAATGTTCCTAGTCACTCCAGGAGGTAGATGCTAGCATTATTTCCATTACTGATGAGAAAATTAAGGCCCAGAGACACTAAGCAACTTGCCCAAGGTCACAGAGCTAAAAGAAATGGCCCTGCCAGGACTCTAAGCCTGGTCTATCCGAGTCCAAAATCCATGGTCTTAACCACCATTCATACCAGTGCAGAGTAAGAGCTTGGACCCCTGATCATGACACAGAATCAGCCAATGGAGCTTAAAGTCATGTTCCAGACTTTCCAGATAGGAAGGCAGGAGACTGTGCGATATATATTACCAAGGTTCTATTTCTTTTCTGTTTTACCAGGCTGAATTTTTAAAATAAGGTTACTTTTTGATTATAAAAGCAGTTCACAGTCATTATAGAACGTCTGAAAAATATAGGGAAAAAAATGTGAAAAAAAACTCCACATGTCCCCACTGGAAGATGTTGACATGCAGAGGGTAATGTGAGTCCTCTGGTACATTTCCCTCCCTTTCCTAATGATGCCAGATGTTGGGTTGTGTTATTTTTGAGGAAAGTTGAGTCAACTTGGAAGCCACAAGGGACTGGGGTGGACAGTCTTGAATGTGCAGTAATTACTGGTGTTGACTTCTAAACAATGTAAACTGAGAATGAAGTCTCCTGGGAGGCAGCATTTTGTAAGTGGAAATATTTGGTGCTGGAAGGGACAATGTTAGTTATATTGAGACAGAATCTCAATATCAAGTTTTGACCCTGAAAAGGGAGACCGCCAATAAAAGACTTGTTTTTCACAGATAAGAGAAATGGAGGCTCCAACAGGGGAAGGAATGGGGCCATCGGAGCACAGCTTAGTTGTTCAGGGCACAGCTTCTGAAACCACAGACCTGGCTGTGAATCCCACCATCATTTACCAGCTGAGTCACTGAGCAAGTCTCTTAACTTCTTTGAAGCTTCAGCTCCCTCACTCATAAAATGGGGTCAGTAATAGAGTGCAAAGGGTGAAATGAGATGGAACCTGCCTGGCACGTGGTTGATGCCCAATAAAATTATTTCTTAATTATACAGGTAACGCAAACTCCAGGCAAACTCCGGAAGATGGTGAGGAACAGGGAGGCCTGGCATGCTACAGTCCGTGGGGTCGCAGTCAGACACCACTGGACGACCGAAAGCAACAATGCAGTGACTTCAGAACAACTGGAAATAAATATTTAAACAAATTCTCTTTAAATTATGTAGCTGAGCTTTTGTGCTACTCATATGTATTTATATATCGATTAGTATTTTCTTTCTACAGCAGAATTTACAAAGGCAATTCCATTTTGAAGTTATCAAGACTGGAGATTTAGCACAGCAGTCTAAGCCACTATGCAGTAGGCTGTCCTTCGAAATTCTGCATCTTCAAAAGCCTAGTGAGTCCGGGGTGTGAATGAACACAGACGAACCCTGTCAGCCGTGTCTCATGACTTTTTTATTTATCTCTGCATTCTCAGCTGCTGCTGCCAAGACTGAACCTTTAGAAATATCCCAGGCATTCTGAATGAGCTTGGGGTATAAACAGTTCTCATCCAGTTCAGACTGGCAGAAGCTCTGTGTATTGAATGCTGTCTTTAAGTGAAATGGAAACAGATCCCCCAGTTTATTTTTACACAGCTCCTCTGTAAGTATAACAAGTTAATAACTAACTGAGAAACTATTTCAGTCTGTACTTAGGCACCATGACAGTATTCACTTATTATCTGGTGGTCAGTCCAGAACTCTAGGCTGACACAGCTCTAGACAAGAATCATCCAGGACTAGGAAGACAGTTTTATCAAACCTTAAATGAAGGAGATGGGAAGTAACATTCCAAGAGTTTCAGCACAGAGTTCTAAAAGGAAGCTCTCTGGTGTACTGAAAAGAAAAAATCAAATATTCTCAAACCCTGACCTTGGAGAGAAACATACTGACTCCTAAACAAAGCTATTTTTTAGAAAGGATCACTCATATCACCTATGTCATTTTTACCCTTTAAACATCTCCTAAACCCATCCACTTCTGTCGAATTCCATTGCCACCAGGTCATCCGATTCAGCCCCCACCTCCAGCCATGCTCATCCTTCTATAAAGCCCATCTGATGATGCCACTGCCCCACTAAAGCCCTTTAAATGCTGCCTGCTTCCCCTAGGACCAAGGCCAAAGCCCTTAACCAGGCCCCTGAGGCCACTGCTCTCTCCAAGCTCCTCATTACCTCACACTTGCTTTCATCACTCAAGCCTTCTTTCAGTCCCCCTTCCAGGCTCAAGGTCTTTGCCTCCATCCTTTCCTCATCTGAAAGCCCTCACTGCCACTCGTGTCTAGTTAATTACTCGGGGAACCTATTTCAAACCTCCTGCTAAAGTCTCTCAAGGCATCTATCTGATGCCACAGAACTTCTTCAGGGCACTGGTCACAGTCTGTAATCAAGGATTCATGTGATTACTGGAATAGCATCCAGCTTCCCCAACTGGCTTAAGTTTCCAGGAGAGCAAGGTGTTAGCTTCTGTTCGCCACTGAACCTCCAGCGTCGGGCAGGTCCAGTCCTGAACCCAGAGTAGGCGCTCAGTAAATTGGAAACCCCCAGGCCTTTCTCTCTCAGCCTTCCTCCAGACTGTTGAAAGGACATACCTTTTTACCAGCAACATAAAGGATGCTCCAGTTCAGTGGGGATACCCAGACTTTAGCATTGGAGAGGCAAGTGTTTGAAGTATTTGCATCCAGGCTCCAGCTCTTACTACCAGCATGCCCTTGGCCTAGTCACTAACTCTCTTCATGTTTGTTTCCTCACAAAAACTGGGGGTTTTGCAGATCGTATTGCACAAGGTAATCTTGATATTTAAATACGTTAACTGAGATTACATACACAAATCCACCAGAAGAGTGCCTGGCACACAGCAGATGCGATAGATGCTTATTAAATGGTGGTTCTTCTCTGGTTTTCTAGGCAAAATATAACAAAATGTAACCGGGGGCCTGCTGCCTTCCTTCTTACCTTCCTCTGCCAGCACCTATTGTGTGTTTGTTGATGCAAGACGTAAAATGACGAACGTACCAGACAGAGCCATGCTCTCTTGGAGCTAATCTATGTTTCAACTAAAAGATAAGTGTTTTCAATATGCAAACAATATCTTCAACAGTTACATGAATTGGGTTAAAGCTTCTCACAGACGTTGCTGGGCAATGATCCAAAGAAACTGATCTTAGATACATACAAAGATTTAGGAGTGTGGACACTTATCTGGTGTGTGATACCAAAACACTTCTGTTTGGCTGAGGTGAGAAAACATTTAATGTCTGCTTATTCTGATTGCAGTTCCCAGGCAGGTAGGAAGGACCTGCACATCCCCCCACCATCTCCTCACAGGCATCCTGCTTTGTTTCCACTGCCTGTTGCAAATTTAATAGAGCTAGCAACAAGAACAACAATGATGAAAATAATGATAATCATTATAAGTACTATTTATTGAGTTCTTAAAATATATGCAAGCATATACTTCCCTGCTGCTGCTAAGTCACTTCAGTCGAGTCCAACTCTGTGCGACCCCATAGACGGCAGCCCATCAGGCTCCCCCGTCCCTGGGATTCTCCACGCAAGAACACTGGAGTGGGTTGCCATTTCTTTCTCAATGCATGAAAGTGAAGAGTGAAAGTGAAATCACTCAGTCGTGTCCGACTCTTAGCAACCCCATGGACTGCAGCCCACCAGGCTCCTCCGTCCATGTGATTTTCCAGGCAAGAGTACTGGAGCGGAGTGCCATTGCCTTCTCCGACTATTTATTGAGTTCTTAAAATATATGCAAGCACATATATCCCTATATTGTCTTTAATCTTCAAAGCAACTCTCTGAAGGTATCATTATCTCCATTTTTCAGATGAAAACACTGAGGCTCTGAAAAGTAAGTGACTTCCCTAAAGGTGCAAGTGTGGGATTCGACACCTCATTTGCCTGTTTTTGTTCTACTGCTTTTAAGAACATCAACTCAAGGTTTGAATTGAAAGATTCATGTTTTCAATACGTAAAAATATCTTCAAAAGCTGCACAAATGAAATTAAACTCTTAGGAATGAAGGCAGCTGTGGCAGCAATATTTATAACAGTGAAACTGAGAAAGAAGTTTCCAATAAGAAAAGAATTAAATTATGTAGCTAATCATGTAAAATAACTTTATAATATAGGGGGATATGTCTACCACATAAAGTTAGATGAAAAAAAGCAGGGATACATGAAATACATGCTATGAGTTATCTCACTGGTACAGACTTAGAGCCTCTATGCCCCAGAGCCTGTGCTGCACAGCGAGAGAAGCCCACACACTGCAGTCAGGAGCCCCTGTGCCACAATCAGAGAAAACTCACAGGCTGCAACAAAAAGCAGCACAGCAAAAAAAAAAAAAAATTGTTTTTTAATTAAAAAAACAGGTCTCAGTCGAGTCGTTGCCTTCACCTGACGCGGATGCCCCCTCACCTGTGCCCTGTCTTCGCGCAGCTTCGCTCTAGTCAGCTGCTGCCCACTGCCCACCTGCAGGATGGCCCATAAGCAGATCTACTACTCGGACAAGTACTTCGATGAACACTAGGAATACCGCCATGTCATGTTACCCAGAGAACTTTCCAAACAAGTACCCAAAACCCATCTGATGTCTGAAGAGGAGCGGACGAGACTTGGTGTCCAACAGAGTCTGGGCTGGGTTCATTACGTGATTCATGAACCAGAACCACACATCCTTCTCTTTAGGAGGCCTCTTCCAAAAGATCAACAAAAATGAAGCTTATCTGGGGATCATCAATTAAATCTTTCTCAAATTTAATGCATATGTGTATATAAAGTAGTATTCAGTGAATACTTGAAAAATGTACAAATTGTTCATTCATACCTGTGCATGAGCTGTATTCTTCACAGCAACAGAGCTCAGTTAAATGCAACTGCAAGTAGGTTACTGTAAGGTGTTTTAAGATAAAAATTTCTTCTAGTCAGTTTTTCTTTCAATGTAAGTGCCTGTTTGACATTATCTATTACTTTTGTTAAATAAAGTTTGTATGTTGCATTTATTACTCTTTGAAGTTACTGAGGTTTGTTTTCTTAATGTTAACTTGTGACTGTTTGAGGATGTTGGATGTTCAGTTTTATAGTCCTGAGGAAATAAATTCACTTCAAAGAAATAAAATGTTAAGTGGGTTTAAAAAAATAAAATACATTTAAAAAATCCTTACTATTCAATATAAAGACAATCTAATTTTAAAAGGTGGAGGATCTGAATAGACATTTCTCCAAAGAAGCTACACAGACAGCCAATAAATACCTGAAAAGATGCTCAATCATTTCATTAGGCATGTTGTTGTTCAGCCCCTCAGTCGTGTCCAACTCTTTGCAACCCCATGGACTGCAGCACACCAGGCTTCCTTGTGCATCACCATCTCCCAGGGCTTGCTCAAACTCATGTCGACTGAGTCAGTGATGCCATCCAAACATCTCATCTCCTGTTTTCCCCTTCTCCTCCTGCCCTCAATCTTCCTCAGCATCAGGGTCTTTTCTAAAGAGCTGGCTCTTCGAATCAGGTGGCCAAAGTATGGGAGCTTCAGCTTCAGCAGCACTCCAAGGGACTCTCAAGAGTCTTCTCCAATACCTCAGTTCAAAAGCATTGATTCTTTGACCCTCAGCCTTCTTTATGTCCCACTCTCACATCCATACATGACTACTGGAAAAACCATAGCTTTGACTAAACAGACCTTTGTCAGCAATGTAATGTCTCTGCTTTTTAATATGCTATCTAGGTTTGTCATTGCCTTTTCTTCCAAGGAGCAAGCATCTTTTAATTTCATGGCTGCAGTCACCATCTGCAGTGATTTTTGGAGCCCAAGAAAATTAAATCTGTCATTGTTTCCATTGTTTTCCCATCTATTTGCCATAAAGTGATGGGACCAGATGCCATGATCTTAGTTTTTTGAATGTTGAGTTTTACGCCAACTTTTTCACTCTCCTTTTTCCCCTTTATCAAGAGCTCTTTAGTTCCTCTTTGCTTTCTGCCATTAGGGTGGTGTCATCTGCATATCTGAGGTTGTTGATATTTCTCCTGGCAATTTTGATTCCAGCTTGTGCTTCATCCAGTCTGGAAATTCACTTGATGTACTCTGCATAGAAGTTAAATAAGCAGGGTGACAATATACAACCTTGATGTGCTCCTTTTCCAATTTGGAACCAGTCTGTTGTTCCATGTCCAGTCCTAACTGTCGCTTCTTGACCCTGAATATAGGTTTCTCAGGAGGCAGGTAAGATGTTCTGGTATTCCCATCTCTTTAAGAATTTTCCACAATTAGGCATGAAAAAAACATAATTCAAACCACACTGAGATACCACTTCACATCCACAACGATGACTATTATCCAACACACAGTTAACATGTGTTAGTGAGGATGTGCAAGAACTGGAACACTGATCCACTGCTGGTGGGAATATAAAATGGTGTGACCACTGTGAAAACAATCTGGCAGTTCCTCAACCAATTGAATCTAGAGTTACCATATGACCCAGCAATTCCACTCCTGGTTATACACCCAAGAGAAATGAAAACATGTGTCCACATAAAATGTTTCACATGAATGTTTATAGCAGCATTACTCATAAAAGCCAAAATATGGAAACAATTCAGATATCTGTCCACTGATAAATGGATGCAAAGGTGTGATACATCCATATACTGGAATACTATTTGGAAACATGAGTTGTGTCTTCCTCAGATTCACATGTTGAAGCCCTAATCCCCAACATGTGACTGAATTGAAGACAGAGCTTTTAAAGAGGTGATTAAAGTTAAATAAGGTCATAAGATGTAAACTGAAAGAACGGGAACCCTTATAAGAAGAGGAGAAGATACCAGAACTCTCTCTACATTATGCGGGTACACAGCTAGAAGGCAGCTTCTGCAAGCCAGGAGAGCTCTCACCAGACCCAATCATGCTGGCATCTTGATCTTGGAAATCCAGCCTCCAAAACTGTGGGGGAAAAGATGTCTGCTGTTTGAGTCCCCCAGTCTACAGTATTTTGCAGCCATGTAATCAAGTTATAAAGAGAAATGATATATTAATATGTGTTACAACATAGTGAAGCTTGAAAACATTGTGCAAAGTGAAGAAGCCTGTCACAAGGACAAATCTATAGAGACAGAAAGCCTGTTAGTAGTCGTCTAGGGAAGAATGGGAGTCTTGCAGGACTATGGTTAAGCTTAGTACGGTTTCCTTTAGGGGGGATGAAGATGTGCTGAAATTGCAGTAATGGTTGCAAATTCTGTGAGTTATACAAAAAGTCACTGAATTGTATGATACATGAATTATATCTGTGTTGTGTGTTAGTTCCTAAGTCATGTCCGACTCTTTTCAACCCAGGGACTTTAGCCCACAAGGATCCTCTGTCCTGGAGCTTGCCAGAATTCCCCAGTCAAGAATACTGGAGTGCGTAGCCATTCCCTTTTCCAGGTGATCTTCCCATCTCAGGGATCGAACCTGGGTCTCTTGCATTACAGGCAGATTCTTTAACATCTGAGCCATCAAGCAAGCTCCTGAATTATATATAAAGTTTCTTTTTAAAAAGAAAGATGACATTTTAATAGCAATCATCTCTGGATGGTGAGACTTAACTTAGAATGATCTATTGGGTTGGTTAAAAAGTTTCTTTGGTTTTCAAATAAAAAATAAAAAACACGTTTTTCATTTTCACCAGAATGTTACTGAACAACATATTTACTGTTTTGTTCTATTACCTTCTGCCATTTTTCAGACAACTTCATAATTTCATCTTCCCAAAACCTTTATTTTTTTGAGCAAAGAATTCACTTGTTCCAGGTGCCTTGTATAGTCTTCCAGGGAAAAAATTTTTTTCATTAAAAGAATTTTGTAAAGACTGAAATGAATGGAAATCCAAAGATGTGATGTCTGGTGAATACAGTGGATTAATCAGAACTTCCCAGTCAAACTGTAACAGTTTTTGCCTGGTCATCAAAGAAACATACTGTCCTGTGTTACCCTGATGGGAGATTATGCGGTTTTTGTGGACTAATTCCAGGTTCTTTTCATCAAGTCCTACCTACAGTTGGTCAAACTGGGAGCAGTCCTGGTTTGAATTAACCATTTGGTTTTCCAGAAGGAGCTCACAATAGAGGACTCCCTTGAATCCCACCATATACACAACATCACTGTCTTTGGATGAAGACCCACCTTTGGTGGTGGTTCATTTCGCATGCCCCACAATCTCTTCCATTCCACATTACTGTATAGTATCCGCTTTTCTTCACCCATCCCAATTTGTTTTAAAAACAAAATACCTTTAAGTAGAAAATCACAAGTGGAAATGTGGTCAAGAAGGCTTTTTTTGCTTCACTTACATGGAACCCAAACATCAAAGTGACTAACATTACCAAGCTGGTGCAAATGATTTTCAACAGTTGATTTGGATATTTTGAGTATGTCGGCTATCTTCTGCATGGTATAATGTTGATTGCTTTCAATTAACGTCTCAATGTGATCACCATCAACTTGTCTACACAACTGTGGAGCATCATCCAGCAAGAAATCTCCAGCACAAAACTTCACGAAACACTTTTGACACGTTCTATCAGTCACCGCACCTTCTCAATTTGTTGCTGTTGTCGTTGTTCAGTTGCTATATTGTGTCTGACTCTTTGGGACCCCACGGACTACAGCACACCAGGCTCCTCTGTCCTCCACTATCTCCCAGAGTCTGCTCAAATTCATGTCCATTGAGTCGGTGATGCTATCTAACCATCTCATCCTCTGCTGTCCCCTTCTCCTTTTGCCTTCAATCTTTCCCAGCATCAGGGTCTTTTCCAGTGAGTTGGCTCTTTACATTAGATGGCCAAAGTATTGGAGCTTCAGCTTCAGCATCAGTCCTTCCAATGAGTATTCAGGGCTGATTCCCTTTAGGATTGACTGGTTTGATTTCTTTGCTGTCCAAGGGAATCTTAAGATTCTTCTCCAGCACCACAATTAGAAAGAATTAATTCTTCAGTGCTCAGCCTTCTTATGCCCCACTTCTCACATCTGTACATGCCTACTGGAAAAACTATAGCTTTGACCTTTGACCTATAGATCTTTGTTGGCAAAATGATGTTTCTGCTTTTTAATATGCTGTCTAGGTTTGTCATAGCTTTCCTTCCAAAGAGCAAGTACCTTTTAACTTCATGACTGCAGTCACCATCTGCAGTGATTTGGGAGCCCAAGAAAATAAAAGCTGCAGAAATCTCTTTTTGTGTTTCAGTTGTGTTTTTACCTTTCTTGAAATAATAAAGCATATTATGCCAAAATGTTGTTTTTTCTTCCTTCTTCAGTATTAAAATGGCTACACAAAATTCATCAATTTTGATAAGTTTTTTTTTAATGCATACTGATATGACAGCTATCATGGTACAATATAATGAAATCACTTCAAATGAAGTTAAAGACAAAGCTGGACCATAAAGAAGGCCAACCAACTGCCAAAGAATTGATGCTTTCAAACTGTGGTGCTGGAGAAGACTCTTGAGAGTCCCTTGGACAGCAAGGAGATCAAACCAGTCAATCCTAAAGGAGATAAACCCTGAATACTCATTTAGAAGGACTGATCCTGAAGCTGAAGCTCCAATACTTTGGCCACTAGATGCAAAGAGCTGATTCATTGGAAAAGACTCTAGTACTGGAAAAGACTGAGGGCAGGAAGAGAAGGGGGTGACAGAGAACGAGATGGTTGGATGTCACCACCAATTCAACGGACATGAACTTGGGCAAACTCCAGGAGGTGACGAGGGGCAGAGAGGCCTGCTGTCCATGGGGTCGCAGAGTCGGACACAACTTAGAGGCTAAACAGCAACAACAAGCACTACGAGAGCCATATTATGGGTAAAAAGCCGAATGAACTTTTTGGCCAGCCCAATACTCTTTTTGTTCAACTTTCCAGAAAGAAAGTTAAGAAGAAAGTTATTTTTTAAGATTCTGTTAGAACAAGTGCTAGCAGTATTCATATTCCTTTTCTATGAAGTTGATAAAGCTCACACCTCTGCAAGAGTTGAATGCACACTAATGCATAACTCTTCCAGGTCAGGCTTCTCAGGGTTTAATGTTCTCTCATGTACAGTGTCTCATGTGATATTCACACCTTCTCTGCATTGTAAGGGAGGCAAATACCTATTTTCTTCCTGAATCTATTTATGTCCTGTTTCCTCCCTAAAAGGATTTCAGATAATTTTTTGGATTGGGCAAAATGTTCTTTCATTTTCATCTGAATGAAAATTTTGGCCAACCCAATACAATAAAATATAGTTAACAAAAACAGAAAAGAAAAAGTCAGATCTGAAGAGAAATGGAGAACTTAGATATGCTAACCAGGAAGAGTCCATAAGTTGCTATAAACGAGCTTTAAACTGAACTCTGAGCTTCCTGGCAGATGAAGCAAAAAGGAAAAGTTAGGGAACAAAGAACCATTTCCCCAAGAGGAGCAATATTTTTCTTGGCACTGTTTACTGGATAACATTTCTCATGTGGAAATTTATTTATGTAAAGAGATTTTATGGCCCATGACCCAGGAATACTACTCCTAGGTATACACTCAAGAGATACTCTTAGATATATACCAAGAATGTTCATAGCAGTTACATTCGTAATAACTAAAAGCTGGAAACAACTCAAATATCCTTCAAGAGTAGAGTGATAAACAACTGTAATATGTTTATACAATGGAATACTACACCACCAGTGATAAAGAACAAATTACTGATGCATCCAAGAGGGCTGAATCACACAAAATATGGAGTGAGGAAGCCAGATATAACAGATTATATAAAATCACTATATGATTTTTATTTAAATGATGATCAAAACACAGGTAAACCTAGCTGAGGATGATAAAAATCAAAACAGTGATTCTCTAGGCGGGGTCAGGGAGGTGAGAGGTTAGGAAGGTGGGTGGGGTGGATTGACTGGGATGGGGTATGGAGGAGCCGTCACAAATAACGGTAATGTTGGCACTAAGCTGGTTGGTTGGTGGTTACCTGAGGGGAAATATCTATTCAGATCCTCTGCCCATTTTTAAATGTTTGAGGTTTTTCTTTTTTTGATGTTGAGTTATATGAATTATTGGTATATTTTAGATACTAACCCCTTAACAGATTCAGTGGGTGGCGTTTTCATTTTTTCAATAGTTTCTTTCTCTGTGCAAAAGCGTTTTAGTTTGAAGTGGTCTCATCTGTTTATTTTTGCTTTTATTTCCCTTGCCTCAGGAGACAAACCGCCTCCTTCCAAATCACTTAGACTGATGTCAAAGATCATGGCATCCGGTCCCATCACTTCATGGGAAATAGATGGGGAAACAGTGGAAACAGTGTCAGACTATTTTGGGGGGCTCCAAAATCACTGCAGATGGTGACTGCAGCCATGAAATTAAAAGACGCTTACTCCTTGGAAGAAAAGTTATGACCAACCTAGATAGTATATTCAAAAACAGAGACGTTACTTTGCCGACAAAGGTCCGTCTAGTCAAGGCTACGGTTTTTCCTGTGGTCATGTATGGATGTGAGAGTTAGACTGTGAAGAAGGCTGAGCGCTGAAGAATTGATGCTTTTGAACTGTGGTGTTGGAGAAGACTCTTGAGAGTCCCTTGGACTGCAAGGAGATCCAACCAGTCCATTCTGAAGGAGATCAACCCTGGGATTTCTTTGGAAGGAATGATGCTAAAGCTGAAACTCCAGTACTTTGGCCACCTCATGCAAAGAGTTGACTCATTGGAAAAGACTCTGATGCTGGGAGGGATTGGGGGCAGGANGTTTTTTACAAATTTAATTTATATTTTAATAAAAGGGTAACTATCATCTATCTCACTCACTAACACAAAGTTAAGTAAAATTCTGGCTTCCCAGAATAGGCATAGAAATTGCCTTTTTATTTCTGCCCATAATCTCTGTAATACTACCATACATAACCATACTGGATTATTTGTTCAGAGTTGGTTGACAAATCATTTAGTGAATTATAACTGATGTGTTTATCAGTTATGTTTTCTGAGGTGAAAATAAAAACTGTAGGATGAGATCTCTCTCTCAAACAATTTTGCCATTTTTGCTGAACATTTAGAATCAGTTGTGACTATTTAAGGAAAACAGTAGACTATACAGAAAACATAGACAATACAGAAGGATGAATAAGTTATATATTCCATAAAATTTTGCACAATGAGGCAGTGGAAGATTTGACCTGTACTAGATGAACAAGAAATTATAGATTTGCACGCTGTACTAGATGAACAAGAAATAAACATATCAGAGCCATGAAATCCCAGAAGAAAAAGCACTAATGGTTTCAGTTCAGTTCAGTTCATTTCAGTCGCTCAATTGTGTCCGACTCTGCGACACCATGAATATCAGCACACCAGGCCTCCCTATCCATCACCAACCACCAGAGTCCACCCAAACCCACATACGTTGAGTCAGTGATGCCATCCAACCATGTTATACTCTGTCGTCCCCTTCTCCTCCTGCCCTCAATCTTTCCCAATNCATGAATATCAGCACACCAGGCCTCCCTATCCATCACCAACCACCAGAGTCCACCCAAACCCACATACGTTGAGTCAGTGATGCCATCCAACCATGTTATACTCTGTCGTCCCCTTCTCCTCCTGCCCTCAATCTTTCCCAATATCAGGGTCTTTTCAAATGAGTAAGCTCTTTGCATCAGGTGGCCAAAGTATTGGAGTTTCAGCCTCAACATCAGTCCTTCCAAAGAACAGCTAGGACTGATCTTCTTTAAGATGGACTGACTGGATCTCCTTGCAGACCAAGGGACTCTCAAGAGTCTTCTCCAACACTACAGTTCAAAAGCATCAATTTTGGGTACTCAATTTTCCTTATAGTCCAAATCTCACATCCATACATGACCACTGGAAAAACTGTAGCCTTGACTAGACGGACNGGGTTCCCAAGGTCATAAGTGGTAAAACCAATGTCACCAAGGTGGGGAAACCAAGTTCTAACTGATAGTAAAGAGTGTTTCTTTTTTCTCAGAATATCTACTATACTTTGGTCCTTCAAGAATTAGCCAGGCTAAGTGGTTGGTCAAAGATTTAGGGATTTTCAGGTTTCTAGAATCTCTCTCTTTGGAGGCCCTATAAACAGTGCTGATAGTACTCAACTATTTAAGGATAGAATGGTGGAAGAAAGCAAGAGGCTGTTTCACTCAAATACTACCTTAAGTTGATCATTTAATGAGGGACAGGAAATTTCCAAAATTTGTTTTTTATCTAGCCACAGAATGGAGACTATTCCTAAATTCCTTTGGAAACATTTGAATGTGAAACAGGGCATGTAGGAATTTGTGCATTCATTTCTCCATGAGACTTAACTTCGACTTCTATTGACTAAGATCACCCTGGAATCAGACTACCTTGGTTTGAATTTTTACTCTGTCATTCAATTGCCTGTGTGACCTTGAGTAACATTCTTACATTTTCTGTGATTTAGTTTCCTCATAAAAATACTATAAGTATAAAATACTTTTTTAGATGCTTTTGAACTGTGGTGTTGGAGAAGACTCTTGAGAGTCCCTTGGACTGCAAGGAGATCCAACCAGTCCATTCTGAAGGAGATCAACCCTGNTTTCCTGTGGTCATGTATGGATGTGAGAGTTAGACTGTGAAGAAGGCTGAGCGCTGAAGAATTGATGCTTTTGAACTGTGGTGTTGGAGAAGACTCTTGAGAGTCCCTTGGACTGCAAGGAGATCCAACCAGTCCATTCTGAAGGAGATCAACCCTGGGATTTCTTTGGAAGGAATGATGCTAAAGCTGAAACTGCAGTACTTTGGCCACCTCATGCAAAGAGTTGACTCATTGGAAAAGACTCTGATGCTGGGAGGGATTGGGGGCAGGAGGAAAAGGGGACGACAGAGGATGAGATGGCTGGATGGCATCACGGACTTGATGGACGTGAGTCTGAGTGAACTCCGGGAGATGGTGATGAACAGGGAGGCCTGGCGTACTGCGATTCATGGGGTCGCAAAGAGTCGGACACGACTGAGCGACTGAACTGAACTGAACTGATGTCAAAGAATGTACTGCCTATGTTTTCTTCTAGTAGTTTTAGGTCTGACATTTAAGAGAATAAAACTGGACTACTTTGTCATACCATATGCAAAAATAAATTCAAAATGGATTAAAGACTTATTTAAGACCTAAAATTATTTCAGTTTTTAAAATGCATATGGTAACCCACTAATTGATTTTACCATCCACAGTGGGAAAAACAGTGCTCTAACAGGAGCCAAAAACTGTATGATTTACAATAGTCACTGATCATCATTGAACCCCTACTGTCTGTGAGGTATTGGACTAAACGTGTTACATGCACCATTTCATGTGAGTTTCTCTAGGATCCACTGAGGGGAGAACTTTTATCATTTCTATTGTACAGGTGAAGAAACTGAAGGTCAGAGAGGTTAAATAACTTTCTCAAGATCCCACAATCAGTGAAAATTGATAAATGAGCATTAGCTCAAGTCTTTTTAACTCAAATAACCTTGTCTGTAAGTTGGACCTTTAGGAGGATGTTAGTTTCATTTTATAGTTAAAAGATGGTTAAAAGATCAGGAGGGTTAAGTGCTTTGCTCAGGGATACACAGCTAGGACACTTCCAATCAGGGTTTGAATATAAAGCTTGGGACTCCAGGCCCAGGACTTTTTCTGCTGTTACAAGCTGCTCACTCTGGAAGAGCTTCAAATGTCATTCCAAAACCTCTCAAATGACAGGCCTTCAGATGCCACAAAAAGCAAATGAGGGCAACTCCAATACAGGTGGCGGAAGTAGAATACATGCAAAAGACTCAGTCTCCTCTACCTCCCACCTGCTCAGCTGGGATAAATAAAGCAGTTTCTAAAAAGTTTCTAAGTCTTCCTATACACCAAAATATCATCAGGGAACAGCACGGTGGGTAGTTTTATTTTGTTTTGTTTTGTTTGATTTCTTGAAACTTTTCTGTATTTTTTCAGAATGAGAATACAGAAAAGTTTTTAAGTTATTAAAAAAGGGACAGTTTTTAAATTATAGTTGTAAAAAGAATCAGATTAGTCTCCATAGCTCTATACCTTTAAATTTTTCCATGCCCTGGACTAATGAGAGTTGAATCTAAAAATTGGGAAGACACTTTAGCGGCTCAGATCCTAAATTTAGATCCTCAGGGTGAATATCGTGCATCAACCAGGGCTGGACTTGCGCTTACAGAGAGGAGGGACAATTAGGTGGGTGGGACCACTGCCCTTTAAACCAGGCTAACCGCGTGAAGGAACATGTGCTTCATGCCCTCAGCTGTTTAATCAGAGGGTGGGTCCTGACAGATTTCGCAAAAAAACCAAAACAGCAGCAGATTTCTCCCGAGCTTAACTCCATAAATAACATCCTTGCATTGCAGCATAAGGAGGTGGGGAAGAGGAAAGACTTCCAAGCTCTCTTCCTTTCTGGGTGACCCTGGGTACATTGTTCAACCTCTCTGTTCCTCAGTTTCTTCATCTATAGAATGGAGACCATACAGTACCTACGTCAAAGGGCTGATGAGAAGACTGAGTTACTACTAAGAATGTGCTTAGAGCAGTGGCTGCTTCATAGGAAGCACATGGGAGTGTGAACAATCCTTTTTATTATTTTAGAAAAGATGGATAATATATTTCCTTTTATTTGTTTGTTTGGTTGGTTGCTTGGAAACAACTCTGATTACCTTAGATTGACCTTGTCCATAGGGTGTTTATCAAGCTGGATGATTTGGGAAGGGGATTGTGTAACACAGATTCATTCACTGAATCAACAAATACTTCTTGAACATCTATGACATGTATGCTGGGCACTGTGCTAGCAGCTGAGATAGAGCAGTGAATGACACAGAAAGGAAAAAATCCCCAAGCTGGCACAGGAAGCTTCCATGTTCCAGTGCAGTTACAATAAGCAAACAATATGCAATAAACAAAATAAATTATTACAATCCGGGGCAAGTCGAGTTAAAAACTTGAAAAATTATTAACTAGTGACTGCTGCTGCTGCTGCTAAGTCGCTTCACTCGTTTCCGACTCTGTGCGACCCCATAGATAGCAGTCCACCAGGCTCCCCCGTCCCCGGGATTCTCCAGGCAAGAACACTGGAGTGGGTTGCCATTTCCTNCTAGTGACTGCTGCTGCTGCTGCTAAGTCGCTTCACTCGTTTCCGACTCTGTGCGACCCCATAGATAGCAGTCCACCAGGCTCCCCCGTCCCCGGGATTCTCCAGGCAAGAACACTGGAGTGGGTTGCCATTTCCTTCTCCAATTAGTCTAGTGACTAAACATAATTAAACACATCACATAGTCAAAGACAATTTGTAAAGGAAATACAGTGATTACAATATAACTGATCCTCTATGGTGCAGCCCCCAGAACATACACCGGACTCAGGGCACCCCACCATCCTATATCCTTCATCACAATCAGAGTTGAAGGGCAATCACTTTATTTCTCCGAAGTGGCAAAGAAGAAATGGCACCAACACTAACTTCTTCATCTATGTCCATGCATGTTTTAATAAAAGTCTGGAAGTGGCCAGTTCCTTTTGAATCACCCTGTAGATAACATGTTAGATGGCGATGAGCAGGGCAGAGGGATGGGGGTGGTCCGGGAGGATGCACTGAGAAGGTAATGATGAAGCAGAGTCTGACGGAGGTGAGGGAGAGAGCCATGAGGGAGTCTGGGGTCTGTGCCTTCACTTTTTTCCTTCTAATTTTTTTACTGTGATAAAATACACATAAGATAAAATTTACCATCCTAACCATCTTAAAGTGTACCATTTAGAGGTATTAAGTATACTCATACCATCGCCACGATCCATCTCTAGAATTCTTCATTTTGCAAAACAGAAACTCGGCACTCAGCAAACAAGAACATCCCTTTCTCCCCTCCACCCAGCTTGTGGAAACCATCATCTTGCTGTTTGTCTCTATGGATATTACTATTCTAACTATCTGATTTAAGTGGGATCATTCAGTATTTATCTTTTTGTGACTGGCTTATTTCGCTTAGCGAAATGTCTTCAAGGCTCATCCACGTTATGGCATGTGTCAGAAGGCCCTTCTTGAGGCTGAACAATATTCCACTGTATGGACACACCATATATTTCCTATCCATTGATGGACACTTGGGTTACTTCTACCTTTTGGCTATTGTGATAATGCTGCCATTAACATGTATGTACAAACATCTCATCGAGTCCCTGCTTTCTTTCTTGTATATGTCCCAAAGTGGAATTGCTGGCTCATGGGTAATTTCTTTAAAAAAATTTTTAAGGAACCACTTTATCTATATCATTTTACATTCCTACTAATAATGAAAACGGTCCATTTTTTCCACATTCTCATCAATGCTTATAATTTTCTATTTTTTGATAGTATCCATCTTAATGGGTGTAAGGTAGTCTGTGCCTTCATTTTTATTTATATGACAGCTTTATGAAAACATAACTCACATGCCATATAATTCACTCATTTAAAGTACACAATTCAGTGATTGTTAGTATAGTCACAGACGGGTGCAACCATCACCACAATTAACTTCACAACATCTTCATATTCTCCTAAAGAATCCCCGTACCTTACAGCTATCACCCCCATTCCCTCAGCCTCCCAGGCCCAGGCAAGCACTAATCTCCTTTCTATTTCTACAGATTTTCCTATTCTGGACATTTCACATAAAGGGAATCACATAATACGTGGTCTTTTGGGTCTGGCTTCTTGTACTTAGCAAGTTTTCACGTTCTCAAGGTTCTTCCACATTCAAGCACGTATCAGTCCTTCATTGCTTTTTATGGGGTGGCCTTCAAGTCCGCATTGAACATCTGTTGCACTTTTGAGAGCATGAATTCCAGACCTCTCCCTTAGCCTACCCGTTCGGGGACTGACAGAAAGGAAGGGTATGAGGACAGCAAGGCAGTATGACGCTGTGGAAGTCTAAATGTCCTCAGCTCTGCTCCTTAGCAGCTGTCGACCAAAAGCAAGTGACTTAACATCTGAGACAAGAGATGGGGTGACATAGGTTATTCTCATTACATTTGTTATGAAGATGAAAATAATATATTAAGGCATGTGGTTGGCACTCATAAGGACCATGAATCTTTGCAGACACCAAGGCGTGGCAGCTAAGGGTGAAGACACTGCTATCCTGTAGGCTGGACCCCACAGCAAGAGCAGTTTCCCATGGCCCTCCCACTGTGAGCTCGATTTTCACTCAGAGCAATAGAGAGTGTAATAGAAATCCCTCAGTCTAGGAGACATCTTCCTACTCTTCAAGTATACGGCCAAACAGAAGGCACCTTTAAACATCCCTATTCTTTCCCCTCAAATTCTCTTAAACTGCCAAACACCCAAAATACCCTTTGCTCTTCTCCCCTCCCCAGTTACTCTCTGGCCCTATCTAACCTCATTCTTCACAGCAAAACCCAGAATGTTCTTCATATATTGTTCCTAGCTTCAATCTCAAGACCAAATTCCCCCAACCAACAACCACCACGAAGACAACACCAGTAGTTTTCCAGGCTTTGGATTTGGTCAACAATAGGTCTCTTAGCCCTGGAGGCAGGAGATTCTATAGCAAACACCTATTGGATTTCTTGTTTTATAGAGATCTGCTTGCTCACTCCTTCCACTTTTCAAAGGGGAAAGCAAAGTCCAGCTAGTTGGTAAACTGAAGGAACTCAGATCCCCTGAATTTTAATCCAAATGAAATTGCATTAGTGAAAAGAGCCCTGCAAAGGAATATCTTGAATCCAAAGCTATTACTGGGATCCTCCAGCTAATCCATAGTATTAGGATTGTGCTGATGTGGTTACCACACATTCTCTTCTAAGAATACACCCATGTAATCGCTTTCTCTGGCCTCTGGCCTGACACATCCTTATAAATTTCCCCCAGGGTGTTCCTGCAGCCAGGATTGAGAACCACTGCTGCAAGTAAATCACCTGGAATATATTTTGTTTCTCTTTCCTGACAGTTCAAAAAATATGACAGAAACCAGCCAGCAGTTATTGATCATTCCCTTTGTACCAGGATCTACGTAATAGCATACATGATATTAAATATTATTTAATTCTCACAAGAGCTCTGTGTGATGGGCCCTAACTGTCCTCACATAAGAGAGGAGGAAACTGGGCTTCAAGAGAATGAGCACCTTGCCCTGCCCATGCTGATGTTAGAGGCAGGATTCACTCAGACCCCACAGCAAGTATTCTTAATAATAACATATATTAGCCATATGTTGAGCATTTATATTACTAATAATAGTAATAATTTACTGATCACTTTTTTTTTTTTTTTGAGCCAGGCACTATTCCAGTTCATTTAATTCTTATAAAAACCCTACCGAGCGGTTTCTAACATTAGTGTTTCTATTTTATTGCCATGCAAATTGAGTCACTGAGAGGTTATGCAACCAGCACAAGGTTATACAGCCGATAAACAGGAAACTTTATCCAATCTGGTTCCTTGAGCCTTCCAGGTGTTTGTGGATACATCTAGATCCTACAAGAGGATTCTGCGTCTATATAACTGCAAAGAATGCTGAAAAGTCAGATGACAGAATGAAGCTACTGATTGGAAGCATCCATTTACAAAAGTTTAAACTGGGGACTCAAACTTTAGGAGCAGACCATTTAATAAAGGAAGTCATCTTTTATTTTACTTTACATTTCAGTAGAATAGTAGGAGAACATTAGCATTTTAAGCAAAGGCATGTCCCGGTTGTGCAGACTTTTGCAAATTTTAAATGAAAAGATATGCATGAAAGTTGATGTCATCCTAATATCCTCACCCACTGGTGAGTCTTAAAAATAGAACTGATGAAAGTAATCTCAAGGCATGAAGTCACTAGACTTTTTTTAATCAAATTTTTATTTCTTCTGCTGGTTAAAATAGAAAAGGAACTAAGGTTTGAGGAGATATGAGAGAAAAAATTAAAATGAAAACGACACCTTAGATTTCCCAATAGTGTATTTCTTCTCAAAGACCCATGGTGATATCAAAGCAATGACCTCATTTAGAATTATTCCTGAGGCATAATCATTCTCATTTTACAAGTAGGGAAAACGAAACACAAAGATTACATCACCCATCAAAAGTTCCAAAGTGACTTGGTTATGCATTAAGCATAAACTGTTGTAGTGTTTTTGGATGACAGTATGGTGATCACTGTCTAAACTTAATATGTTTCTATCCTTTGACTCAGCAACTCCATTTCTAGGAATTTATCCTATAGAAATACTTTTATAAGTAAGCAGGAATATATCTACGAAATGCCTTTCAATACATTGGTCATGCTGTGCTGCATTGCACTTAGTCACTCAATGTATCTGACTTTTTCTGACCCCATGCACTGTAGCCCACCAGGCTCCTATGTCCCTGTGGATTCTTCAGGAAGAATACCACAGTGGGTTGCCATGCTGTCCTCCAGGGGATCTTCCCAACCCAGGGATCAAACCCAGGTCTCCCTCAGTGCAGGTATATTCTTTACCATCTGAGCCAACAGGAAAGCCCAAGAATACTGGAGTGGGTAGCCTATTCCCTTCTCCAGGGGATCTTCCAGACCCAGGAATCGAACCGGGCTCTCCTGCATTGAGGCTGGATTCTTTACCAGCTGAAGCTACCNGTGCAGGTATATTCTTTACCATCTGAGCCAACAGGAAAGCCCAAGAATACTGGAGTGGGTAGCCTATTCCCTTCTCCAGGGGATCTTCCAGACCCAGGAATCGAACCGGGCTCTCCTGCATTGAGGCTGGATTCTTTACCAGCTGAAGCTACCAGGGAAGCCCCTACATTGTTCATAATACAAGCCAAATATCCATTCATTGAGAATTGTTTTTAAAAAAAAATATGGTACAGATTTATCAATGGGCTTCCCAGGTGGCTCAGTGGTAAAGAATTTACCTGTCAATGCAAGGAGATCAGGAGATACAGGTTTGATCCTTGGGTTGGGAAGATCCCCTGGAGGAGGGCATGGCACCCCACTCCGGGATTTTTGCCTGGAGACTCCCACGGACAGAGAATCCTGGCAGGCTCCAGTTCATAAAGTCACAAAGAGTCACACAAGAATAAGCAACAGAGCATGGGGCACAGATTTATCATTTTTATGGAACCACAAAAAATTATGAGAGGCCTCTGTATATGTGGCATGAAAAGATGTCAATGATATGTTGTCAAGTGAAGAAAAAAGCAAATTACAAGATACTATATATAACATAGCTCATGTTTATAAACACAAATATGTGTATATATCAGTTCAGTTCAGTTCAGTCGCTCAGTTGTGTCCAACTCTTTGCGACCCCACGAATCGCAGCACGCCAGGCCTCCCTGTTCATTACCATCTCTCAGAGTTCACTCATGTCCATCGAGTCCGTGATGCCTTCCAGCCATCTCATCCTCAGTCGTCCTCTTCTCCTCCTGCCCCCAATCCCTCCCAGCATCAGAGTCTTTTCCAGTGAGTCAACTCTTCACATGAGGTGGCTGAAGTACTGGAGTTTCAGCTTCAGCATCATTCCTTCCAAAGAAATCCCAAGGTTGATCTCCTTCAGAATGGACTGGTTGGATCTCCTTGCAGTCCAAGGGACTCTCAAAACTCTTCTTCAACACCACAGTTCAAAAGCATCAATTCTTCGGCTCTCAGCCTTCTTCACAGTCCAACTCTCTCATCCATACATGACCACAGGAAAAACCATAGCCTTGACAAGACTGACCTTAGTCGGCAAAGTAATGTCTCTGCTTTTGAATATGCTGTCTAGGTTGGTCANATTCACAAATTTTTATAGATATTTATAAAGTGCTTATTATGGGAGCTGTTTCATTTGCTTTCTAAGAACTTACTCATTTTTATCCTACTAATAACCTTATTAGGTAGGTATTATCTTTCCATTAAAAAATTAAAGCAATTTATTGAGGTATAAATATTTATTTATTGGCTGTAATGAGTCTTCACTGCTGCATGTGGGCTTTCTGTAGTTGCAGTGAATGGGGGCTTCTCTTTGTTGGGACTGACCTGAGGGAGTGGCGCCACAGAAGAGAAAAGAAAAAGAAGACTCAGAAATAAAGTGGGGATCAGGGGGCTGTTGCCATTTGCAAGCAAAAGCCCAGATCCTAATCCTTGCATGCCTTTTATTGTTAACATCTACTTCCTTATCAGTGCTCTAGAGATATCTGTTCTTTACAATCTCAGATCAGGGATAAAGATATACAATGCACAGTCCTCAGCGTCACACCTTCAGGCCTTTCANCATTTGCAAGCAAAAGCCCAGATCCTAATCCTTGCATGCCTTTTATTGTTAACATCTACTTCCTTATCAGTGCTCTAGAGATATCTGTTCTTTACAATCTCAGATCAGGGATAAAGATATACAATGCACAGTCCTCAGCGTCACACCTTCAGGCCTTTCAAGACTCTTCAGCTTGGGATGCCCTTTCTCAGCAACTCCCCTGAGTCTATGGTTATGGGAACAGTCACTAATGGTTTTCCATTGGTCACATCAGTACTTCAACGTCTTGTTTTCAAGATGTCTTTCCATGATGTACTTTTTACTGCTCCCAGCCCTTTGCCTGGGGGTGATGAGAAAGTCATTCTTATTTTTCAGAGAAGCCCTGTTTTGTAGTACAGGCTTGTGCACAGCATATTCCCTGCACTCTTCCTTGCAGTGCATGTGCTTCTTATTGCGGTGGCTTNCTGTCCATGGGGTTCTCCAGGCAAGAATACTAGAGTGGGTTGCCGTTTCCTCCTCCAGGGGGCCACATTTTGTCAGAACTCTTTACTATGACCCATCTGTCTTGTGTGGCCCTGCCCAGCTTGGCTCATAGCTTATTTGAGTTACATAAGCCCCTTTGCTTATGATCCCAAGGCTGTGATCCATGAAGGGGATTCTTTCATGTAGTATTTACTATCCTCAAGGTTCATCCACTTTGTAACATTTTTAGTACTTCTTTCCTGAATAATATTCCATGGCACAGTCATGCCACGTTTTGTTTATCCATTCATTAGCTGATGAACGTTTGAGTTGTGTCTGCCTTTTGGCTATTCTTAATAGAGCTGCTACAAACATATGTTTATGAGTTTTTGCTTGAGCATCTATTTTCAATTTTTTTTTAATATATACCTAGGAGTGGAATTGCTGGGTCATATGGTAAGTTTATGATTAACTTATTTAGAAGTCATCAATTGTTTTTCACAGTAGCTACATCATTTTATATTCTCATCAGCAATGTATGAGAGCTCTAATTTCTTCACATCCTTGCCAATACTTATTTTCCATTTAAAAAATTTTTATTACCATACCCCTCCTGCGACTGCTAAGTCGCTTCAGTTGTTTCCAACTCTGTGCGACCCCATAGATGGCACCCCACCAGGCTCCCCCATCCCTGGGATTCTCCAGGCAAGAACACTGGAGTGGGTTGCCATTTCCTTCTCCAATGCATGAAAGTGAAAAGTGAAAGTGAAGTTGCTCAGTCGTGTCCAACTTAGCAACCCCATGGACTGCAGCCTACCAGGCTTCTCCATCCATGGCATTTTCCAGGCAGGAGTGCTGGAGTGGGGCGCCATTGCCTTCTCCATACCCATCCTAGTGGACGTAAAATGGTATCTCACTTTGGTTTTGATTTGCTTTTCCTAATGACTATGACATTGAGCACCTTTTCATGTATTTGTTGGCCACTGGTATATCTTCTTCAGAGAAATATCTATTGAAGTTCTTTGCTCTTTATAAAATGGAGTTGTCTTTTTATTGTCAAATTATATTTTTTATATGTTCTGGATATTAGACTCTTACTTGATACCTGCTTGTCAACATTTTCTCCCATTCTGTAAAATGTCTTTTCACTCTCTTGATAGTGTCCTTTGATGCACAAAGTTTTTAATTCTGATGAAGTCCAATTTAATATTTTTCTCTTGTTGCTAGTGCTTTGGGTGTCGCATCTAAGAAATCACTATTGAATTCAAGGCCTTAAAGATTTACTTCTATGTTTTCTTACAAGAGTTGTATAGCTTTAGACCTTGTATTTAGGTCTAGGATCCATTCTGAGTTAATTTTTTACACAGTATAACATTAGGAAGTGAGAGAAAGTGAAGTCACTCAGTTGTGTCTGACTCTTTGTGACTCCATGGACTGTAGCCTGCCAGGATCCTCCATCCACAGGATTTTCCAGGCAACAATACTGGAGTGGGTTGCCATTTCCTTCTCCAGGGGTTCTTCCCGACCCAGGGATCAAAGTGAGAGAGTCAATTCCTAGGCAGATTGATAAGAAGTCCAGGGGTCCCCAAGGAGAGAGGGGTCTGGAATTCTCAAGGTGGAAAAAGTGGAAAAAAACGACAAACTTTTTTGTCCCTGTACATTCCTTAGGATTATATAACAATAATGTATCCTGCTTGAGGACAGTTTCTGGAAAAAACCTTCTGGCTAATCCTGTTATATTAAGGTGTAAATTATGGCAGTAGGTCTAGTGAGGTCTTACAACCTCCAGACGTTCTTTTGATTCACTGTAATAACTAATTAGAGAGTATATAACTCCACGGCTAACACTAGTAAAGGGGTACTCTTTCTACCCTCTTCTGATGCCTATGTCAGAAGCTTTTTCTATCTCCTTTATACTTTAATAAAACTTTATTACACAAAAGCTCTGAGTGATCAAGCCTCGGCTCTGGCCCTGGACTGAATTCTTCTCCTCTGGAGGCCAAGAATCCCGGCATCTTTGCGTGGTCCAGCAACAACCATTCATCTTGGGGGCTCGTCTGGGATTCTTCAGGACAAAGTAAGGATGCTTAGAGCTCTAGTTCTTTGTTACACAAAAGCTCTGAGTGATCAAGCCTCACCTCTGGCCCCAGATTGAATTCTTCTCCTCTGGAGGCTAAGAATCCCAGCGTCTTTTTGTGTGTCACCAACAACCTTTCAAAAGCTGGGTCTCTTGGATTGTAGGTGGATTCTTTAGTGTCTCAGCCACCAGGGAAGCCCATAAAAGTACAGTCCAACTTAATTCTTCTCCATGTAGACATTCAGTTTTCCCAGCATCATTTGTTAAAGAGACAGTTACTTCCCCCATTGAATAGTCTTGGTATCCTTGTTAGAAATCATCCGACCACAGTTGTATGGGCTCATTTCTGATCTCTCAATTCTATTCCCCTAATGCTTTTTTCTTTAAGTTAAAATTTATTCACCTCCTAAATAAGGTACAGGGATTGTGAATAAAGCTTAGTATACACTTCTTAAATCCTGACATATTTAATGCTGCCTACACTTTAGCATATGAATTTCTTCCCAAAATGCTCATCACAGCTGGATTGAAAAATTATTTTTTAAATGTAGCCATGTGGTTTAGTTGAGTGCTATACATTATAAGTCTCCTAGATATCCAAAGAGATTTGCATGCCTTTTGCAAATTGGGGGATTATGTTCTATGACATAAATAAAGGGTCATTTTTATTTCTGAAATGTGCATAACTTTATAATTTATAGGTAGATACATATACAGTACTTTGCATGTATATATAATTTTTAAAATATATATTTATAGACAAATTGTATTTTTTTAAGCAAGAGTAGTTTTCATTTATAAATTCAACTGGAAACAGTCAGTCTTTTTATTTTGGAAAAATAATAGTTGAAGAAGTTGAAACAAAAGAACAAGCAGCAAAATCTATTCAGATCCAGATCCACCACTAAAATATGGAAGTACAGTTGACCCATGAGCAACATGGGTTTGAACTGCGTGTATCCACTTACATGGTTCAGTACTACACAATCCACGGTAGGTTGAATTCATAGATGTGGAGCTTCAGATACCAAGCAGCCTCTGTGGGACTTGAGTTTCCTCCCATTCTGGTATCTATGCAGGTTCTAGAGTCAATCCCCTGTACATACTGAGGGATGACTGTACTTTATTTTATTTTATTTTTTCAGTTTCAAAGCAAGAATAACCACTTTAAAGTGGCAGGGAGCCCAGTCATGGCAAACTTGCTGTCATGAACATCCTTTAACCTTTTACCTTCCTGGATTAGTTTCCCAACAGTCCTGCTATCTTCCAGAAGGATTCTCCCATGGATTTTTATAACTAGGAATCTTGAGAAATGTTGGGGTTGGAATGATCTCTATCCCTTCCCTTCCAGAAAGTTTCTAGGTTCTTTATGCAGATCAATCCAAAGCACCCCAGAGCTCTACTCACCAAGAGGAATTTGGAGAACTGCCCTGATCAAATACAAGAAAAATAAATTTCTTCCTATTACTTCCTCTCCCAGGGTACGGGGTATAGTGTGCCTTACTTGTTTTAAGACAACTACCTCAAGTAATTTTCTTTTTCCAAAATAAAGAAGACTGACTGTTTTCAGTTGAATTTATAATGAAAACTATTCTTGCTTAAATAAATACAACTTGTCTATAAACATATATTTTAAAAATTATATATACATATAAAGTACTATATATGTATCTACCTATAAATTATAAAGTGATGCAAATTTCAGAGAATAAAAATGACCTAATATTTATGTCATAGAAATAATCCCCCAAATCTTTTAAGTTACAAACCAATACTTTTATAGTGTTTCCCAAAGTCTTTTTTCATAAGGTTAGGTACCTTCAACATCTTTGTTCTGGATAGGAAGATTATCAGCTGTGGTCTGAGCAAGCCCAGATTCTTCCAGAAGGCCAAAAAGAGGGTTATCCACAACTTTCCCACAAGCTTCTGTTTATCAGGATCCAAGAACACAGATATCCTCACATTTCTTCCCTGTGACAACTGGTACCCTAAACGAGAATAAACTCGGAGAATCTTCTAAATCACTAAAGAAGTGTTAATACTAATTATAATCAGCAAGTTGTTTTGCTATCACCAAATCATTTCTTTACAGTTGGTTTATTCTTAAAATTTGGAAAGAGTTGTCGATTCCTCTAGGGAGAAACCTATATGCAGGTCAGGAAGCAACAGTTAGAACTGGACATGGAACAACAGGCTGGTTCCAAATAGGAAAAGGAGTCCGTCAAGGCTGTATATTGTCACCCTGCTTATTTAACTTCTATGCAGAGTACATCATGAGAAACGTTGGACTGGAAAAAGCACAACCTGGAATCAAGATTGCCGGGTAAGATATATCAATAACCTCAGATATGCAGATGACACCACCCTTATGGCAGAAAGTGAAGAGGAGCTAAAAAGCCTCTTGATGAAAGTGAAAGAGGAGAGTGAAAAAGTTGGCTTAAAGCTCAACATTCAGAAAANGTTGGAGAAGACTCTTGAGAGTCCCTTGGACTGCAAGGAGTTCCAACCAGTCAATCCTAGAGGAAATCAGTCCTGAATATTCATTGGAAGGACTGATGCTGAAGCTGAAACTCCAATACTTTGGCCACCTGATGCGAATAACTGATTCATTGGAAAAGACCCTGATGCTTGGAAAGACTGAAAGCAGGAGGAGAAGGGGATGACAGAGGATGAGATGGTTGGATGGCACCACTGTCTCAACAGAAATTAGTTTGAGCAAACTCCAGCAGTTGGTGACGGACAGGGAGGTCTGGCATGCTGCGGTCCGTGGGGTCACAAAGAGTCAGACACGACTGGGCAACTGAACTGAACTGAATGACTGATTATATTCCCCAGACTGTACATTCATATCCCTAATTTATTTATTTTGCAACTGGAAGCTTGTGCCTCCTAATCTCCTGCAGCTATTTCTCTCCTCTGGCCACCCACCTCCCCTCTGACAACCACCTGCCTATTGTCTGTATCTATGGCTCTCCATTTTGTTTATTCATGTATTTTGTTTTCTTAGATTCCATATATAAGTGAAATTATAGGGTATTTGCCTTTCCCTGACTCATTTTGCTTAATATTCTCTAGGTCCATCCATGTTNTATTGTTTGTATCTATGGCTCTCCATTTTGTTTATTCATGTATTTTGTTTTCTTAGATTCCATATATAAGTGAAATTATAGGGTATTTGCCTTTCCCTGACTCATTTTGCTTAATATTCTCTAGGTCCATCCATGTTATTGCACATGGAAAGATTCCATTCTTTCTTATGGCCGAGTAATATTCCATTGTATATATGTATATACACATTTTTCTTCATCCATTCATATTTTGATGGGCCCTTAGATTGCTTCCATTAGAGAATTATTTTTTAAATGGTGGGTGAGTAGCACATTAGTGAGTAGTAAATTCAATTTAATTGGTTGAATAGCATTTTTACATATCAGTCTAATCTGATAGAAAACGAATTTTCCTTTATCATTAAGGACACTCTTTAGGACAATCTTTCTACTCTCAACTTTCCTATGATTGTTGTCTAGAATTTCCATTTCCTCTCACTTATCCCCCATTGGAATCTGTGTGTGTGTGTGTGTGTCTGAGTGCATGTGTGTGTGTATGTGTATTTTATATATTACATTGTGTATAAATGTTGTACTACACATATATGCATATATAATAGTCAGTGCCTATTTAGATTTAACAGCTTTTTCATTCACCATTGTTTCTTGCATCTCATTCTCACTCTTTCCTTATGGGTTCAATTTTCTTCTAACTGAAGAACCTCATTTAGCAGTTCTTTCAGTAAGAGATGTGTTTGAAAATGTATTTACTCTTGCTCTTGAATGATAATTTCACGGGGCATATAATTCTAGGTCGAATGTTACTTTCCTTTAGGATTAGATGATAACACACTTCACTGTCTTCTGGCACATAATACTGCTGATTAGAAGTCTCAGTGTCATTGTTTTTCCTTCGTAGGTAATTCTTCCCTCAAGATAGCTTTAAGGTTTCTTTGCTTTTGGTATTCTAGTTTCACCACAAAACATTCTGATGTGGTTTTGTCACTTTCTATCCAGTCCAAAATTCACGTTCCTTCAGCTTTGTAATATTCTCACTCAGTATCTCAACTCAGAATGTGGCCTCCTTCCATTCATTCTATTGTTACCTCTGAAACTTCTATTAGACTTATGTTGAATCTTTTGTCACTCTATCTCTGTCTCATTGCTTTCCCACATTTCCCACCTCCCTCTCTCTCTGCTACATTCTGTCTCCCAGATCTATCCCCCAGCTTACTAATTACTCCTCCAGCTGTGTTTATCTGCTACTTAACTCATACCCAAAATATGGCTCATGGATCAGCAACATCAGTAACATGTTAGAAATGTAAATTCATGGGCTCCACATGAGACCTATGAAGTCAGAATTGAATTAGCAATTGGGGCCCAGAAATCAGTGTTTTAACAAACACTCCAGGTGATTCTGATGCTCAATGAAGTTTGAGAGGCACTGCTTTAGCTCATTCACTAAATTATTTTCATTTCTACAGGAGGTACTTAGTTCTTTTTCAAAACTGATCTTTTCTTCTTTTTTTCCTTATAGCCCTGTTCTTTCAGCAAAGTTTACATTCTTTAAAAAATAATTTTGTAGCTCTCTATAATCATCTTAAACATATTATTTCATGTTTCAAATGGCCATTCAGGGGGCCTGGATTCTCCAGTTGGGTTGTATTTACTATTTCCTTTCTTGTTGGTTTATTTTTTTATATGAGTTCATAATCACCGAGGCCCCTAATTTCAGTTCCAAGTTTGCTCAGGTCTGAGGTCATGTCTTTTATCCGAAGATCAGTAAACTTTTTTGGTTAAAGGTCAGATAGTAAATATTTTTTGGCTTTATGGACAATATAGTCTCTGTCCTAGTGATTCAACTCTGCCATTATACACAAAAGCAGCCATTGCCAACTTGTTTTAAAAACATGGGCATGACTGTTTCAATAAAACTTTATAAAAATAGAAAATGGGCCAGATTTGATCCACAGGCTATGGTTTGCCCATCGCTGCTCTTATCCTTGAGTGGGCTAGTTTTAATGTAGCCTGCTAATTACTTCTTCTGTGTAGTTCATAAATATTATTGTTTTAAGATCATTTATTTAACTACACAGGTTGTTGCCCTGTAGGTTCTGATTCAGTCCATGTGAGGTGGAAAAAAACATGAAAATATTTAGTAAGAACCTCAAGTGATCTAATAATTCAAAAAGTTTGCAAAATCCATTCTAATGGAAGAGAACGTGAAGAATGAACTTAATGTTACAAGACTATACAACTTAGTCTCAGTTCTTACTCACACAATGCCACGTTGATTACTGCAAGTCCTTAAAATCAGAGTCAGGAAGGACGTTCAGCCTCTCAGTGTGTGGTCAGGAGGCAGGATCTGTGTGACTCATGAATAGCAGCTGCTTTTTGCAGGGTAATCCTTTCAGTGCAATTCTAGAAAGTCCTTCTCTCAGGAAGCCACACCTATATCTTTTTAAATCAAGTCCCTTTAATAATAAAGCCATATCACAGTACATACTTGGAAAAATGGAATTTCCCCCAACAGCTCATTGATGACAGTTGAGATAAAGTTCATCCAACTTTTCTTGGTACTTATTTACTCAAATAATCAGGGAATGAGTATGTTGCAAAAGCATTTAAGGTATTTGATGAACCTTCCAATGATTTATAGGGTAAAGTTACAGCATAGTTTGCTATGCTATGGACCACAGTATTACTTACACAAAGCTTTGATCTCTTTCTATCATCAACACCCAGATCTGACATTTATGCTGCGCAGATGCCTGTAACGTGCAGTCAAGGTTGAGGACCACTACTCCCCTCCACAAGTGGCTCTCAAAGTGCTATCCCTAACCAATAGCATCAGCATCATTTGTGGACTCATTTGAAACGTCCCACTCCAATCTTACTGACTCAGGGACTCTGGGCTCAGGGCCCAGCACGCCATGTGTTAACAAGCCTTCCAGGTAATTCTGATACAGGCTAATGTTTGAGAATTGTTGCACTGGGCCCCAGTGGGTCCCTGCCTCTTTGAAAACTTGCCACTCTCCTTATTAAGTAAGGAGTCTATTCCCCCCACTCTTGAATCTGGGTGAGCCTTGTGACTTGTTTTGACCAATAGCAGGGAGCTGGAGTGCTGCTGTACCAATTCCAGACTCTCAGTCTCAAGAAGGCCTGAAGCTCCCATTTTCTGCCCTCTTAGAATGTTCCGTGATGCAAGGAAGCTGGTCTGGCCAACTTAGGCCATGTGGAGGATAACTAAAGTGCCCTAGCCAAGAGCAGCACCGACATCCCAAACACATGCATGAGACCACCCCGGACCTTCTAGGGCAGCCGGGAGGCCTTCCAGGGAAGAACACCATCCTGCTAAAGGGGTGCAGAGGAAGCTGAACCTGCAGGTGTGATACCCTGCAGCTGAGGCTCCTGAACGCGGTGTCCACCACCAAATACACTGACTGAATGCAGGGAGTGAGCCACGGGGAAACCAGCAAGAGGAACCACACGGCTGACCTACAGAACCACGAAAGATAATCAACTGCTAGGATTTTAAGTCACTGGGACTAAGTAGCCGCTGTGCAATTTACCCCTAAACTTTGCCTTGAAGGGAACTCAGCCCTTTAAAGCAAAAGTCTCGGAAAGTGGAGAATGTGGCCGGTCCGACTGCCTGCAGGGTACTGGGTGCCTCGGGGCAGGGCTGGCTCCTGGGCGCTTCCCTGCACTGTTGTCACATTGTGCTTCGAAGGGCTTCACACTTGTTCTAAGGCTCCGCTGTTGCCATCTGGAAATTCATAATAACTTTGAACAAAGGGCACTGCAGATTATGTAATCAGTCCTGCTAAATGCAGCCTTTTCATCTATTCCTCACAAAAATCCTAGGAATTGGGTTTATCAGCTTTCATCACATATTTGGGATACGTTGTGAGCAAATAAAAAGAGGGGCTTTGCAGATAGTCTGGCAAGTTGGCAAAACATTTACGGGGCATATTAAGGAGAATCCCCTTGGTGATAAAATCCAGAGTATATTTAAACAACTACAGGGCCAGGCAGGGGGGAAGGGGAAGGGCCTGGCCTGGGAAGCTAGGCTCTCAGCAGCCCAGACTCCCTATTTATAGTCCTGTGGCCTATTTTGGCCTGCTGGGTGGCCCTGAAAATTGCCCTGAGAACTGGGCCTGGGACTGATGCTGGAAACCAGGCGCCTTCATTCTGGGATGTGGCTGGAATCACACTGGGCACAGACAAAGGCCTTTCTGATGAGCTTAAGGACATTTTGAAAAACAGGATTTTCGTTGAAAGAGAATTTTTTAAAAATTAAGGAAAGGTGTCAGGCCATGACCAGGAACATAATCTTAGGGAAGAAAATGCATGGATCTCATCAAGTCAATAAAGACCTAACATTTCATCAGGCACTGTGCAAAGTGGTTGACATGTACCATCTTATTTACATCCTCACATACAACCTTATGAGGGCAGCACTATTATCCCCATTTTACAGGAAAGGAAATTGAGGCTTGGGAAAATTAATTGACTGAAGGTCACAGGGTTGATAAGCCAGGATTCAAACCCACATCACAGCACTCCATAGGCCCAGGCATTCACCTACTGCACTGTTTCGCCAACGTTGATGTGTAAGACTCACCTGGGAGTCTTCTGAAGATACAGATTCTGATTCAGGAGGTCTGAGGTGGGGCCTAAATTCTACATTTCCAACTAGTTGCCACGTGAAGATGATACCATTGATCCAAGGACCACACTTTGAGCAGCAAGGATGCGTGTTCCTGCTTCTACTTTCAACCTCCTACAATCTGCTTTCTCCACAGCAACCTGAATTATTGGGTTAATTTCCATTGTGCATAATAAATGAAAATGAACCCCAAAACCGAGTGGTTTAAAACAACAATCACACACACACACATGCACACGCATGCACACACACATACACACACACATATATACATATATTTCTGTTGATAGTCAATAGCAGGAATGCAAATTCCAGGAGGATAGGGTCTTGGTCTTTTTCCCTACAACATGTCCAGTATCTAGACCAGTGCCCGCCTTCTATATCATAGGTACTCAATAAACAAGAGTGATCAAATATCAGTGAGCGAATTGATCTCACTATAGAGCCTGCTTGCTTAGGCTAGATTGCTTTCAGAATAGTTCAAAAATTTGCCAAGTATTTTTTTTAAATTGTCTTGAATGGGAGCTCTAAGCAGCATATCGGTCATGAGGAGAAAGTGACTCACCCCGACGTGTCAGCCTTGGCTCTGCGCCAGGTGCCACCCCTCTTCACCTGGGCCACCTCTGAAGCCATCCAGAAATGACAACCCGCCCCTGCCTGAGAACGGAAGTGCTGCTTTAAACGACATTTGCTCACCTGGTTGGGCCGTTGTCCTCAGAGGGAGGCCAAGGAGACAGCTAGCAACACACACAAAGGGAGGAAATGCCCCCACCCCTAGAACAGCTGCACCAGGAGACACCCCTTTCTGGAGAGGAGGAAGAGGAAGTCAGCAAAGCTACAAAGCTGACCAACAGTCTGGGGAAGCCAACACTCATGAGAAAGCAGAAGGAAAAAAAGAAGCTGGTCCTTGGATCACTCATTATTGGGACTTGCTGAGGAAATAAAAACCAACACTAACCCGGAAGTTTTCTTTAGTCCTGCCACCTCAGAACACTTTGAATTGGGAGTATTTTGAATGAGAAATGTTTCACCAAATTCTTACCTGCAAACTACATTAGAAATGTGTTTTCTTTAAAACACAAATGCTCTGCAAAGATCTACCTGTGCTCTTGTGGAAAGTTAGCCTCGATGCTAAATGAAATGTCCAGATGCAGGCTGTGAAGTGTGAGCCCATATTTATCAAAATATCCCATATTTGTAAAAAGTGCAATAAACATACAGAAATGTTCACATACACAGTGGAAAAACACTGAAAATACACACACGAAACTGTCAACAATGGTTTCATCTGGGTAGGACAGGTTTCATCTTAGTAGGACAGGACATGAGATTTCACATTTTATTTTAAATTGTTTGTTATAAACTGAATGTTTATGTCCCTCCAAAATTCCTGTGTTGAAGTCCTAGTTCCCAATATGATGGTATTAGGGGATGGAGCCTTTGGGAGGTGATTAAAGTTAGATGAGTTCACAAGGGTGGGGTTCTCACAGTGTGATTAGTGACCTTATAAGAAGAAACCAAGTGCTTGTTTTTCTCTCTGCCACAGGGGCACACAGTGAGAAGGCAGCCATCTGTAAGCCTAGAGGAGGGCTCTTAGCAGACTTTGCATCTGCCAGCAGCTTGATCTTGGACCTCTCAGCCTCCAGAACTGTGGAAAATAAATGTTTGTTGTTTAAGCCACTCAGTCTGCAGTGTTCTTAGAGCAGCCTGAACTAAGACATTATTTCTGTATGGCTTCACTTTTTCTTACAAAGAGTATTGGCCCTTTTACAATAAAAATACCAATAAAAGAATTTTTCATCCAAAGATGGCAATTTTTTTTCTGTACCAGAGGTGACATGCCACTCCTTGCAATATTTTCAAAGGTGGTCAGATGTGGTTGTAAAAGGATTCTTGCTTCATATGATGTTTGCCAGGGACAAGGGGCCCTTCTCTGAGAAGCAGACCTCCTCTCACTTGCCTTGAGGTGAGGACTGGATCATGAGCTGCTCTGTAATTGTATCCTTGGCAACACATATCTGCTTGCCTGTCCTTCCAGTTACATCAGTGTTTACTTTCTACAAACACACTGACTTAACCTATCCAGCCAAGGATTCGTGGTCTACAGTGGTACCCAGTTCTGCCAACATCACCACAGTCTCAAGAAGGAGTGTATTTATCCCCTTCTTCTCTCCATCTGTGTATTGGCATTATACTTACTCTCATACATCAAGCAATCATCTAAGGCACACACAGAAATGATAGAGAAAGACTTCTCTTTCCCTTTGGTCTTTAAAACCTCTCATTTGTTTCAGAACTAGAACTTCTGGTATTTTTCCAAGAGGAAAGACCCTGATATGTGGTTACATCCATATTTATGCATCTACAGTTCACAGAACACTTTCTCCAGAGTTGCCACTAAAAATTATTTTGATCTTTCTGATAACCTAGTGAAATAGACTGGGCAACTACTAGTATTCTCAACTTAAAGAGAAAGAAATTGAGATTCTGAGTTCAGTGACTTGTCCTGGACCACTCAACTAGTAGGTAGCAAAGAAGATTCCAATTTATCAGTGGGTCTAAACCCTGGGTGCTTTAAACAGATGCCCATCTCCTGTTCTCACCATGGCCAACTGAACAAGAATCTCAGAGAATGAGGCCTTGAGTATTAGAATTTTAAAACGAAATCTGTCCACAGATGACTCTGATGCATAGTGAGCTTGAGACCACTTCAATCCATAGGTATAAATAAGCCAGTCTCATGTTACTCACGTGTGTTTATTCATCAACAGGTGAAGGCCTTCCTCATGATGGAATACTGCACAGTAATAAACAGGAAGCGGTTGCTGATACATGCAACCATGTGGAAGACCTTCAAATGCATCAGGCCAAGTGACAGAAGTCAGACTCAAGGGCTACACACTTTATGGTTCCATTTGTATGCCATTCTGGAAAGGCAGAACCACAGGGGTAAATAGATCAGTGAGTGCCAGGCCCTGGTAAGGGAAGCANGCCAACTTTTTCACTGTCCTCTTTCACTTTCATCAAGAGGCTCTTTAGTTCTTCTTCACTTTCTGCCATACAGGTGGTATCATCTACATAACTGAGGTTATTGATATTTCTCCCAGCAATCTTGATTCAGCTTGGGCTTCATCCAGTCCAGCATTTCTCATGATGTACTCTGCATATAAGTTAAATAAACAGAGTGACAATATACAGGCTTGACATACTCCTTTTCCTATTTGGAACCAGTCTGTTGTTCCATGCCCAATTCTAACTGTTGCTTCTTGATCTGCATACAGATTTCTTAAGAGGCAGGTCAGGTTGTCTGGTATCCCCATCTCTTTCAGAATTTTCCATAGTTTATTGTAATCCACACAGTCAAAGCCTTTGGCATAATCAATAGAGCAGAAGTAGATGTTTTTCTGGAANATCTGCATACAGATTTCTTAAGAGGCAGGTCAGGTTGTCTGGTATCCCCATCTCTTTCAGAATTTTCCATAGTTTATTGTAATCCACACAGTCAAAGCCTTTGGCATAATCAATAGAGCAGAAGTAGATGTTTTTCTGGAACTCTCGTGCTTTTTCAATGATCCAACAGATGTTGGCAATTTGATCTCTGGTTCTTTTCTAAATCTAGCTGGAACATCTGAAAGTTCATGGTTCACGTATTGCTGAAGCCTGGCTTGGAGCATTTTGAGCACTACTTTGCTAGTGTGTGAGATGAGTGCAATTGTGCATTAGTTTGAGCATCCTTTGGCATTGCCTTTCTTTGGGATTGGAATGAAAACTGACCTTTTCCAGTCCTGTNGTGGGAGGAGAAGGGGACAACAGAGGATGAGATGGTTGGATGGCATCACCGACTCCATGGACATGAGTCTGAGTGAACTCTGGGAGTTGGTGATAGACAGGGAGGCCTGGCGAGCTGCAGTCCATAGGGTCGCAGAGTCGACTGAGGGACTGAACTGAACTGAACTGTCAGCTCAGTAAATCTTCCAGAATTCTTCCTATTCAATGGAGAGATGATCCACTGATCAGTTAAGAATTTCCAAAAGTCCTATTTCCGGGTCTGGGGGAAACAGGTCCAGAATAATTTGCCCTCGAAAAGTATCATTTGCCCTTAGTCAACATGGTATCTTGAATGCCTTCAAGAAAGGGCTCCGGAGGGAGTGGGGGGAAGGGAGAAAGAAAAACCCCCAAACTGTTGACCTTAGTCAAGATGGGTGCCTTTGGCCTCGCTCTATCAGAATGCGCATGCCCATTCTTGTCCCCGCCTTTCTCCGTTGCCCTGGCGCGTGCGTCAGAGCGTAGCAGGGGAAACACCGCGGGAGGAATAAATTTCTCTGCGATTGGTTGGTGCAGGATTTCAAACCTGGCCTGGCGGCGGAGTGCTGGTCCGCCGTTGGGTGAGACGCGGAGGGAAGTAGAAGGCCGCCCGGGTGGGGCCAGGCGGACCCGACAAGGTGGGTGCTGGGGGTTGCGAGCAGAGGTGTTTCTGGCGCTGGGATTTTTGGGGGAGGGAGGCGCCCCCGGTGGTGAGCTGTGGCCCCCACGGGGTCGGGGTAGGGGGAGGCCGGCACCTACAGCTCCTCCTCCGCGGCCCTCCTCCGGCCGGGGGCGCGGGCGGCCTGAGGGGGTTTCTTTCGTGGCGCCATGTTTTGTGGAAAGCCGGGGGCGTCTTTTTGAAATGGTGACTTGAACAGGGCAGAAGCTACCCCAAAGAAATGGTTTTCACTTAAAGACAGAAAGTAGGTGGGGTAGCAAGACTTTTTCGAGGGTTCNCTCAGTGGACATGAATATGGGCCAACTCTGGGAGATAGCAGGGGACAGAGGAGCCCAGTGTGCCAGAATCCATGGGGTCACAAAGAGATGGACATGACTTAGTAACTGAACAATAACACTTAAAAGGGTAAATTTTATTGTATATAATATATATGTATCTCAGTAAGCTTGACTGAAACACACACACACACAATGCAATACCACTATACATAGACTAAAATGGCTAAAAGTAAAAAGACCGACCATACCAAGATCAATAGATCAAGATGTGTATAAGAGACAGCCTCTGAAGCCATCCAGAAATGACAACCCGCCCCTGCCTGAGAACGGAAGTGCTGCTTTAAACGACATTTGCTCACCTGGTTGGGCCGTTGTCCTCAGAGGGAGGCCAAGGAGACAGCTAGCAACACACACAAAGGGAGGAAATGNACTCTCAGGTATTCCCGGTAGGAATAGTTTTTAAAAATAAAAAAAAAAAGGAGAGACGGGGTTCTGAGGACAGTCAGACTCTGTCACTTATCAGTGCATGATGTTGGCCAAATCACTACAGGATTTTAGGCCTTGGTTGGTTCATATATATCTACGGGATAATAGAAGTACATTCCTGCCTATTTTATAGAATCAGCATAAGGCATAAAGGAGATGTTGTTTGTGAAAGGCTAGCACAGTGCCTGGCATATGGCAAGTGACCAAAAATATTAGATTTGGCTACTCTTAATATTATTACCATTCTCCTTGGTATAGCTGTCTCTGGGTTCCTCCAGAAATGGATGGATTTGGTGTCTCCAGTTCTTGGCAAGTAGAGAGCCCTCAACACATTTGTCAAATGAAAGAATGAATAAATGAAGTTGCATGCAATGGAAGACATAAGGTCTCTATCTGAGTAGAATGGCAGAAGAGTTGGCACCAGCCGTCCTCGGAGGCATTCCGCTTCGAGTGTCCCAGGCCTAACGTCTGAATCCCCAGCCCAAACCAGGAGTTCTACATCACTGAGAAGATCAAGAGTTTTATTCTACCTGTTCAGTGGAACTTGTATAGGTGGTCTCAGCTTCCCTAAAAGCCTATAAACATTTTCCACATGTTAGAAAATGTTCAAAATCAATTTCAAATACGTGAGTTTCACAATCACTCTAGGATGGCCTAACAAAAAGGGGATTGATAATGTGGCAATAAAAAATGGACTGAAACTGGATTTGTGAGCCAACAAACAAGAAGATTCCAAAGAGAAGACAAATCTTTCCACATGGAAGCTCCCACTAGGGGAGCCCTGGGAATTCTCATCAAATCACAAAGGGCACGGCCAACCCCTCTGAGGATAACTGGAAGTGACTGCACCATCAAGAGGGGGAACTGGTGATAATCTGATGCAATGCCCCATTTCTAGCATTCCTTTTGTACAAAACAATGTCTGACTTTTCCTGGCAAAGTCTCCTCACCTGCCAGCAGATATCAGCAACTGGAAGAGAAATTACTAATGAAGAAAATCTTTTCTGTCAATTCTCAGATGAATTAGACATGCCCAGTATGCCTTCGGGCTTTCTGGTGGCTCAGTTGGTAAAGAATCCGCCTGCAGTGTGGGAGACCTGGGTTCGATCCCTGGTTGGGAAGATCCCCTGGAGAAGGGAATGGCTACCTACTCCAGTGTTCTGGCCAGAAGAATTCCATGGACTGTATAGTCCATGGGGTTGCAAAGAGTCAGACACAACTTTCACTGTCAGTATACCTTCACTGGGCTTCCCTGAGGTTCAGTGGTAAAGAATCTGCCTGACAATGCAAGAAAATCCCACGGACAGAGGATTCTGGCAGACTACAGTCCATGGAGTCACAAAGAGTCAGTCACGTCTTAGCAACGAAGCATAGAACGTGACTTCAGCTGATGTTCTCCTTTAAAAAGCCTGCTTGGGGGACTTCCCTGGTGGTCCAGTAGTTAAGGATCTGCCTTCCAATGCAAGGTACACAGGTTCGATCCCTGCTCCAGGAAGATTCCACTTGCCAGGAGGAAGCTAAGCTTGTGTGCCAAACTACTGAGCCGGTGTGTCTTAAAGCCTGTGCTCCACAACAAGAGAAGCCACTGCAATGAGAAGCTCGCACACCACAACGAGAGAGTAGCCCTCGCTCACTGCAGCTAAAGAAATCCCATGGGCAGCAACAAAGACCCAGAGCAGCCAGAAAACATTTTCAACTAAAATAAACAAAATAAAAAACCTGCTTGGGGACCATAATTTCTCACTGTTGTACCCAACTCTATGCAACCCCATGGACTACAGCACACAGGCTTCTCTGTCCTTCCCTATCTCAAGAAGTTTACTCAAACTCATGTCCATTGAATCAATGATGCCATCCAACCATCTCTTTCTCTGTTGCCCCCTTCTCTTTCAGCCCTCAATCTTTTCCAGCATCAGGGTCTTGATTTCAGCTTGCGATTCATACAGCCAGCATCTCACATGATGTATTCTGCATAGAAGTTAAATAAGCAGGATGACAATATGCAGCCGGACATACTCCTTGAGAACAGTTTGAACATTATTTGGCATTGCTTGTCCATCTAGTCAAGGCTATGGTTTTTCCTGTGGTCATGTATGGATGTGAGAGTTGGACTGTGAAGAAAGCTGAGCGCCGAAGAATTGATGCTTTTCAACTGTGGTGTTGGAGAAGACACTTGAGAGTCCCTTGGACTGCAAGGAGATCCAACCAGTCCAGATCAGCCCTGGGATTTCTTTGAAAGGAATGATGCTAAAGCTGAAACTCCAGTACTTTGGCCACCTCATGTGAAGAGTTGACTCATTGGAAAAGACTCTGATGCTGGGAGGGATTGGGGGCAGGAGGAGGAGGGGACGACCGAGGATGAGATGGCTTGATGGCATCACTGACTCGATGGACGCGAGTCTGAGTGAACTCCAGGAGTTGGTGATGGACAGAGAGGCCTGGCATGCTGCGATTCATGGGGTCACAAAGAGTCAGACACGACTGAGCAACTGAACTGAATTGTCTTTGGGACTGGAATGAAAACTGACCTTTTCCAGACCTGTGCCCACTGCTGAGTTTTCCAAATTTGCTGGCATATTGAGTGTAGCATTTTAACAGCATCATCTTTTAGGATTTGAAATAGCTCAGCTGAAATTCTATCACCTCCACTAGCTTTGTTCATAGTAATGCTTCCTAAGGCCTACTTGACTTCACATTCCAGGGTATCTGGCTTTAGGTAAGTGACGACACCATTGTGGTTATTCGGGTCACTAAGACCTTTTGTGTGTAGTTCCTCTGTGTATTCTTGCCACCTCTTCTTAAGCTCTTCTGCTTCTGTTAGGTCCTTGCCATTTCTGTCATTTTTTGTGCCCATCTTTGCATGAAATATTCCCTTGGTATTTCTAATTTTCTTGAAGAGATCTTTAGTCTTTTCCATTCTATTAGTTTCCTTTTTTTTTTGCATTGTTCACTTAAGAAAGCTTTCTTATATCTCCTTGCTATCCTCTGGAACTCTGCATTCAGTTGGGTGTATCTTTCTCTTTCTCTTTTGCCTTTTGCCTCTCTTCTTTTCTCAGCTATTTGCAGGAGCTGAGAAGCCCTCCTCAGACAATCACTTTTCTTTCTTGCATTTCTTTTTCTTGGGGATGGTTTTGGTCACCGCCTCCTACACAATGTTACCACCCTCTATCCATAGTCCTTCAGGCACTCTGTCTACCAGATCTAATTTCTTAAATCTATTCATCATTTCCATTGCACAATCATAAGAGATTTGATTTAGGTCATACCTGAATGGTCTACTTTCTTCAATTTAAGCCTGAATTTTGTAATAAGGAGCTCATGATCTGAAACACAGTCAGCTCCAGGTCTTGGTTTTGCTGACTATGGCTAATGGGGAGAGATCAAAGCTCCACCCATCAGCAGAAAATTGAATTAAAGATTTACTAAGCATGGTCCTTCCCACCAGAGCAAGACCTAGTTTTCCCCACAGTCAGTCCTTCCCATCAGGAAACTTGCACAAGCCTCTTATCCCATCCATCAGAAAGCAGACCAAAGAAGCAAGGATCACAATCCCACAGACTCCAGAATCAAAACCACAATGACTAAAAGCTAACCAAAATGATCACATGGATCACAGCCTTGTGTAGTTCAATGAAGCTATGAGCCATGCCTTGCAGGGCCACTGAAGACAGATGGGTCATAGAGGAGAGTTCTGACAAAACATGGTCCACTGGAGAAGGAAATGGAAAAACACTCCAGTATTCTTGCCTTGAGAACCCCATCAGTAAGTTCAGTTCAGTTGCTCAGTCGTGTCCGACTCTTTGTGACCCCATGAACTGCAGCACACCAGGCCTCCCTGTCCATCACCAACTCCCGGAGTTCACTCAAACTCACATCCATCGAGTCAGTGATGCCATCCAGCCATCTCATCTTCGGTCATCCCCTTCTCCTCCTGCCCCCAATCCCTCCCAGCATCAGGGAATTTTCCAATGAGTCAACTCTTCGCATGAGGTGGCCAAAGTACTGGAGTTTCAGCTTTAGCATCATTCCTTCCAAAGAACACCCAGGACCGATCTCCTTTAGAATGGGCTGGTTGGATCTCCTTGCAGTCCAAGGGACTCTCAAGAGTCTTCTCCAACACCACTGTTCTAAAACATCAATTCTTCGGTGCTCAGTCTTCTTCACAGTCCAACTCTCACATCCATACATGACCACAGGAAAAACCATAGCCTTGACTAGACGGACCTTTGTTGGCAAAGTAATGTCTCTGCTTTTGAATATGCTTTGCCTTTAGGTTGGTCATAACTTTCCAAGGAGTAAGCATCTTTTAATTTCATGGCTGCAATCACCATCTGCAGTGATTTTG
>SJYV01034234.1:633203-728192 GCA_006410875.1 Neotragus pygmaeus | reverse complement strand
TGAATGTTGAGCTTTAAGCCAACTTTTTCACTCTTCACTTTCACATTCATTAAGAGGTTTTTTAGCTCCTCTTCACTTTCTGCCATAAGGGTGGCGTCATCTGCATAGCTGAGGTTATTGATATGTCTCCCAGAAATCTTGATTCCAGCTTGTGCTTCTTCGAGTCCAGTGTTTTTCATGATGTACTCTGCATATAAGTTAAATAAGCAGGGTGACAATATAAGCCTTGATGTACTCCTTTTCCTATTTGGAACCAGTCTGGTGTTCCATGTCCAGTTCTAACTGTTGCTTCCTTACCTGCATATAGGTTTCTCAAGAGGCAGGTCAGGTGGTCTGGTATTCCCATCTCTTTCAGAATTTTCCACAGTTTCTGGTGATCTACACAGTCAAAGGCTTTGGCATAGTCAATAAAGCAGAAATAAATGTTTTTCTGGAACTCTTGCTTTTTCCATGATCCAGTGGATGTTGGCAATTTGATCTCTGGTTCCTCTGCCTTTTCTAAAACCAGCTTGAACATCTGGAAGTTCACGGTTCATGTATTCTAATCGTTAACGTAGTATTTTGAAAGAAGAAAATGTCTGCTTCTACGGAAGTGCTTCATGTCAAGAACTATCAGAAGCTATTTATAATGCTGATTATATCATCACAACTCTCAAGAATGGTTTACTACAAATAGTTCTTCATACCATGTGACATTTCTGTTCATGTGGTCAGTTTAAAAATATTTCATGAATGTCTGGATAGTTTTATGACAACAAGTGAGGGTGTCAGATTTCTAGATTTTAAAACTTCCTGGCAAGAATATTATTCAGACTTAAAAAAGGGAGGCGGTTCTGACACATGCTACAATACAGATGAAACTTGAGGACATTTTGCCAAGTGAGATAAACCAAAAGGATAAATTCTATATGACTCCACTTTCACCTGAGGTTCTTAGAGCAGTCACAGAGATAGAAAGTAAAAAAGTGGTTGCCAGAGGCTGGGAGAGGGAAGAATAGGGAGCTAATGGATATAGAGTTTCACTTTAGAAAGATGAATGGTAGTGATGATTGCAAAACAATGCAAGTGTACTTAATGCCACTGAACTGCACACAAAATTGGTTAAAATGGTAAATCTTATACTATACTACACTCAGAAATTTTTTACTTCGTATAGTGGGAGACTATGTTTTTCCTTCAGAGTGTTTAAGGAAGTAAAGGTTTTTGTTAATTTTAAGAAAAAATTAATATTAAATGTAGTAAAAACTAGACCCCCACCAGGTCAAAACCACTGGCCCTATACTCATAGACCCTAGACCAGCTGGAGTTGGAAAATTGATTATGGAGCTTCCTGAAATATCACCCTCACTGTCTACCAATCAGAAAATTGTCTATGAGCTGATTAGGTTCCCTGCGACTTTCACCTCTAACACTGTCTCTATAAATCTTTCCCAGGGAGTTCAGGTCTTTTGAGTATTAGCTGCCCATTCCCCTTGTTTGGTACCCTGCAACAAATACTGTATTTTCCTTCACCACAACCCAGTGCCAGTAGATTGGTTTTACTGTGCATCTGGTGAGAAGACCTGAGTTTGGATTAGTAACACTCCCCCTCTAAAATCAAGAACAAGACAAGGATGCCCACTCTCACCACTTTTATTCAACATAGTATTAGAAGTCCTAACCCAAGCAACTAGGCAAGAAAAAGAAATAAAAGACATTCAAATTGGAAAGAATGAAGTAAAACTGCTACAATATGAGGATGGCATAATTTTATAGATAGAAAATCCTTAAGATGCTACAAAAATATTAAAAAATAATAGGTGACTACAGTAAAGTTACAGGGTACAAAATCAATATACAAAAATATATTGCATATCTACATGCAAACAATTAGGTAGCCGGATGAGAAATTAAGAAAACAATCCCATTTAACATAACAACAAAAAGGATAAAATATCTTGGAATAAATTTAACTAAAAAGGCAAAAGACTTGTACTCTAAAAACTATAAGATATTGCTAAAAGAAATTGAATAATACACAAATAAATGGACAGATATTTCATGCTTATGAATTGGAAGCATTAACATGGTTAAAATGTCAATATTACTTATGCAGACAGTTATAATATGATCCTTATCAAAATTCCAAGGACACTTTTCACAGAAATAGAATTTAAAATTCTAAAATTTATATGGAATCACAAAAGACTCAAAATAGCCAAAGCAATCCTGAGAAAAATGAGCAAAGCTGATTTCAAGCTATATTACAAAGTTATAGTAATCGAAACAGTATGGTGTTGGCAGAAAGACAGTTACACAGATCAATGGAACATAAATGAGTGCCCAGAAATAAAACCATACATATATGGATAACTAATTTACAACAAAGGAGCAGGTAGGGGTCCTAAAATGGTGGAGGAATAGAATGGGGAGACCACTTTCTCCCCCACAAATTCATCGAAAGAACATTTAAGTGCCAAGAAAATTCTACAGAACAACTTCTGAATGCTGGCAGAGGACATTAGGCACCCAGAAAAGCAGTCCATTGTCTTTGAAAGGAGGTAGGACCAAATATAAAAGATAAAAAAGAGAAACAAAAGAGGCAGGGACGTAGATTCGTCCTGGGAAGGGAGTCTTAAAAAAGAGAGAAGTTTCCAAACACCAGGAAACACTCTCTCCAGTGGGTCTGTGGCGAGCCTTGGAATCTCAGAGGGCAAAATAACCAGGAGGAAAAATAAATAAAAGGGAAAAAAAAAAAAAAAAAACAGGAGGAAAAATAAATAAATAATTAAAACCCACAGATTACGTGCCTAACAGCAACTCTCAGTGGTGCAACAGCCCAGACACGCTCACATCTCCCGCTAGCAAGCAGGGGAGGGACATGCAGGAGCAGGCGGCACTGCTTATGATAAGGACCGATAAGGACCAGGCCTCAATGCCCGGAGGGCAATCTGAGGGAACTAGCTTGAGATAGCAACCCAGACTGTGGAATAGCTATCCCACAACCCCGCTAAAAGCCCTAACCACCGCCAGGCACGCTCACAGAGAAAAGGCCTGAGCAGAGCTAGCTGGCTATGGACCAGCCCATCCCCCGCCAGAGACAGGCAGGCGAGGGCAGCCAGAGCCAGGAGGGGGCAATTGTGGCCCCAGAGAGGCATCCTATACCAAACTGCAAGCAGACTTCATTGCTAACCAAGACTTCTTGGGATTCTGGACAGTCAACATCTGCTGGGAGGGTCACAGCCTGAGATCAGCTTCCCAGAAGAGAAACAAGGTGTGCCCGTTGTATACCTGAAAACCAAGCAGCTGGGACAGGGGAGGGGATAAGTCGCAGCCATCAAGTGGAGGTGGCTACACGCCCCAAGGAACTGGTCACCTGAGCTACTTGGACCTGCTGCTGCTGTTAAGTCACTTCAGTCGTGTCCGACTCTGTGCGACCCCATAGACGGCAGCCCACCAGGCTCCCCCCTCCCTGGGATTCTCCAGGTAAGAACACTGGAGTGGGTTGCCATTTCCGTCTCCAACGCATGAAAGTGAAAGTGAAGTCGCTCAGTTGTGTCCAACCCTCAGTGACCCCAAGGACTGCAGCCTACCAGGCTCTCCATCCATGGGATTTGCCAGGCAAGAGTACTGGAGTGGAGTGCCATTGCCTTCTCCACTCAGACTTGGGACGGGCACAAAACGCAGGCCCAACCAAGTCTGTGCCTTTGTGGAGTACCCGAGAAACTGAACCTGAACCTGAGCAGCTGAGACCTGAGAAGTGCATGCAAACCAAGGCCTGCATCAGATAGTTCCCAGCAGAGCAACCTAGAGTCTGAGCAGTGTAGACTGGGAAAGCACCCACGCCGTGAGCGTGGGCAAACCCAGTGTGGCTGAATCACTGTGAACACACACCAGTGATATTTGTTTGCAGTGTTCCTCCCTCCCCAAAGCACAACTGAACAAATGAGCCTAAAAGAAAGTGACCACCATTGCACCCCTTGTGTCAGGGTGGAAATTAGACACTGAAGAGACCAGAAAACAGAAGAAGCTAAAATAAGCAGAGGGAACGGCTTTGGAAGTGACAGGTGCGATAGATTAAAACCCTGTACTTAGCACTGACTCCATAGGAAGGGGCCTATAGACCATGAGAAGTACAAGCTGGATCAAGGAACTATCTGAAAATGAACTGATCCCACACTGTAAGCAACAGCTCTAGAGAAGTCTTAGATATACTTTTACTATTATCATTTTTTAAATTAAAAAAAATCTTTTATTTTATTTTANGGAGAGGGAGGGAAGCAAAGACCCGGAGGCCCGTGCGGGGTGGGGTGGGGGGCTTGTGCACGTGCCCCCGGGAGATGCAGCCCCGGCGTGGCGACAGGCAGGGCTTCTTCCCTGCGTTCCTGGGAGGGGATGAGGCGGGCGCCACTCGGCTTACCCTGTGGGCGTCCTGCAAGCGCTGAGGAAGAGCCGCCCACTGGAGGCAGTGAGTCACCCGCTTTTCCAGGAGCCGCTCCCCGCGCTGAGCCCTGCAGCCTTTCAGGGGGAGCCACCGCCCCGCTCAGCAACCCCAAAGGCAAACAGCACTCAGCAAGTCGAGGAAGCAGGCTGGGGACAAAGAAGAGCGCTTCTCTCCACACAAACTCTCCGGAGGAAGTGGATTTCAAAGCGGCCATCTGTCTGAGATTATCATCCCAAAGCTGTACCACCACGCGAGCTAGGAGCCTGCTCGCCTGAGCCCGATCTGCACCACAGTAGCAGAAAGAGTCCCATTTAAATGATAATAACGCCAAGTGCTTAGGAAGCATTTTACAGAAAGAGCCCAACTGCACCCCAGCTCCAGGCAGGCCGGACCACACCCGCCCTCGGCAGCCTGCCTGGACCTTTCCAGACTGAGTCTAGAGGAGAGGGACGCGAGCTGGGGGCCCATCGCCCGGGGTGGGGGGCGCAGGCTGGGACTCGCCCTGCAGCTGAGGGCAGAGGCGCTCCGGCATACCTCAGGCAGCTGCAGAGGTGAGATGTGTATAAGAGNAAAGTAATGTCTCTGCTTTTTAATATGCTGTCTAGATTTGTCATAGCTTTTCTTCCAAAGAGCAAGCGTCTTTTAATTTCATGGCTGGAGTCACCAACTGATTTTGGAGCCTCCAAAAAATAAAGTCTGTCACTGTTCCCATTGTTTCCCCATCTATTTGCCATGAAGTGATAGGATGTACTCTGAATATGTTCAATAAGGAAGGTAGCAATATATAGCCTTGATGTACTCTCTTCTCAATTTTGAACCAGTCTGTTGTTTCATGTCCAGGTCTAACTGTTGCTTCTTGTCTTGCATACGGTTTTCTCAAGAGGCAGGTAAGGTGATCTGGTATTTCCATCTCTTTAAGAATTTTCCACAGTTTGTGTGTGTGTGTGTGTGTGTGTGAGAGAGAGAGAGAGAGAGAGAGAGAGAGAGAGAGAGAGAGAGAGATCCACACACTCAAAGGCTTCAGTGTAATCAATGAAGCAGAAGTAGATGTTTTTTCTGGAATTCCCTTGCTTTCTCTATGATTCGATGAGTGTTGGCCTTTTGACCCCTGGTTTCTCTGCCTCTTCAAAATCCAGCTTATACATTTGGAATTTCTCTGTTCTCATACTGCTGAGGCCTAGCTTGAAGGATTCTGAGCAAAACATTTTTAGCGTATGAAATGAGCACAATTGTGTGGTAGTTGGAACATTCATTGTCATTGCCTTTCTTTGGGATTGTAATGAAAACTGACTTTTTCCAGTCCTGTGATCACTGCTGAGTTTTCCAAATTTGCTGACATATTGTGTGCAGCACTTTCACAACATCATGTTTTAGGATTTGAAATAGTTCAGCTGAAATTTCATCACCTCCACTAGCTTTGTTCATTGTAATTCTTCCTAAGGTCCGCTTGACTTCACATTGCAGGATGTCTGGCTCTAGGTGAGTGATTACACCATTGTGATTATCTGGGTTGTGAAGATCTTTTTTGTACAGTTCTGTGTATTCTTGTCACCTCTTCTTAATGCTTCTGTTAGGTCCTTACTATTTCTTTTATCATGCCCATCCTTGTGTGAAATATTTCCTTGATATTTCCAATTTTCTTGAAAGATCTCTAGTCTTTCTTGTTCTGTTGATTTCCTNCAGTTCTGTGTATTCTTGTCACCTCTTCTTAATGCTTCTGTTAGGTCCTTACTATTTCTTTTATCATGCCCATCCTTGTGTGAAATATTTCCAATTTTCTTGAAAGATCTCTAGTCTTTCTTGTTCTGTTGATTTCCTCTATTTCTTTGCATTGTTAATTTATGAAGGTATTCCTATCTCTCCTTGCTACTCTCTTGAGATCTGCATTTGGTTAGATATATCTTTCCCTTTCTCTCTTGCCTTTCACTTCTCTCTTTTCCTCAGTTATCTGTAAAAACTTCTCAGACAACCACTTTGCTTTCTTGCATTTCCTTTCCTTTGGGATGGTTTTGGTCATTGCCTCCTGTACAATGTTACAAACTTCTGTCCATAGTTCTTCAGGCCCTCTGTCTACCAGATCTAATCCCTTGAATCTATTCATCACCTCCACTGTAACATCATAAGGGATTTGATTTAGGTTGTACCTGAATGGCCTAGTGGTTTTCCCTACTTTCTTCAATTTAAGCTCCAATTTTGTAATAAGGAGCTCATGATCTGAGCCATAGTCAGCTCCAGGTCTTATTTTTGTTGATGGTATAAAGCTTCTCCATCTTGGCTGCAAAGCTGGGGGTGCTCATCTTCTGGTGTCATATCTTTTTGCCTTTTCATACTGTTCATGGAGTTCTTATAACAAGAATACTGGAGGGGGTTGCCATTTCCATTTCCAAGGGACCACAGTTTGTCAGAACACTTCACTATGACCTGTCCATCTTAGATGACCCTGCACAGCTTCATTGAGTTACACAAGCCCCTTCTCCATGACAAGACTGAGATCCATGAAGGAACATTACACATAGCATGTGTATATACCACATTTTTTTCACTGATTCATCTGTCGATATATACTTGGATTGTTTCTACCTTTTCGTTATTGTGAACAATTCTATTATGAATGAAGAAGTGAAGTGAAGTCGCTCAGTCATGTCCAACTCTTTGTGACCCTGTGGACTGTAGCCCACCAGGCTCCTCNACCCACCGCTGCCAGCACGGCGGCCCTGCACGGACAGGCCTGTCCGCCGGAACGGCCCTGGGGAGAAGGGGCACAGGGGCGACGGGGCGGGGCCACCGTGCCTCCGGGCCTGCTCCTCGGAGCGGCTCTCAGCCTGCACGTGATGAAGCCCAAGGAAGGGAGGCAAGGGAGCCGGCCTGCCCGCCGCCCGGTCAGCCCAGGGCCACCCTCTGCCCTCCAAGGAGAGGGGTCCTGTGGCCCAGGCTCGGGGTCGACCGTCCAGCTCTGGGTCAATATGTAAAAAAATATAAAGAAAAGGAGCTGGCACCTGGGTAACAAAACTCAGGGTGAGCTGCAGTAGGTAGAGCAGTGGTGATCATCGCCTGTCAAAACAGCGCAACGCAACTGCAAAGTCTAACGCGGACTCCAGTCCACGCAGGAAATGGGCTGAGAGGGAGCCCTGTTATTTATGAAACCCCATTAGGACAGCTGGGAAGCTCTCTGGAGAAAACAAAGTGAACCCTCACTTCATAGTGTGAGGTCGAGGGGAAAGACACCGCACCCTGCAGTTTCAGGAGGAACCACCACCCGGCTGGAGCTTCGGGAAGGACAAGATTAGAGCAATAGGACCCCCCCCCCAACACCCCGAGCTCGAGAGAAGCAGGAAACTGTGGCAAAAAGAGGCTGATTCGCAAAGGCAGCAGATCCCAGCCAAAGGCTACGCGGCCCACCGATCAGAAGTCGGCACGCTCGCCTATCTGCACTCCCTATAAAGTATCTGCTGACCATACCCTCTTTGCAGGCTTTCCTTCCTTGTCTTCTTCGGAAGCTCTGCTCGGGAGCGACCACCCGATAAAGCTTGCCTTCTGTCTCACAGAGCTGTCGGTGTGTTCGCGGCGCCGTTAATCTTACACATAGCAGTGGGTGAAAGATTTCAGACATAAAACATAAAACCATGAAAGAGGACAATACAGGAAACTTTTTTGATGACTTAGGAAACAGAGAGTCTTTTCCACAGTCATACAAAAACAAAATGGAAGCACGAGAGGGAAAGGCGCGTGGGTTCAACCGGAAAATCACCGGAAACGAGCACGCGGAAGAAAAGCTGTCTAGCCAGATGGAAAGGAAACGGCAAGCTGGGAACCACAGTTTCAGGCAAAGGACTGACTTCCTTAAGCTATTAAAGCTTCTCTAAAAAATCAATTTTTAAAAAGGCAGAACAAATGTTTAAAAGATTATGAACGAATACACAGAAAAATAAGTCACTAACAGCGACACTGAGAGCCCTTCACAAAAGCCACGATCTGAACAGCCGACAAGCGCAGAAAGCCGTGCTCAGCGTGGCCTGTCACTAGAGAAACACACGGGGAGACGGCCGGGAAGCACCAGGCACCGGCCGCGGGACTGACAGCCCCGGACACCGGGGGCCGCGAGTGCCAGGTCCCTCCAGGGCGGTGGACGGGAAACCCGCAGCTTATCAGCAAGACGGGCGGGCGGCATCCTGCGCCTCGGGCGCGCGCGAGACGGGAGCGCACGTGTCCCCCACAGACGTGCATGCTCCTGAGCGCGTGTGTCCCCCACAGACGAACATGCTCCTGGCTTTCTCGAGGCGGTCAGCCGGGGCCCCGCCCAAACAGGACGGGGCAGGGACAAAGGCGCCGCGTCAGCACCCCAGCCCCGCTCTATAGGCGAAAGCGCCACGGGCAGACGGGCACGTCCGCTGCTCAGCACCCTTGCTCGACGTTCCCAAGATCCACCCGAGCGGCTGTGGCTTCGAGACCTGTGGCCGTGGCTGTGTTGCGTTGTAGATGTTGACGGTAACCAGGAGCCCTAACCCTAACCAGGAGCACTCCTGTTTGATGAGAAGGCTGAACGGTGGTCTCCTCCGTCTGACGGGGCTGAGGGCCTGGAACTCCACTTCCCGGGACCGGACGGGTTATAGCTACTGTCCAAGCTGTACCCTGAGGGGTCGGCACTGCAGTGCACATCAGCGGCCCCTTGGGAAGGTCCCACTCAAACAGCGACAGACGTTTTCTCCTGACAGTCACCGAACGAGACTGAAAGGCCAGGTCTGGGCCGTGCAGGGCCCTCCTCCCGGGGAGAACCGAGCCCCGGGCCGGCCTGCTGCCTTCAGACCCTCCTGCGTGACGAGCAGGCCTGCTGCACAGGCTGAGGCATGCTTACCAAGTCTTTGCCTTTATGTACTGTGTTTTTGGTGTTACATATATAAAAAATTATTGTCAAGCCTAAGATCACACAGATTTTCTCCAATATTTTTTCCTAGAAGATCAAAGAGCCTTTATAAGTGTTAAGCCAGATAACGTGTATATAAAGGCACTTGGCCCAAGATAAATGTTCAAAACTGGTTGGCTTCTAAAATGTGCCTATTTTTCTAAACAGTTCTGCTTCTAAGTATTTCTCCTAAGGGAATAATAAGAAATGCAAACGGATTTGGGGACATTATGTTAACCAGAGTATTATTTAGAATAAGGAACACAGGAATGAAAACAGGTATCTATTGAGAGTTTGGGTAAATAAAGTGTTCATAAAGAAGCAGCCTACAGCCCAAAAGTTACGTTTTAAAAGAACACTTAACACGGAAAAAGTTCACAAAAGTTTAAACAACACAGGAAGACCCAAACCAAACAGTATGAACAGTGTAAATTTACCCCTAAAAGTGCATCAGGAAAGCGTGCATTTTACACACACGTCGACGTCTTTCGGGGCGGGGATGGTGGGAGGCCGTCCTGCTCACCGGTCCTGGTCTTTTCTGCTACCCTGTCCAACGCTGTAATGAAGATGTGTTCCTCTGTAACCAAAGCCCTTTCTAAAGTTAACCGAATAAAATGCTGACATCTCCTTCGCCGCCCCTGCCCTCCTGGCAGGGAGGAGGCACGCACGTCCGGCCGCGGGGAGAAGGGCTCCCGAGGGCCACACCTCTGGCCTCCCCCTCACACAGGTCAGCGAGCCAATCACAAAGGCGTGCCGCCCGGTCCCCGCGAGGCTCAGGGGGACTTGGATCCCCTGGGAACGTCAGGCCACCACTGAGGCACCCAGAGACAGGGACAGACCCTGGAGGAAAATGGTACCAACGGAACCACCACAGAAGCAAGTGCCACGTGGGAAAAGCCGGCCCAGGCGCTGGCCAGAGGGATGGGCGAGAGCGGCCGCAGCCGCCCGGCTCACACAGGCCCAGGCCGGAGCGCCCCGAAGAACCAACAGCAGAACGGCCACAAAGCTCCAGCACTTCCCAACACGGACATCACTGCTCCACAATGAGCCCCCGGGCAACCACACACGACACGCGTGACTCGAGGAGCACCCACGAGCACACAGCGCCCAGGAGCGGCCGCACGCAGCTGAGACAGAGGCGGGCGGGCGGGCAGGGCCCCCCCGAGGACTATGGGCCTGCGAGNTGCCCCACAATGAGCCCCCGGGCAACCACACACGACACGCGTGACTCGAGGAGCACCCACGAGCACACAGCGCCCAGGAGCGGCCGCACGCAGCTGAGACAGAGGCGGGCGGGCAGGGCCCCCCCGAGGACTATGGGCCTGCGAGGAGGAGGAGGACCCGTCGGTGGGAGGGGTCTGGGAGAACCGGCAGAGCTGCGACAGGCAGACAGGGTCTCCCTCGAGGGTCTCGGGGACCCATCCCCCGAGATCAGCGGGGGTCTGACTGTATACCACTGTCTCCGAGGCCACAAAACTGTCAGCCAAGCGGGCGGTGAGGAGCCCAGCGTCGCGGGCAGGCCCCAGGCCCTGCGCAAGGAAGGACTGTGAGGATCAGCCTCCAAAGGAGCGGACGAGAAGGCTGTCCCCACGGCCAAAACCTGGGCTCCCACGGAGGACAGGATGGGTCCCCGCGTGCGTTCTGGTCTCCTTCAGCCACCATGGCTTCTGCCAACGGGCACAGCAGACCCGCAGGGGCCGGGCTGGGCACGTAGTGCCCTTCTGGAGGAGAGCAAGAGGCCTGTGTCCGTCTCTCTGCCAAGAGGAGGCAGGTCCAGCTGCTTGTGAAGGATGCCCCGTCCCACAAGACTCTGTCTCTCGGGTCCAAAAGGCAAGTCAAGAACGCTCCCCTTCCCCGCGGACACCACCCTGTCTGTGCTGCGAGGCTCTGGCGTGACCTCGTGGGCTGTGCAGAGACTCGGCACAGCAGGCACCGTGGCCTCCGCCTGGGGGTGAAGGCCAGCAGAGAACAGGAGGGCTCGGCGCCTCCCTAACGGGGCCCAGAGAAGGGGGGCCGAAGCCCGCGCCCAGCAGAGCACGCGAGGCCTTCCCATGGCGCTCAGGGAGCTGTGCGTGTGTGCGCACGTGGGNATCCTTCCAGTGAACACCCAGGACTGATCTCATTTAGAATGGCCTGGTTTGATCTCCATGCAGTCCTATGCACACTACTAGGTATAAAATACATAACCAACAAGGACCTACTGTGTAGCATAGGGAACTATATTTGACATTTTGTAATAACCTATAAGGGGAAAGAAAAATATATAACTGAATCACTTTACTGTATATAAGAAACTAACAGAATGTTATAAACAAACTATACTTCAATAAGAAAATAGAATATTCTGCTTAAAAATGGACAAATCAATTTGGGATGATTGAAAACCCTGACACAAGTCCTTCCTGATTCTAGGGAAAGAATTGGCATTTCCACATCTCCAGAGCTGGACTTAAAGTTGGAGGAACTGATACTAATTTCTCTGAACCTAGCTTTTTCAGTTGTCTGTGGTGTTCATGATTGGTGCCATATAGTGGCATGAGTATTTGCCATATATGTGTATGTGTCTATATCAAAAAATAAGAAAATACATAAAATCATACCATATGCTCTTAAAAGCGACCCATTTATTGTTAATAATTCATTCATTAAAGAAATATTTATCAAGTACATTTACTATGTGAGAGACCTTATATAATGCACTGATACAGCAAAGAGGAGTGAAAACAGAGCCCGTATCTTCAAGGAGAGCTCAGGCTTGCAGATGATAAAGATACGTAAATGGACAAATGAAACTTGAATTGATGGCTATATAAGAAGTACAGTGGGAATCAAGTGAGGAAGTAATTAATACTATTGAGTTCAGGAGAGGTAAAATTTCTATAAATCTTAATTTTAAAATGGGCTTTATATAAGATTTTTTTTTTAATCTTCATGTATAGAAAAGATTCCCCAAAGGAGATGAGGATTAAGGAAGGGCAATCCATGAGGAAAGGAAAATAATTTATAAAGAAAGACTCAGAGAAAGCATATCAAGTTCAGTAAACTGTTTCTAGTTTGGTGTAGTAGGAATAAGGTCTGCAAGCTGAGGAGTGGGAATTGGGTGAGGTGTGTAAAGCAGAATGAGTGTGGTTAAGAGCATTGGGTCCACCAAGCTGCTGCAGTCTGAAATCCTACTCTGTGGCTTGTATGACCTTGTGCGGTAACTAAGCTAGCTCCTTCCTGTGATAAGGGTGATGATATACCTAACATAGTTTGTTTGAGAACTGCATCAGGTAATATATGTAAGGTGCTGAGAAAAGGACCCAGAACATTAGATAGAGTATATGTCGTAGCTGTTACTATTATGATGATTTCCCCCAGCCTATTCCTAGGAAATAATATACACAGCCATTGATCCTTTATTTTGACTTTCCCTTGTATTATTTTATTCAAGGATTCCCAGCATAAATGTAAGGCAGACAGTGAAAGAGCAAATAGCCTCTGAAAAATTTAGGACCTCTGACAGACTTGCTCATGAAGATAGAGGCAACCCAGGATGGGGTTGCCCAACCCTTAGCTGTTCCAACCTTCCTCCTAGCAATACCACCATTCCTGGCTAAATTCCTGCACATGGGTAACTGGAAATGACTACTCTTAACTTCCTCTAGCCTAGGTTAGAGCTCGTTCTTGGATCTTTCATCAGTCTTTATAGCCTTTCTGTTGTAATAAAGCCAGCGATGTCTAGACAACAATGGGGACAGGCATGCAGGAGGATATGGAGAGGCGGTATTGTGTGGATGGGAAGCACGCTGTTGTCCATCCTGCATGTCTTGCTGCCAAGAACCTGGAGGCCTAGACCCTGGCCCTTGAGAAGAATAAAGGCCTGCTTCACAGACAATGTTAGAGTGTGTGTCAAAGAGAGGGTAGAAGAGTGGAAAAAAGGATGAGGTCTCTATGTCCATGTATGATGATGAAGATTGTTATTGTCGTTTTCAATTAATGTAGACCTGTGTGCCTCCAAAGCCTGGGGCAGGAACAAGAGGCTCTATGGTAGGCTGGTCCTGGCCCACCCATGTGTAGCATGGCCCACCGAACACTGCACACAGGATACTTTAATGTGTAGATATCAGTATATAGAAAAATACAGGGAAGTATCTTCAGAGGGGTTACATTCCTAGAAATGTGTTTAGATTTATACACCCATAAAAGCACATTTCTCATACTATTTTCTATCTCCATCAATTTTTTATCCAGGATGGTTATATGTCATTCAACTCTACGGTGCTTCTTGGTCTGACTGCCACACAGAATCTCTATTCATTGTTGAGTCATCTGCTCTATTTTTGTACTACAACCTTGACGTTTTCTATGGCCATCCTATCCTAGCAATGAATTAATCCTTGTAAGTTCTAATCATGCTCATCTTAATATTATTTGGGAGCTGAACAGTAACAGATCCCAGAACATTCTGGCCTGTTCGGGAACCTGACCCAGCTGTATGTCTGCTGCCCTAGTGGAAGGTTTAACAGCAGCAAGACATGCCCAGAATTCCCATTATGCTGACTTGATGAGTTTCACAAAATATACCTAAGTATTTGACCCATTAACATCTTCATTATGCCATGCATTAGCCAAGGATTTTATTACCATTTTTGTTCGTGTGCAATTTCACCAAATTAGTGATGGAATTAGAAAAGGTTTTTAATAGTCATTTAATTAGTTTTAAACATATGTTTCTACATCTATCTTTAAACTCTAGAGTGAATTTCTATAACTTGGAGAGTGAGGTAGGTAAAAGCTACAGTTTGTGATTTTGTACACACCTACTGATCTCTCTGGGTAAGCCTCAGATTCTCAAGCTGTGGTACCAGAATATTGAAACCCATCTCCTAAAGTTGTGGTGAGATGAGATTAGATGATATATGTGGAACTATTTTATAAACTTTAATGGATATAGTAAAAATTAAATATTGGTGGTTCAGATGGTAAAGAATCTGCCTGCAATGCAGGAGATCTCTATTCAGCCCTGGAAATCCCCTGGAGAAGGGAATGGCTATCCACTCCAGTATTCGTGCCTGGAGAATTCCATGAATAGAGGAGCATGATGGGCTACAGTCCATAGGGTCAGACATGACTGAGTGACTAATACTTTCACTTCATTGTTATTAAATATCCAAGAAGGAAAAGTCTGCTTTATAGAGCTTTTTTCTCATTTGTGTCTTTCTTGTGATAGGAACTATAGTTATAATACCGTAATTGAATTCTGAATTATAGATATATTGTTGTTGTTAAGTCGCTAAGTTGTGTCCAACTCTTTGTGACCCCATGGACTGCAGTACACCAGACTTCCCTGTCCCTCACCATCTCCCAGAGTTTGCTCAAACTCATATCCATTGAGTCAGTGATGCCATCCAACCATCTCATCCTCTGTCACCCCTTTCTCCTTCTGCCTATTAATAACCACGAGTGCATAAATACTTAGAAAGTATTAATTGGGAATATTTGCTTCTTAATATTAAATTTTAATGATTATACAATATAAGTCTTTTGACATAGTTCACATAATCAGAAAGCTTAAAAGACTCCATATGATAATATAAATTCTTCATACTATAAACAGTATTCTCAATCCCTAAATTCATCTGGTGAATGTAATTTTTATACATTATTGTGCTTTTATTATGTTATAGTATGATACCTCTGAAATGTCAGATGTCATCAGAAATTAGTATATTAATACCAGCACTTAAAAATATTGAAATACACTGATTGCTACATTAATGCTAATATTGTATCAATGTGATAATATTATGTTACAATTAGATCTTTAGCTATTTATTTAATATTAACAAAATAATAGCTGCAAATGCTTAGAAAAATTAAAAAGTGGTTTTTTTAAAATATATATATTTAAAGTTGAATGTCATAGGAGGGCAAAATTCATTCATTCACTGAGCAAGCATTTGCTGTTTCTATCATGAGGCAAATGTTGCACTAGTTACTGGGGATAAGCAAATGAAAAGAGATTTCCTGCTTTCAAATACCCAAGCCAACTCCAACTCCAAATTCACTTGAGAGAAAATATTCTCTGATATTTCTTAGAAAAGTTGAAAGGAATCTTCTTGGCAAAAACAGGGCATGTAAAAGGAGTTTTCTTAAAATGTGGCATGTGAGCATCAAACTGAACAGCTCTACATAAGAAAACTTCTGATAGAAAAATATCCTGGAGGGAAACTTTGCTATTCAGAACTGTATATAAATAGCATTAATTGAGAATATTTGCTTATTAATATTAAATGTAAATGATTATATAAATATAAGCCTTTTGATTTATTTTACATAATCAGAATGCTTAAGAGACTGCATATGAGAATATAAATTCTAATATATATTCTTCATAATATAAACAGTATTCTCAGTCCCCTAAACTTTTTTGCTGGATATAATTTTTATACATTATTAGGCTTTTATTCCTGTTTCATTAGCAAAACTTTTAAGTGTGTAATTATTGTACATGGGTTAGAAAACCGATATTATCCCCTGAGTATANACACAGCTTTCCAGCAGGAACAAGAGCATTAGTATGAAATCCTTACCTATTAAAGATTCTGGCATTTGTCTCTTTGTGGCAAGCAGAATTCTAAAGTGGCCTCCGGTAGTCCTACTATGTTTGTTGCATACATACAACAGTTCTTTGCTGTGCTGTGCTTAGTCGCTCAGTCATGTCCTACTCTTTGTAACCCCATGCACTGTAGCCCACCAGGCTCCTCTGTCCATGGGGATTCTCCAGGCAAGAATACTGGAGTGCTTTAATCAAATATTAATCTAAGTGCTGTTCTGAAAGGATTTTGCAAATGTAATTAAGGTCATTAATCATTTGAAATTAGGGAGCTTATCCTGGGTGGTTGTTGTTATTTAGTTGCTAAGTTGTGTCTGACTCTTTTGAGACCCCATGGACTGTAGCACACGAGGCTCCTCTATCCATAGGATTTCCCAGGCAAGAATACTGCAGTGGGTTGCCATTTCCTTCTCTAGGGGATCTTCCTAACCCAGGGATTGAACCCACATCTCCTGAATTGGCAGGTGGATTCTTTACCACTGAGCCACCAGGGAAGCCTGGCCTATCCTGGGTGGACATTACTTAACCAGGTGAGACTTGAGAAGCAGTCAGAGACTGGAAGCAGCAGAGATTCTCCTGCTGCTCATGAAGCAGTTAACAGCCATGCTGTGGACTGCCTAGGGAGGGGAATCACATGGCAAGGACGTGAAGGTGGCCTCTGGGAGCTGGGACTGGTCTCTGTGTGACAGGAAACCAGAATAGGACTGATGGACTTACAACTGTAAAACAAACTGAATTCTGCCACCGACCAGTGAGTTTGGAAGAGGAGCCNTTGATCTGTGCAAGCAAACTGGACTGATACTTTCTGGTCAAAATATAAAGCTAAATGTTTCCTGTTCTTAGTATTATAGCAAACAATTTCACTGTTTCTTATGGGCTGGTTAAGTCAGGACTACATTCAATAAAAGAGGACATCACTGGATTCACAAACAGGAGCAAGGAAAAGAGGAGAAATGATGTAATCTGCTGCTGCTGAAAGGTGGGGATGAAGACACCCCTCCTCAGGCTGATTGGAACATGCGCAGATTGTTTTATTTCTCGAAGCTATCACTCCTTTCCCTGTAAGAGAATCGTGCATCCCTGCTCTTCCATTCGCCTGTGGTTTTTCCCGAAGCGGGTGGTGTCAACTGCCTATAACACTGATATTGAGCTTGCTCACAGGCCCCGTACTGAACAATGAAGTGTCAGCAGAAGTAACATTGGCCTGGGTTGCTCATTTCCCTTCTCCCTCTGCCGTGGGACTGAGGAAGGTGCTGTTCCTCCTTCTTGAGCCCCAGAATGAAAAGAGACTTGGAGCAGGGCCAAAGAGGACACATAGCCAGCAAAACAGGGTGCAGAATAAATCTTTGTTGTTATAAGGTATTGTGATGCAAGGGTTGTTTGTTACTAGAGCAAAATCTAGAGAGAGCTGACTAATACAGAATACAAGAGGGTAGCTGGGTAAATATCATATAGGAGAACATATCAGGGCTCTTTCATAACCCTTATTCAGAATGGCTTAAGCAAAAACAGAAAAAGAGGGGGGTATTTATCTTTAAAAAGGAAAAGAAAAAAGGTCTTTATTAATTCACTTTATTAATAGGGGTTAGAGTTGACTTTAGATGAGATCAGAGAGGTTCAAACCAGTGCCGTAGGGACTCAAACTCTGGCTGCCTCTCAGTTCTGCTGTTACCCCAGGTACAGTCTCTTTAGATAATTGCCCTCAGCTGCTCAAGGCATGGCAACCCACTCCAGCGTTCTTGCCTGGAGAATCCCAGGGACAGGGGAGCCTCATGGGCTGCCATCTATGGGGTCTCACGGAGTCGGACATGACTGAAGCGACTTTGAAGCAGCAGCAGCAGCAGCAGCTCAAGGCTTATAACTTCAAAGTTCGAAGTCTAGAGGAAAAGACAGAAAAGTTTTCCTGGTTGCTTCTTGAAAAATCTTGGGGTTGTCTCTGGGCATGTCTCTCATTTAACTGTGGTGGTCAGGCGAATTCACTGCTCTGGCCACATACTGGGTCACAAACTCAGCCCAGAGCCAAAGGTGCAGTCAGTTCACTTTGTGCTTGAACTGAGAAGGGGAGAGGGATGATCCTTCCAAAAACACAGGGAGTACTGTAACCAAAAGAAGGGGGAATTCAGTGCAGGGCTGGAAAAAACATAAATGTCTAAAACACAGCAAGAAAATGGAATGAAATGAAAGAGAATAAATACTCTTTCATTTTGCAATTCTTTTTAGTTCTAAATGTAACTCTGTAGACAATATGAAAACTACAAAATAATGTAGAGGGGAAAACAAAAGCCACAGTCTTGCCATCTGGAGTGAAACATCCCTTTGGAAGAACTTAGATCTAGAGTTATTTAATTCTATGATGATCCTTGACTTAAAATGTTTCCTTCCACTGTATAGTTTAACAGAAATGTATAGATTATATATTGTAGAACTTCATTATTTGTATAAACCTAAGAATTTTTAAAGAGTGGTCAATGTTTCTATAAAACAGCTACGTAAAAGTGCAGATCTGAAAGCAAAGAGTCATGGAAAAGGGATGGGGCAGTGTGAAGAGCATGTTAAATTATTGGGACCAATGGGACAAGGACCCATCATTTAGGTGATAAGCAATAGGCAGCTGCTGGTCCGCTGGTGACAAATGATTGCAACCTCCCAGCTGTGATCTGACAATATGATGATGTCGAGCCTCAAAGACAGCTGGACTTGGGGGAATTTATTTTAAGAAGAACATTAAAATAAATCCAAATTCATATTTTAGATGGCTTCCTCGGCTGGTAGTTAAGATTATTTGAGGCAATAAATGCTAGGACACATAATATATACAAAGGAGTGGCATCTGACACAGGAGCTGACTCTAAAATGAGCACATACGGTGAAAATCACACTTAGCCAAAACTTTCCCTTGGCACACCTTAAATTACCCATATAAAGACATGGCATATTTCCAGTGGTCTCAGGTAGCCTTTGTTTTCCATCTTAGTACTGATCACTAAGTACCAGGTGATAGGCAGAAGGGCGGAGTAGTTAGCCATGCTCCAACAAGCACTGACTCTGGAGCCAGGCAGCCTGGGTCCAAATCCTATCCCTGCTATTTCCTAGCTTTCGACCTTGAGAAGTAACTTACACTGCTGTGCCTCAGCTTTTTCTCTGACATACGGCTGCTGCCGACACAGCTAGAACCCATGGGCTATCCAGGGTTTCCTTACATATCTCACCCTCCCTTACAGATGTTTTGAGGCCTTGCTCTGTGAGAAGAGGTGAGAAAATTAAGAACGAGGGTGGGTCCTCCATTCTTTTCTTCTTTTTGCTTTAGTGACTTCAAAAATGAGACGTTCCAAATAGCTATAATTTACAAGAGGCTGTCCAACCTGCATCAGTCTTTGCATAAGTATGAAATAAACTGTTCTTTCTGCTATTGTTTGTAACTGGAACCTAGTCTAGGCTAACTTGATTAAGAGTGGGTAAACAATAGTTCCCGCTTTGTAGGGTTGTCATGGGAGTTAAATTAGGTAATATTTATATACTGTTCAGAATAGTACCTGAGTAAACAGCAGGGCTTCCCTGGTGGCTCGGAGAGTAAAGAAACCGTCTGCAAAGCAAGAGACTCGGGTTTGACCCTCGGGTGAGGAAGATCCCTTGGAGAATGGAATGGCTACCCACTCCAGTATTCTTGCCTGGAAAATTCCATGGACGTTGGAGCCTGGTGGGCTACATATAGTCCATGGGGTCGCAATGAATTGGACATGACTGAGTGGCTAACACTTTCACTTCACTTCAAACACTATATATACTGGCAACCGACTCCAGTATTCTTGCCTGGAAAATCCCAGGACAGAGAAGCCTGACAGGCTACAGTCTGTGGGGCCACAAAGAGTTTGACATGGCTGAGCACACACATAAGCACTATGTAAATGCGTGGTTGGTAGGTAGGTAGGCAGGCAGGTTACGTAGGCAGACAGACACAGAAGGAAGTGATTGCCTTCTAGGCTGCTCATGTGGTAAGTGTCACAGAAAACTGAAGACAACTACGGAAAGAGCTAAATCTTGTGTCCCATTTTATGCTTCACCTCCAGAGTAAATCCAGGGGAAATTGCCTGCATTTTTAAAAGATCTTGTTTCTCTCTATTCCTCTCCCTCTCCTTATCTCTCCTTCTGCCAAAAGTACATTGAATTAGCATAAATAAGTCTACATACACTGCAATCCCAACTGTGCATAAAATCTGTCCTTGAAGACAAATGACCATGTTAGTCTGTGTCATGGTTCCATGACACATAGTGGGCATTCAGTAAATGGTAGCCAGCCAATTTATGAATATGCCTGCTTCATGATTTTAGAGCACAATTAAGCATATAATAGGCTTCCCTGGTGGCTCAGAGATTAAAGCTTCTGCCTGGAATGCGGGAGACCTGGGTTCAATCCCTGAGTCGGGAAGATCCCCTGGAGAAGGAAATGGCAACCCACTCCAGTACTCTTGCCTGGAAAATCCCATGGAGGGAGGAGCCTGGTAGGCTACAGTCCATGGGGTCGCAAAGAGTTGGACACGACTGAGCAATTTCACTTCACTTTAAGCATATAATAAATATTAGCTGAATAGATAAACTAAAAAATTAAAAATAACTCCCTTCAAACAACTGAAACATACCCATTCATATATGTGTCATTAGTGGGGAGAGATGTATTTCCTTAATAACTGGCACCAGAATTTCTCCTAGGTAAGGAACTATCTTTGTTTAGATGAAAGACCATTTTCCAGATGGAAAAACTGAGGCTCTGAAAGCTTAAGTCATGTGTGCTGAGTCACATGGCTGGAAATAGTAGAGCACGGTTTAGTATGCACAACTGTGATTCCAGAGCCCAGGGTCCCAACCCCTATACTGCACTATCTCCACTTTGACTTCCAGACCATTATTACTCCACCCTTGACAGCTCCAGGATTTCACATGCATCATCTTCTTCAACCCACCCCACAAGCCTCCAGATACTTCATTATTCATACAGGTGACACCTCCGACACCAAGGCCTCCAGGCCGTGTGATTCCATGACCCCCATCTTCCTTTGTGACAGTCACTCAACAGAACGGTCACATCTTAGAATGGGTTGTCCCTAAAGACCGTCACATCTCAACTTCCCAAATTCCTGATCTGATCATAACCTTCTCTGTCCTTTCATCATTCCCACCCACTCACTTCTATTTATATTATTTGTCACCCCTGCACGAGACTATGACTTGGGTTACTGGTGTCTATCTAGAACAGGGCTCAGCAAACTAGAGCCCAGGGGCCAAATACGGCCCAGCACCTATTTTTGTAAATAGAGCTGTGTTGGAACTCAGCCATGCCCCTGTGTCGCATATTGTCTACGGCTGTTTTTATGCTACGAGTCTGGAGTTGAGTTGTTACAACAGAGACCAAATGATGGGGCCTGCAAAGCCTGAAAGATTTACTATGCTGACCTGACCTAGAAAGTCATTTCCTTGTTCCCCAGGAGCCATGTTTTTAGGGCAAGCCCATGGCTCTGATTATATTAATCCTCCTCCTTGTCACTGGGAGAATTGGATTTGGCACTGGAGGGCCGCAGGGAGGGAGAATGAGGCTGAGGGGAGGGAACTGGCTGGTGAGCTGTGTCTGTTCGGAGCCAGGGCTCAACCTGGGTAACCGGGGCCTCCTCACACCGAGAGGCTTCTCACTTGGGCTCACACTTGTCCCTCTTCCCCTCCCACACCCCAGGGCCATTTTCCTTCTATGTAACTTGAGCCTCTCGTCGCAATGAGAAAACTCGGTCTCCTCTGCCGTCATTCCAGCCATCTCCAGCGGAGAAAAGCCCAGCCCTCCTAGTTCACTGCCAGTCAATAGATGCCTCCTTGACACAGCCCACCCGCTACTCAATCAGCTGCTCGTGAGGAGCTTTGAAGCAGCTTGTTATTTCTCTTCCTTTTAGTATTTTATTATCAAACATTTCAGATATAAAAAGTAGGCAGTCCAGTGGTTGGGACTGCCCTGTTGCCAGTGTGGGTTCAACCCCTGGTTGAGGAACTAGGGTCCCACATATCACACAGTGAGGCCAAATAAAAAATAAAACATATATATATATATATATATNGATTCCATGACCCCCATCTTCCTTTGTGACAGTCACTCAACAGAACGGTCACATCTTAGAATGGGTTGTCCCTAAAGACCGTCACATCTCAACTTCCCAAATTCCTGATCTGATCATAACCTTCTCTGTCCTTTCATCATTCCCACCCACTCACTTCTATTTATATTATTTGTCACCCCTGCACGAGACTATGACTTGGGTTACTGGTGTCTATCTAGAACAGGGCTCAGCAAACTAGAGCCCAGGGGCCAAATACGGCCCAGCACCTATTTTTGTAAATAGAGCTGTGTTGGAACTCAGCCATGCCCCTGGGTCGCATATTGTCTACGGCTGTTTTTATGCTACGAGTCTGGAGTTGAGTTGTTACAACAGAGACCAAATGATGGGGCCTGCAAAGCCTGAAAGATTTACTATGCTGACCTGACCTAGAAAGTCATTTCCTTGTTCCCCAGGAGCCATGTTTTTAGGGCAAGCCCATGGCTCTGATTATATTAATCCTCCTCCTTGTCACTGGGAGAATTGGATTTGGCACTGGAGGGCCGCAGGGAGGGAGAATGAGGCTGAGGGGAGGGAACTGGCTGGTGAGCTGTGTCTGTTCGGAGCCAGGGCTCAACCTGGGTAACCGGGGCCTCCTCACACCGAGAGGCTTCTCACTTGGGCTCACACTTGTCCCTCTTCCCCTCCCACACCCCAGGGCCATTTTCCTTCTATGTAACTTGAGCCTCTCGTCGCAATGAGAAAACTCGGTCTCCTCTGCCGTCATTCCAGCCATCTCCAGCGGAGAAAAGCCCAGCCCTCCTAGTTCACTGCCAGTCAATAGATGCCTCCTTGACACAGCCCACCCGCTACTCAATCAGCTGCTCGTGAGGAGCTTTGAAGCAGCTTGTTATTTCTCTTCCTTTTAGTATTTTATTATCAAACATTTCAGATATAAAAAGTAGGCAGTCCAGTGGTTGGGACTGCCCTGTTGCCAGTGTGGGTTCAACCCCTGGTTGAGGAACTAGGGTCCCACATATCACACAGTGAGGCCAAATAAAAAATAAAACATATATATATATATATATATTTAAAGTAGGCAGAAAAAAAATTAACCCAGGTCACCATCCAGGCTTAATTATATTTTCTCCTTTTCAGTCACTCAATGTAACTTCCCCCACCTCTATCCATTGACATCATAAGGTTACATATTTCATTCATAAGTTCATAAGCATTTCAGCATGTTTCTTTAAAAGGTAAACTTTTTAATCATGACTATGAAATCATTGTGTGTAACAATTCTCTGTATCATCAATTATTTATTAAGTGTTTAAATTTCCAATTGCCTCCTAATTTCTCTAATTTGTTTCTTTGAATCAGGGCTCACATAATATTCACTGAATTTTCTAAAACTGCATGGACCCTACTACTCCCATTTTAGTGTTTCCAAGTTGGTTACTTCCAATGTGAACATGTCATGTAGTGCTCCTTCTCCTTCTGAAAATTGATTGTTAAACATTAACATAATTCAGAAAATATGGTACTTCATGAGAAAATTGTAAGACATTATTCTTGTCTTACAAGAAAAGTTAACAATGTTTTCCCATCCCTAAGATCCTGCAAACAAAATTTGCAGCCCCAAAATGTCTCTTTGCCATGTGCCATGAGGACTAACCTGAGCTGAAAACAATCAAGGCCCAGAAGACTCAGGAAGAAACTTTGACCTTCCTCCTAACTGCTGAAAGAATTTAGATAGAGGGCCTGTGCCTGGAATAGTGTTATCACCAGATAAGTCTGCAGAGAATGTGGGTGAGGTGTGGTGGGGAAATGTAGAGATCAGAGGTCACTCTCTGTCCCATTGTCTCTGCAGGGCCACTCCAAAATTTATTTACCAAACATTTGCTTTTCCAGCTTCGTGTCAATTGCCTTCCTCCTCTTTAAGGTCCCAGATCCCTACCCTTAACATCTTCTTTTGTCTTTAGCTGAAGGTGGTATTTAAGGGGAGGGTCTCAGCCATTTTAGTAAGTTACTCAGTTCTCCTAGGTCTCTCCTGTGAACACATGTCATGAAACTTTTGTCTGATTTCCTCCTGATAATCTGTCTCCTGTCAATTTAATTGTTACACCAGTGAGAAGAACCTAGAAGGGCAGGGGGAAATTTCTCCCTCCCCAAAGATCCTCTGGGCCTAGTCTAGACCTTTTGCTATATTAGCTTTGCCAGTCTTCAATCCTGAGTCTTCCCAACCATCTGTTTCCTCCACCCGTTTTCCAGGATTGCAGAGGGTTGCTAGAAATAATCTCCTAAACAGGCTGCTATATACATCACAAATTCAGACCATCAGCTGGGCCATCCCTATTTATCCTAATTGGCTCCCTATCAGTTTCACCATAGCAGCTGCTGCCGTCTCCTCGCCACCCCTACAAGCCTCAAAACCTGCCTGGGCCTCCCTCTCAGCAGATGCCTTCACATCCACACGAATGACCAGGACCACACCGACCATGACCTTTCTCGGCTTTTCTCTCTTCCCCTCTCAGATTCCTCTCACTTTTCCCTCCGGATGCAATCACAAGTTCTCAGCCACGGGCCCTTCCGTCTCCCCATCCCACATTTGGCAGCATATGGAGACAGGCGTGATGGTGACAACTGCAGGGGGTGCTACTAGCATGTGGTGGGGGTGCTGGAGATGCTGTGCAACATGCTGTTGTGTACAGGCCACCCCTCCCCCCACCAAAGAAGAATTACCCAGTGCCAACCAGTCCATTCTGTAGGAGATCAGCCCTGGGATTTCTCTGGAAGGAATGATGCTAAAGCTGAAACTCCAGTACTTTGGCCACCTCATGCAAAGAGTTGACTCATTGGAAAAGACTCTGATGCTGGGAGGGATTGAGGGCAGGAATCCCTCAAGGGGACAACAGAGGATGAGCTGGCTGGATGGCATCACTGACTTGATGGATGCGAGTCTGAGTGAACTCCAGGAGTTGGTGATGGACAGGGAGGCCTGGCGTGCTGTGATTCATGGGGTCGCAAAGAGTCAGACACAACTGAGCGACTGGACTGAACTGAACTGAACTGAAAAGTCAGGGCTGCCCAGGAGCCTCAGCAGTAAAGAATCTGCCTGGCAATGCAGGAGATGCAGGTTCCATCCCTGGGTTGGGAAGATCCCTTGGAGGAGGAAATGGCAACCCACTCCAGTATTCTTGCCTGGAGAATCCCACAGACAGAGGAGCCTGGTGGCCCGTAGAGTCACAAAGAGTCCAACAGGACTGAGCGATTAAGCACACACACACATATGCAAATGACAACAACAACAACAACAACAATCAAATGTCAGTAGGGCCGAGGCTGGGGAAACCTGGATTAGAGATCATCTCCTGCCTTACCTGGCTCTCTGCTCTCCCTGCTCATGAGCATTCTCAAGAAGGATGCAGCCCCTGAGGTCTGGCTTCTTCAAGACCAAATCTGGGCACCAACCAGCTTGACAACGGACCCCACCTGACTGGTGCCAGGGCTGCTGGGGGGTGGAGTGGGTGGAGCATAGATGGTCTTGTACATCTGCATTTCCCTAAAATGCTTTGTTAACATGTTTTACAACACTCACTACAGAATCTGTAGCTAGTTGTAAACACATCTCTCTCACTCCAAGGGTCAGAGCCATATTTTATTCATCTCTGTTTCTCCACAGCACCAAGCTCTGCATTGCATTTGGGAGGTGTTCAATAAATATTTATTGCGTCAAATTAGATTAGTATCATTTAAAATTTTATCATGCTCTGGGTATCCCTTTGTAAAGCAGAGAACAAACACCATTTAAATCGAGAGCTCTTAGGTTTTTTGTTCCTGTGAAGTCCAGTTGATATGCTTGTAATTGTTACTTTGTAGTATATTTATATGAGCTGCCAGAGGAAGTTAGCAACAATTTTAAATTTAGGTATTTGTACAGTAAGTAACTAGGGATTTGAGAGAACTCATTTGGAGAAATTCTCTTATTTTTTCAGATTCTTTTTCATTGGTTATTGCAAGTGAAAAAATGTTTCATTTTCAACTTGGAGAATGATATCAAAAAACCTTGTCTTAGAAAAACATGCGAATCCTTCAGTTACTGATCATTTATAGTCAACAAAGGTTTTTCATTTTCATAGTGGACTAAATTAGGTACAAGCTTAGAAGCTTAATAAGAAACAAGATCTTCTAGTATTATCCTCCTTTCAATGTATAGTCTCAGATTTTTAAAAACTAGTAATACCTGGAGTCTTTCAAACTCTCAAAACTGAGAAACTCAGCCAAGAATCTATTCAATTTAGCATTCCCCAGAAAGGCAGATTTAAGCAAAAGATGTGATATTTGCGGGCTAAGTGTCTAATTTCGTGTTTCATACTCTGTTTGATATGGGATTTTACAAACCTTGCTTAATTTCCTGGTGCCTCAGTTTCCTGACATTGTTCTTGCAAAGGGCTGATGTGAAAATATTTCCAAAGAATAGGTTAAATATTATTCTCTCTAAATTGAGTAGTCGTTCTTCCACTTTGGGCTTAAAACTATGGATCACTACTTAAATGTCATCTTCCAAGTAAGTTCTTTCCTGAATACTCTGTCCCCATCTGCTTTATCCCACTCTGCGCTATTTTTCCCTATAAGCAACTATTTATAGAGCACTTATTTATTTGCTTATTATCTGTCATCCTGCACCAGAACATAAGCTCCATTAAGGCAGGAGTTTTAGCTGCTTTGTTCACCACTCTATCTCCAACACCTAGAATGATATTTGGCACACAGTAGTACTCAATAAACATGTATTGTATGAATGAACAAATAATGCAAATCTAGAAATGACATATACTATAAAGATATCAAAGGCATGAATCAGATGTAATTAAATAAACATGGCTAGATCTCAAAATGTATTTCAGGCAAATAAAAGCAAGTTGCAGGATAATGCATAAATTTCCTCATTTGCAAAATAGGGCTGGTAATAGCATTGTTTTAAGGATCAAGTTAGTTCATTTGGCATTAAACGCTGAGACCAGTGATATAGCACTCAATAAATGTCAGTTGTCATCATTATTAGGGCTTCCCTGGTGGCTCAGATAGCAAAAAATCTGCCTGCAATGCAAGAGACCTGGGTTCAATCCCTGGGTTGGGAATATCCCCTGTATAAGGGAATGGCAACTCACTCCGGTATTTTTGCCTGGAGAATTCCATGGACAGAGCAGCTCTGTAACAATCCATGGGGTCATAGAGTTGGATATGACCGAGCACTAACACTTTCACTTCACACTTTTGTCATTACCGCTTTATCATTGAGGATAAATGGTTCCCATAAAATACTACTACTAATTTTGTATGATATAATCTGTTTATATAGTTAAATAATTAACTTTAAGAACTATGGAAGGATGAAATATAGACCAAACACTAATTCTGTGATAAGAGTCAGATTAGAATGATGGTCAAAGAGAGTGTTAACTTTATCTACCATGGTCTAATATTTTAAGTGTAGAATTGGTGCATATAACTAAAAGTTAAAATTTAGAAAAATTTGGTTATAAGACATAATAACCTTTGGGGCTAGGTGGAGAGCAAGAGAAAGTGGAAAGATTAATTATTTAGGGTAAGAAATGTTCTAGGTTTTCTATTTTATTTCTGAAGTGCTTCTTGAAATATCACTGCCTGGATAGCATGCCCTTAGCTAAAATTAACCAGAAAAAAAGACCCACATGTATAACTGACCCCCTGGGTCCTGGATGGATTACATAAATTAGTTCTCTTAGGAGAACTATCATTAAAGAGGAAATGATCATTAACACAATCTTAAAGTTAGGAATAAATTATTCAAAGCCTTGTGCCATTACTTACTGCAGTTTCAGCCACTCTTCCACAAATGGAATGGAGAAGAATTCTGTGAACGGCTCCCCTATCCTCTTTGGATTTTGACTGGTCACGACACCATATGTTTGATTGACAAGAAAACAATAAGCAAGAACTCAAGTCAATTGTTGCTATTCTGCTGGCAAATTAACGCTATTGAATTCTTAGGGTCATTGAATATTCAAAGACTGAAAAACTTACTTGTATAACCATTCAGTCAGAAAATCACAGGCAATGAATTTGGTTCTTTTCCTCTAAAGAGAGAAGAGAGAATTAAATTATAATCTTTGCCCACATATTTAAGTAGGACAAAGGAATAGGGGTTAATTTATTGCTTGTGTTAGATGAAATATGCATAAGTCCTTGACAGAGCTTATAAGTACATCAAGAAACAATAACTCAGGCAAAGTAAAGAATACTGATGACATTTCTCCAGCCATCTTGGGATAAGCATCTTTTCTGACTATGTTACCAGGAACTAATAAAATACAAGGCACATAGTAGGAGCCTTATTGCATGTATTTTAGACTTGCCTCAGAAGGATTTATTTAAATCTAGACATTGTCTTGGAGTAAATATATTTATTGCTCTCCCCCATTCCACTCAAATCCTCAGAAGTCAGTACGTCAGGTCCCGGTGCCATTGGCCACAGCATTGACCCTGCCTTGCTCCCCACCCAGTAGCCCCTCTCTACTTCATCCTTATTACCAGAAGCCTAACAACAATCAGGGGGAAAACTACATTTCCCAGCCTCCCATCAAGCTCCAATGCTTTGGCCACCTGATGCAAAGAGCTGACTCATTGGAAAAGACCCTGATGCTGGAAAAGATTGAGGGCAAGAGGAGAAAGGAGCGTCAGAGGATGAGAGGACTGGACGGCATCACTGACTCAACGGACACGAGTTTCAGCAAACTCAGGGAGATAGTGAAGGATGGGGAAGTCTGGCTGGTTCAGTTCATGGGGTCACAGGCAGACCACAGAACAACAGCAGCATGTGGCAAGGGACAACCATAAGACATAGTTCTGCTATTTGAGATAGTAAATAAATTGACATAGCCCATAGATTTCTGAGACAGTGCTACTTTCCCAATCTCTACTGCTCTCTTCCTTAAAGTTCCTTCCACTTCTTTCTATCTGGAACACAGATGTGGGGCTGGAAGCAAAGCAGCACTTACAAGCCAACAGGCCAAAAAGAGGAGATTAGAAAGAACCTGGGCCTCTGATGACTTCCTTAAGTCAGTGTACCAGCTTGCAGCTGACCTACTCTGGATATCTTGATATGTAAAGGAAAATCAACTTCATTTGGATTATTGCCACTGTTCTTGATTTTTCATAACATGCGGCTCAGTGTGGTTCCTAGGTGATAGGTAGCTAACAAGCCACAAGGGAAAGAACGTCCTGGAGTAACAAGGCTGAAGGCTCACAGGACAGATATGGGGTAAAGCATTGCTTGCCCTGCCTTCTAGTCCCATTTAAAATGTCCTATAGCCCAAAGAGAACTATTTAATACCTTTTAGAAGATTATTATGGAAACTGGGAGGTAGAAGGCCCATCTGCTTCTCTTTTAAAAAGCAGGGGCTAAGACCCAATTGTTGGTTACCATGTGAAAAGATCCTTTCCAAGAGTGAAGGCAAGACAGACTCTGATGGAAATTCTCTCTTTTCCCTTCCCAGGTGTACCCTTCTCCACCTCACTCTGTGCCTTATGAGGCTGATTTTATGGTTCGTATCAACCGGGCTTGCTTACTCTTTTGTTGGGTCCAGTCATTGGAGATACCAGTAAGAAATCCAAGAGGGGAAAAAAGAAAGGCAGGGGGTAATGAGCTGAACTGTGTCTCCTCCCCTACCCTCTGCCCCATGTTCATATATTGAAGTCCTAACCTCCAACACTTCAGAACGCGACCTTGTTTCCAAATTGGATCAGTACAAATAAAATTAGTTAAGCCCTGCCTCTCCTGAAGGGCACAAGAAGTCTAATGAGGGTGAACAAATCTGGGGTTTTATTAGTAAGGAAGAAGAACAGACCACCAATGGCAGATCCCTAATGACAGTGTACCAGACCCTTGATCCAACTATGCCTGAAGCCTTTCATAAGCCAATATATTCCCCCTTTCTTACTCAGCCAGTTTGTTTTGTTTATAGCTTCCAACAGAAAGAGTTTTAACCAATTTCTTAACTAATTCCTTTCTTCTCCCATTGGCTAACTCCATTTGTCTTTCAAGATGCCTCCTGGAAGCCTTTCGGAGCATTCTTACCTATTCAGTTTAGAGTAAGCCCTCCTTACCCTATTCAGTTTAGAGTAAGCCCTCCTCTCCCAGCCACCACTGGTTCTGAGTGCCCCTCTGTTATAGCACCTCAGATGTAACACAACTGCTAGCCCACATGGCCAACTCCTCTACCAAACTATAAACTCTCTGAGGACAGGATGTGTCTTCTTTATTTTCCCAGTGCTTAACTTAGTATCTAGCACAGAGCAGGTGATCAGTGACTGGTGAGTAAGTGAATGAATGCATTCCCCATGCAATTCAAGCAAAAAAAAAGCAAGAAAAAAAACTCCTGTACAAGAATTCTGACATTTATAAGTAGGCATTGTTAATAAATTCTGGACAATTCCTCTTCACTGTCTTCTTCTAATATTTTATTTATTAGGAGAAACATTTTTATTCTGTTTTTCTTCCCCCCTCCCTTTACTTTGAAATAGCCAAATTAGCTTTATAAGCTTAGATAAGGTTTAAAAGATTGCTGTGCAATTGATTCTCAGATTTTTCACTGAAAGCTTTACTACAGCTGTTAGTAAATAAAATATAGAGGTGCCTGAGTTGCTGGAGATTGTCTGCAGTCTTTTACCTCACTGCTGATAGACTTTATTAAAAAATTGAAACACTGCTGGCCACAGTAATAAAATTAAATGCACTCGACCATGTAATGAGGTCTTCTAAGTTTGCCCTGCAAGAGTAGGATTCCCTTTGAAAAGCTATCTTTCACCAAAATAAGAAAATACTTGTACAACAATGCAAATATGTATTTAGCATGAATTGCCATCTAATAATTTAAACAATCCAGCAATTGTAGGATGGCAGTGTCTCTCCCTCTCTCCCTACAAAAGATACATTGTTCCCTTGGCATTTAATGCACCCTTTGGTGGTAAAGATTCTTTCTATGAAGGGAATGCAGCTTGACTTAATCCATTAAAAAGGCTTTTAAAATAGCCAAATGGTCTGATGTATGAAGGTCATGCAGACAGATTTAATCATTTTGATGCAGAGAAATAAAATGAAAGAAATTGTGTTTTCCTTCTGTCCTGGGCAAGTGTGGACGTGCTGTGCATACTCAGACACATGAAACAGTGGGGATATTGTTCAGCTGTTGTTTAGTTTAAAAATTATCTTCGGGGAGCTGAAAGGGAGAAGGGAAAGCAAATGAAAAGTTGTGGTGAGTGAAGAGATAAGAGAGGAAGTAATACAGAGAAAAATTAAAGAGTGAGATTAAGAAAGTATGGGCACCCAGGTTAATGTAATGTAGACAAATATACTCAGTTCATGATTGTTAAAGGGTAAAAAATGTCCAAGTTTGGGCAAACAGGGTGATCAGTTAAGGCAACCTTATACAAAGTTAAAAAACAATTTTTTTTTAAAAGTCCAGAATTAAAAGGAAAAAGACTAAGTGTCAAGGGATGACATCATCATGCCATCATGAACCTGCGAGTTACTTTGTTCTGCATCCAAGAAAACAAGATGGGTGGAAAATGGGATGAGTTGATGGACTGGTGTACAGATAGTGATGAAGCAAACAAAGCAATGTGGTAACCATGAAATCTAGGCGGTAAACACCTGGGTGTTTAGTCTGAAATTCTTCCCATTCTTCTACATGCTGGAAAAAAATTTGTAACAACATTGAGGGGAGGGGCAATGGGGGAGGAGAACAAATGATAAAAGACTCAAACCCCAAAGAGAAAAAGGCAGAAATCAGACCGTATTTTGTACCAGTTTTTATGCTGGATACACACATAGGAGACAGACTAGAGGATTGAAGATGGGGACGAGGAACAAGTCGCATTAGAAAGTCACTGACTCTCTTCCAGTAATGAGTGCAATTTCACTCCACCAAGGTCAAAAGCATAGGCTGTGAGCTTTGTGAGGCATAGCTGGCTATAGCATTGTGTTGAGGCTCTTTGGGTTTGCAAGAGAGAAAAAGATGCTTGGGTTACCTTGGTTACTGCTGCTGCTGAGTCACTTCAGTCGTGTCCGACTCTGTGTGACCCAATAGACAGCGGCCCACCAGGCTCCCCCGTCCCTGGGATTCTCCAGGCAAGAACACTGGAGTGGGTTGCCATTTCCTTGTCCAGTGCATGAAAGTGAAAAGTGAAAGTGAAGTTGCTTAGTCGTCTCTGACTCTACGCGACCCCACGGACTGCAGCCCACCAGGCTCCTCCGTCCATGGAATTTTCCAGGCAAGAGTACTGGAGTGGGGTGCCATTGCCTTCTCCCCTGAGCTTTGTTAAAAAAAAAAAGAAAAGAAAACCTATTTTATTTATTTATTTTTGATACTGATATTTCTTTTTCACTTTTTAACTATTTATTTGTTTTCGGCTTGCTGGGTTTTCGTTGCTTTAGGAGGGCTTTCCCTCGCTGCCGTGAGAGGGGGCTGCTCTCTGCTGGGGTGCACGGGCTTCTCACTGTGGTGAGTTCTCTTGTTGCAGCTCGTGGGCCCTAGAGCGCGGGCTCAGGAGTCGTGGCGCATGAGCTTAGTTGCTCTTCTGTATGTCGAATCTCTCCAGACCAGGGATAGAACCCAAGTCCTCTGCATTGGCAGGTGGATTGTTATCTACTGTGCCACCAGGGAAATCCTAGGCTTAAAAAAAAAAAAAAAATTAGGCTGTAACAGACACCCCTCAAATCTGAGAAGCTTGTAACATTGATGGTTTCTCACTTGTGTTACATGAGGAACGCACATTTCCACCAGCTGTGGCTCTCTGCTCCATGCAGTCTTTGCTCTAAGATGTTGCTGGTTGTCATGGCAAATGAAACAAATATGATGAACTATGTTTTGACCCTTAAAGCACGTTTGAAGTGACATATGCATTCATTCTGCTGACCAAAGCAGCAATGTCAAGATCCCCTAAGGGAGCTGTTGTTCAGTCACTCGGTCATGTCTGACTCTGCCACCCTGTGGACTGCAGCACACCAGGCTTCCCTGTCCTTCATTATCTCCTGGAGTTTGCTCAAACTCATGTCCTTTGAGTTGATGATGCCATCCAACCATCTCATTCTGTGTCGTCCCCTTCTCCTCTTGCCTTTGATCTTTCCCAGCATCAGGGTCTTTTCAAATGAGTCAGCTCTTCGCATCAGGTGGCCAAAGTATTGGNCCGCTGACCAAAGCAGCGATGTTACGATCCCCTAAGGGAGCTGTTGTTCAGTCACTCGGTCATGTCTGACTCTTTGCCACCCTGTGGACTGCAGCACACCAGGCTTCCCTGTCCTTCATTATCTCTTGGAGTTTGCTCGAACTCATGTCCTTTGAGTTGATGATGCCATCCAACCATCTCATTCTCTGTCGTCCCCTTCTCCTTTTGCCTTTGATCTTTCCCAGCATCAGGGTCTTTTCAAATGAGTCCCCTCTTCGCATCAGGTGGCCCAAGTATTGGAGCTTCAGTTTCAGTATCAGTCCTTCAGTGAATATTCAGGGTTGATTTCCTTTAGGATTGACAGGTTTGAATTCCTTACTGTCCAAGTGACTCTTAAGAGTTCTTTCTGACTGTGGCTTCTTTTTCAACTTGCTGCTGCTTTTTCTGCTGCTCTCTCCTATCTGGGTCTTTCTCTGCTTCAGGGTTTCCTGACTTATGGATTTTCAAGCTTTCTCCTCTTCTCTGGTATCTCTCCCCTTCTACCCACACTGTGAGCTGCCCTTTCTCTCTTTGTCTGACATCCTCACTCCCCAAACTGGAGAATCTGATTGGACTGGTTAGACACTACCCAGGATGGACCACCCATCCTGGTGGGTCCATTGTTTGGGCAGAACAATGCCGGGCCATTTCAATGCCACTTGCCATCCCTGAGTGGCTGCCCAGATGGCCTGACACTTGTTCCTGGCTCATTCATTTGCGGACAGAGTGATGGGTGTGTGGACAAAGTAGGGGCAAGGGGCTGCGGTTAAGGCTGTGGGCATGGTACCCACTTAGAATGTCTCACATAGTCTCCACAAGAAACTTCCAGATATCTGAGACCCTCTCCAAACATGACAAAACTGAACAGTAACTATAATCCTAGAAATGTACACATGTGAGCTATAGTCAGCTGAAAAAATGCTTATCATGGCAAACTTCAAACAAGGGTCCATTATTTCTCCCATTGCATTAGAATTTCATTAGCGAAAAACAATACTTCTCAAAAGAAGCTAAAATTATATACTTGTAACACAAAATATTGACTAAGACTTCCAGCACAGGCCACGTGGTCATTTCTAAAAGTGTTTTAGATTTTAAAATTTAGTAACACTAGCGTAATTTTACCACACCTTTCCTGCAAGAATCTATTTTTTTCTACTGCTTAGAAATTTGTTTTCAAACAAAAGCTGATGGTATGTCTAATTTCCCTTATTGGTCAAGGCAAGGAAATGGAGTTTCTTCCTTCAATGACCAGAGTCCTTGCACCTTTAAAAAAGATATTCAGGTATTTTATTTTTAAAATACACACACACATAAACAGTAGAATAGACTACTACATAAGCAAGGGATATAAAAAGAAAAAAAAGGTTTTGTTTTACTGAATTATTCATAGTAACAAATTTTAATGTCATGAGATCATCAGAGGACTTATCAGGAGTTAGAAATAGTTTCCTGATACCAACAATTTTTTACAATTCTCTTCACCGTAATGGAATTTGATGAGTAACCAAAAGCCAAAAGGGAAAATTTTACATTGTGTAGGATAGGATGGGGAAAGAGGCGGAAAGTCTTATCACCTCTATCCAGACTCTGCATGTAATCTGTATTTAAAGCTGAGATAAGATTTATTTTCAGCCATCATTTTATTCATGTATAAAACTCTTGATTTCTTTCCGAATTAAGCAAGGTATGCTGTTCCAGTCTGGCCCTGTTCAGTAAACATTTAATGAAGTCCTACTATGTGCTTCCCTGGTGGCTCAGATGGTAAAAAAAATCTGCCTGCAATGCGGGAGACCTGGGTTCAATCCCTGGGTCAGGGAGATTGCCTGGAGAAGGGAATGGCAGCCCACTCCAGTATTCTTGCCTGAAGAATTCCATGGACATAGGAGCCTGGTGGGCTACAATCCAAGGGTCACAAAGAGTCAGACACGACTGAGCTACTAACACTAACACTTACTATGTTCTAGGCCCCATGCTAAATCCTAGAGATGAAGACATGAGTAGGCCACAGCCACACTCTGCACAATGTCCAGCAACCCGCCCTCCCTGCCCAAGGCGAGCAGTGACTGCAGGGAGTATACAGGCTGAACCCCTCTCCAGCTCCAGGTGCGAACCCTGATAAAGTGGTACAGGTAATCCCACCTCACCTGCCACCTACACCTAAACCAATGAGGTCCACATTTATCCTGTCCAAAGGGATTCACTGACTCAGGACGGGCAAGTAATCAATTCCAGGGTGATAAGAGGTGTGTTGGGGCTTCTGGGAAACCTTTTTGTTTGCTTTTCTGAAAGAATTTGAGCATTCTCTCCTTCTGGCTGAGGCAAAACCTAGGCCCGTGGCCATTGCTGTGCTACTATTTTCAGAGAAGCCAACTTATGGATAAAACTGACTCTCTAAGAGATCAAGCAGAGGACAGAGAAGAGAACCAAGTTTTCGATTACATCATTGAGCACCTGAATCAATCCAATCCCGAAGCCTTTCTTCCTCACAGAAACTTTTAACTTCTAATTTCCTGAGCCAATGCTGCTAAGTCACTTCAGTCATGTCCAACTCTGTGCAACACCATAGATGACAGCCCACCAGGCCCCCCTGTCCCTGGGATTCTCCAGGCAAGAACACTGGAGTGGGTTGCCATTTCCTTCTTCAACGCATGAAAGCGAAAAGTGCAAGTGAAGTCGCTTAGTCGTGTCCGACTCGTAGCAACCCCATGGACTGCAGCCTACCAGGCTCCTCCATCCATGGGATTTTCCAGGCAAGAGTACTGGAGTGGGTTGCCATTGCCTTCACTAAATCCCCTTTATTATTTAAGCCACTTTCCCGCTAGTTACAACATAATGAACCATAGCTAAGATAGCTGCCCACTATCCCTTCTGCCTTCTTTGTCTAACAGTGCCCCGAGTTCCTACTGGGGTCCACCCTTCTCAACTCTAAAGCTGTGTGCCTTGGATAAGTCTCCTTCCATTTGGCTAATATCCCACTGAATCTCTCTAGTTCCAAGGGCTGATTCCAAACTATGTCATTGACCTGAGCCATTTTGATGAAACTCTGGGAGAGACTTTCTCTTCTTCTGCTACCTTCAAGCTTTATGAAACATGGGCTGGTGTCACAAGGAGAGGGAAGGTTTGAGGGTGGAGAGAAGCCAGAGGAAACAGAATCAAGAGATGGAGGGGAACTAAGTCATGCACTGGGCCCCCAGATCAAGTTGTAAAGGAAGGTCTCCCCATGGGCCTCTTGTCTATATAAATGAACAACAAAAGAAATCCTTTTCCACCGAAGTCAGTTTGGATGGGGGCTTTGTTTCACTTGCATGAGCTGCCTCAAGGAGTTTTTGTTGTTCTTGCTCAGCCTCAGTAAATATGGGAATATTAGATTTGCATTCTTCACGCATCCAGCTGAAATAAACCTTTCAGTTCATACTACTTTTTACTGCTAACAGAAAACCTCATATCAAAAATTGCTTACAGTAAAAATCATTATTTTTTTTCCACTATGGTTTTTCCAGTAGTTATGTATGGATGTGAGAGTTGGACCATAAAGAGAGCTGGGTGCCAGAGAATTGATGCTTTTGAATTATGGTGTTGGAGAAGACTCTTGAGAGTCCCTTGGACTGCAAGGAGATCAAACCAGTCAATTCTGGAGGAGACCAGTCCTGAATGTTCATTGGAAGGACTGATGCTGAAGCTGAAACTCCAATACTTAGGCCACCTGATACAAAGAACTGACCCATTTGAAAAGACCCTGATGCTGGGAAAGATCAAAGGCAGGAGGAGAAGGAGACAGAGGATGAGATGGTTGGATGGCATCACTGACTCGATGGACATGAGTTTGAACAAGCTCTGGGAGTTGGTGAAGGACAGGGATGCCTGGTGTGCTGCAGTCCATGAGGCTGTAAAGAGTCGGACATGACTGAGCGACTGAACTGAACTGAAAAAAATCATTAACTTTACTCTGAGTACCCAAAATATATTTAGAGAAGCATTGGAAAAGAATTTCCAAGTGTAGTTTACAACACAGCCACTAAGCCAGTTATGTTTAATATAGCAGTCCAATTAAGCTCTAATTAAGGTCTGACCTCTCATGTTCCAATTATGCTAATCCAAAGGCATGGCTGAATGTCAGGGGATCAGTTAAGAACATCGTCAACTGTCATGTCTAATCTTTATAATGATATTTACATGTCTCAAACTTAGTTTGCTCCAGCAGAATACGACACACTTCAGGAGAGAACAGGAATGTTATTATAGCCTATTAATCAACCATCTGTCTAAAGAGACTGCTGGTCTATCTTAACAATTGCCCAGTTGATCTCCTGCCTTAAAACCTTTCTCCTTCCTACTCACAGAGACTGTGGCAGCCCAGGGGAACCAGGGAAGGCAGTTATTACTCTAAATGGAGGATCAGGAACTTCAAGGTCAACAGAGACTCCATGAGGAACNTTTCTGACTGAGGCTTCTTTTTCAACTTGCTGCTGCTTTTTCTGCTGCTCTCTCCTATCTGGGTCTTTCTCTGCTTCAGGGTTTCCTGACTTATGAATTTTCAAGCTTTCTCCTCTTCTCTGGTATCTCTCCCCTTCTACCCACACTGTGAGGTGCCCTTTCTCTCTTTGTCTGACATCCTCACTCCCCAGACTGGAGAATCTGATTGGACTGGTTAGACACTACCCGGGATGGACCACCGCTGTTGGGCAGAACAATGCCGGGCCATTTCAATGCCACTTGCCATCCCCGAGTGGCTGCCCAGAAGGCCTGACACTTGTTCCTGACTCATTCATTTGCAGACAGAGTGATGGGTGTGTGGACAAAGTAGGGGCAAGGGGCTGCAGTTAAGGCTGTGGGCATGGTACCCACTTAGAATGTCTCACATAATCTCCACAAGAAACTTCCAGATATCTGAGACCCTCTCCAAACATGACAAAACCGAACAGTAACTATAATCCTAGAAATGTACACATGTGAACTATGATCAGCTGAAAAAATGCTTATCATGGCAAACTTCAAACAAGGGTCCATTATTTCTCCCATTGCATTAGAATTTCATTAGCAAAAAACAATACTTCTCAAAAGAAGCTAAAATTATATACTTGTAACACAAAATATTGACTAAGACTTCCAGCACAGGCCACGTGGTCATTTCTAAAAGTGTTTTAGATTTTAAAATTTAGTAACACTAACGTAATTTTACCACACCTTTCCTGCAAGAATCTATTTNATTTCATTAGCAAAAAACAATACTTCTCAAAAGAAGCTAAAATTATATACTTGTAACACAAAATATTGACTAAGACTTCCAGCACAGGCCACGTGGTCATTTCTAAAAGTGTTTTAGATTTTAAAATTTAGTAACACTAGCGTAATTTTACCACACCTTTCCTGCAAGAATCTATTTTTTTCTACTGCTTAGAAATTTGTTTTCAAACAAAAGCTGATGGTATGTCTAATTTCCCTTATTGGTCAAGGCAAGGAAATGGAGTTTCTTCCTTCAATGACCAGAGTCCTTGCACCTTTAAAAAAGATATTCAGGTATTTTATTTTTAAAATACACACACACATAAACAGTAGAATAGACTACTACATAAGCAAGGGATATAAAAAGAAAAAAAAGGTTTTGTTTTACTGAATTATTCATAGTAACAAATTTTAATGTCATGAGATCATCAGAGGACTTATCAGGAGTTAGAAATAGTTTCCTGATACCAACAATTTTTTACAATTCTCTTCATCGTAATGGAATTTGATGAGTAACCAAAAGCCAAAAGGGAAAATTTTACATTGTGTAGGATAGGATGGGGAAAGAGGCGGAAAGTCTTATCACCTCTATCCAGACTCTGCATGTAATCTGTATTTAAAGCTGAGATAAGATTTATTTTCAGCCATCATTTTATTCATGTATAAAACTCTTGATTTCTTTCCGAATTAAGCAAGGTATGCTGTTCCAGTCTGGCCCTGTTCAGTAAACATTTAATGAAGTCCTACTATGTGCTTCCCTGGTGGCTCAGATGGTAAAAAAAATCTGCCTGCAATGCGGGAGACCTGGGTTCAATCCCTGGGTCAGGGAGATTGCCTGGAGAAGGGAATGGCAGCCCACTCCAGTATTCTTGCCTGAAGAATTCCATGGACATAGGAGCCTGGTGGGCTACAATCCAAGGGTCACAAAGAGTCAGACACGACTGAGCTACTAACACTAACACTTACTATGTTCTAGGCCCCATGCTAAATCCTAGAGATGAAGACATGAGTAGGCCACAGCCACACTCTGCACAATGTCCAGCAACCCGCCCTCCCTGCCCGAGGCGAGCAGTGACTGCAGGGAGTATACAGGCTGAACCCCTCTCCAGCTCCAGGTGCGAACCCTGATAAAGTGGTACAGGTAATCCCACCTCACCTGCCACCTACACCTAAACCAATGAGGTCCACATTTATCCTGTCCAAAGGGATTCACTGACTCAGGACGGGCAAGTAATCAATTCCAGGGTGATAAGAGGTGTGTTGGGGCTTCTGGGAAACCTTTTTGTTTGCTTTTCTGAAAGAATTTGAGCATTCTCTCCTTCTGGCTGAGGCAAAACCTAGGCCCGTGGCCATTGCTGTGCTACTATTTTCAGAGAAGCCAACTTATGGATAAAACTGACTCTCTAAGAGATCAAGCAGAGGACAGAGAAGAGAACCAAGTTTTCGATTACATCATTGAGCACCTGAATCAATCCAATCCCGAAGCCTTTCTTCCTCACAGAAACTTTTAACTTCTAATTTCCTGAGCCAATGCTGCTAAGTCACTTCAGTCATGTCCAACTCTGTGCAACACCATAGATGACAGCCCACCAGGCCCCCCTGTCCCTGGGATTCTCCAGGCAAGAACACTGGAGTGGGTTGCCATTTCCTTCTTCAACGCATGAAAGCGAAAAGTGCAAGTGAAGTCGCTTAGTCGTGTCCGACTCGTAGCAACCCCATGGACTGCAGCCTACCAGGCTCCTCCATCCATGGGATTTTCCAGGCAAGAGTACTGGAGTGGGTTGCCATTGCCTTCACTAAATCCCCTTTATTATTTAAGCCACTTTCCCGCTAGTTACAACATAATGAACCATAGCTAAGATAGCTGCCCACTATCCCTTCTGCCTTCTTTGTCTAACAGTGCCCCGAGTTCCTACTGGGGTCCACCCTTCTCAACTCTAAAGCTGTGTGCCTTGGATAAGTCTCCTTCCATTTGGCTAATATCCCACTGAATCCCTCTAGTTCCAAGGGCTGATTCCAAACTATGTCATTGACCTGAGCCATTTTGATGAAACTCTGGGAGAGACTTTCTCTTCTTCTGCTACCTTCAAGCTTTATGAAACATGGGCTGGTGTCACAAGGAGAGGGAAGGTTTGAGGGTGGAGAGAAGCCAGAGGAAACAGAATCAAGAGATGGAGGGGAACTAAGTCATGCACTGGGCCCCCAGATCAAGTTGTAAAGGAAGGTCTCCCCATGGGCCTCTTGTCTATATAAATGAACAACAAAAGAAATCCTTTTCCACCGAAGTCAGTTTGGATGGGGGCTTTGTTTCACTTGCATGAGCTGCCTCAAGGAGTTTTTGTTGTTCTTGCTCAGCCTCAGTAAATATGGGAATATTAGATTTGCATTCTTCACGCATCCAGCTGAAATAAACCTTTCAGTTCATACTACTTTTTACTGCTAACAGAAAACCTCATATCAAAAATTGCTTACAGTAAAAATCATTATTTTTTTTCCACTATGGTTTTTCCAGTAGTTATGTATGGATGTGAGAGTTGGACCATAAAGAGAGCTGGGTGCCAGAGAATTGATGCTTTTGAATTATGGTGTTGGAGAAGACTCTTGAGAGTCCCTTGGACTGCAAGGAGATCANTTTCCACTATGGTTTTTCCAGTAGTTATGTATGGATGTGAGAGTTGGACCATAAAGAGAGCTGGGTGCCAGAGAATTGATGCTTTTGAATTATGGTGTTGGAGAAGACTCTTGAGAGTCCCTTGGACTGCAAGGAGATCAAACCAGTCAATTCTGGAGGAGACCAGTCCTGAATGTTCATTGGAAGGACTGATGCTGAAGCTGAAACTCCAATACTTAGGCCACCTGATACAAAGAACTGACCCATTTGAAAAGACCCTGATGCTGGGAAAGATCAAAGGCAGGAGGAGAAGGAGACAGAGGATGAGATGGTTGGATGGCATCACTGACTCGATGGACATGAGTTTGAACAAGCTCTGGGAGTTGGTGAAGGACAGGGATGCCTGGTGTGCTGCAGTCCATGAGGCTGTAAAGAGTCGGACATGACTGAGCGACTGAACTGAACTGAAAAAAATCATTAACTTTACTCTGAGTACCCAAAATATATTTAGAGAAGCATTGGAAAAGAATTTCCAAGTGTAGTTTACAACACAGCCACTAAGCCAGTTATGTTTAATATAGCAGTCCAATTAAGCTCTAATTAAGGTCTGACCTCTCATGTTCCAATTATGCTAATCCAAAGGCATGGCTGAATGTCAGGGGATCAGTTAAGAACATCGTCAACTGTCATGTCTAATCTTTATAATGATATTTACATGTCTCAAACTTAGTTTGCTCCAGCAGAATACGACACACTTCAGGAGAGAACAGGAATGTTATTATAGCCTATTAATCAACCATCTGTCTAAAGAGACTGCTGGTCTATCTTAACAATTGCCCAGTTGATCTCCTGCCTTAAAACCTTTCTCCTTCCTACTCACAGAGACTGTGGCAGCCCAGGGGAACCAGGGAAGGCAGTTATTACTCTAAATGGAGGATCAGGAACTTCAAGGTCAACAGAGACTCCATGAGGAACAGGCAGGCCTTCATGAAAACTCTGCTCCCACGAAAACTCCTATCTTAGTACCACAATTATTTGCAAACCTAGCTTCACAGTCATATCTCCAAGAGACCAAAGGGTCTGGAATAGTCTCTTCAAGATATGCCCTCTGCTCAGAGAAGATGGAGAAGGTATGTCAGGGCCTGTGCAAAAGGAAGCTTCCGGCAGAGGCTCTGATGGTATGTCTGTTCTGGTCTCACTATTTCTGCCTGAAAGTGGATTTAGTCTTTCTTTCACCATCCACCTGGACCCAACTCTCCTCTCTCTGGCTTTTCACTTGCTGACCTCTGCCTCTCTTATGAATCCCTTCTTCAAGCACAATTCTTAGCAACAACAACTAACCCTTTATGAGCTAAGTGCAGTACTTACATCATCTCATGCAATCCTCCAACAGCCACGGGGAGGTGGGCACTATGATCATCACCCTCACATTTAACAGATAAGAAAACTGAGGCTCACAGAATGAGGAATCTCTCTAGGGGCCCAGAGGGCAATTCACCACCCCTGTCCTGTCAGAGCATCCACCTTTATCAGCCTGATCTTCCACCATGCAAGTCCCATGTAGCCTGATTTGGCCCACCTCTTCCTTACACACTGCCCTCAGTCTTCCATTACAGGTCTAAGACACTTTTCCCCAATTTAATTTTGTTCTTATTTGATTGTTCCTTTTCACTATAGTTGTACCAGTTACTGGGAAAAATGCTTAAATGTGTTATCTTTATAATTCTCATAAATTCCCTACATGAAGCAATTACTGTTATCATTATTTCCACTTTACAAAGGGAGAAACTGAGGTTTAGGAAGGTTGAGGTTACAAGGCTGCAATGCTAGCAAGGTCCAAGGCCACATATCTGGGAGGTGGTAGAGCTGGGTCCTAAGTTAAGGTGAGCATGGGCCTAAACTCTATGCTAAGCTTCCTGTAGACTGCCTTTCATGTAACAACAGATGCTATTACGTAAAAAAAAAAGAAGAAGAAGAAATCTGATTAGTTCCAGGATTTCAGAACAGAGGTCAGCAAATTTTTTCTGGAAGAGTCAGATGGTAAATATTTTAGCCTTGTGTCACACTCTTCAGCTTTGCCACCATAGTACAAATTTGGCCATAGAGTATGGAAAGCAATAGATGAGACTGGGTTCCAATCAAACTTCACTTACAAAAACAGAAGGTGGACCCCAGGGGCTGTAGTTTTCAGCCCTGTGCTTCAGAACGTTATCAGTTACAGGTAAATACTCTTTCACATGGATTCATGGAAAAATCCATCGTACTTGGTTTCTGACACAGATGTTTGACTTCAGGAAAGCTCTGCTTTGGGACTTGCCTGGTGGTCCAGTGGTTAAGACTCTGTTCCCACTGTAGGGAGCATGGCTTCGATCCCTAGTCTGGGAATTAAGATCTCACATGCTGTGCGATTAGTTAATTAGGCTGACTAACACATTTATCTTACAACAAGTACATATTATTAAGTACTTATTATTACAACTACAAAAAAAAAAAAAAAAAAAAACTCTGTTTTACCTCTTCTATTTCCTGAATAACCCTTTAGTCTAAGGGACTAACAGTTTAAACATCTTTGTTCCTAAAAAGTGGTAGCAAAAATGCAGCTCTCTATAAAATCAAGAGAGTCAATGACTTATTTTAAGATATCTTTGTGTGAAAAACCAAGCAACTGAATCTATTTTCCCTTGTTTNCTAAGGGACTAACAGTTTAAACATCTTTGTTCCTAAAAAGTGGTAGCAAAAATGCAGCTCTCTATAAAATCAAGAGAGTCAATGACTTATTTTAAGATATCTTTGTGTGAAAAACCAAGCAACTGAATCTATTTTCCCTTGTTTTAAAAAATGGCTTCAGTTCTTTAAGACATAAGTTCTCAAGAGAAGTCTGGAATACTTGCTGATTGTCTTCCTTCCTTCCTTTCCCTTCCTTTCTTTCCTTCCTTCCATCCTCCCTTTCTCCCTCTCTTTCTTTCTTTCTCACTAACTGTGATTCTAGCATCTCTTTAATCCTTGGAAGTCTTAACTTTATATTGCATTGTCAGGTTCTGAATCCACCATAATTTCTAAGAGTTATGTTTAGATTTTTACATATAAATATCATTTCTTTCAGTTCAGTTCAGTCGCTCAGTTGTGTCTGACTCTTTATGACCCCATGAATTGCAGCATGCCAGGCCTTCCTGTCCACCACCAACTCCCAGAGTTCACTCAAACTCATGTCCATCGAGTCGGTGATGCCATCCAGCCATCTCATCCTNATCCAACCAGTCCATTCTGAAGGAGATCAGCCCTGGGATTTCTTTGGAAGGAATGATGCTAAAGCTGAAACTCCAGTACTTTGGCCACCTCATGTGAAGCGTTGACTCATTGGAAAAGACTCTGATGCTGGGAGGGATTGAGGGCAGGAGGAGAAGGGGACGACCGAGGATGAGATGGCTGGATGGCATCACGGACTTGGACATGAGTCTGAGTGAACTCCGGGAGTTGGTGATGGACAGGGAGGCCTGGCGTGCTGCGATTCATGGGGTCACAAAGAGTTGGACATGACTGAGCGACTGAACTGAAGACTTATTTTATTCCCAAGTATATTGCCTTAAGTAAGTAAGTGTTAGTCACTCAGTCATGCCCGACTCTTTGCAACCCCATGGACTGCAGCCCATGAAGCTCCTCTGTCCATGAGATTTTCCAGGCAAGGATACTGGAGTGGGTTGCCATTTCCTTCTCCAGGGGATCTTCCTAACCCAGGGATCGAACCTGGGTTTCCTGCACTGCAGGCAGATTCTTTACCGACTGAGCTACAAGGGAAGCATCAATATTGCCTTATGGCCTCCCTTTCTGATGCCCTGTCCTTGGCCCTCTCTCTTCCTTAGTACAATTTTAGGCCACCCAGCTATGCAAAAAGAAATCTGCTCCATCTGCAAAACTGTCCCCAACATGGAAGCGACACTGAATTCACTGGAAAGGTCTTCCTCATCTAGGATCTCATTCGAGCCCTACAAAGGCCCTGTGAGTCAGTCAAGGATGACCTGCTCCATTTAACGGATGCAGAAACTGAGACTCAGAGTGGTTGTGTGATGCCCTTTAAGCAGCAGAGGTGGGACCGGCCACTTCTGGTTCTGGTTCAGGGCCTTTCCTTTCCCGGCTCATGACACTGTCTGATCCTCACCAGTTGGCAGAGCTGTTCTCCAGTTAGAACCTTTCAGTTAGGTTGGGGCCCGGGTGATACTCACAGTAACCACAGCGTCTTGTTTGACTTTATATCCTTCAGGAAAGGCAGGAAGCTCAGCTTCATACTCTGTGGAGAGTGGAGGAAAAAAAAAAATGACCCTCAACTCCACACTTCATTAAAGCTTGATGTAATTCCGTTTCCTCTGAATAAAATATTCTTAAATTTTATTTTGGCTAGTGGTTTACAAAAGTGAAAAAACAACAAGCAGAGTGTTTATTTAAATGGGTGAGAGATGATTCTTCTCTTGCATGGAAGAGTCTAGGCTTTATGTAAGAGTTTGAGACACTTCCTAAGCAGGTAGATTTAGATTTTGCCCCCCAGATTATGCTAATGACAAGGGATAAAAGAGGAAGAAAATGAAGAGCATGTCTCAGGGAAGACACCAATGGTATACAGGAAGGAGAGGGGAGAAAAGGGAGGAGAGAATGTTGTGTGCAGGAGGGCAGAATGAAAGAGACAGAGGCAAGATGAGCCATCTCAGGCATTTCTGGGGATGGGTGTGAAGTGAAGATTGCCAGATCGGGGCACACAGCTAGAAAAGCAATCCCATAAACCCTTACTAGTCAAAGCACTGCCCACAGACCAGCAGCATCGGCATTGCTGGGGAGTTAAAAACACAGCTGAAGGGCTTCCCTGATGGCTCAGTGGTAAAGAGTCTGCCCGCCAGGGCAGGAGACAGAGGTTCAATCCCTTATCTGGGAGGATTCCACACACCTTGAGGCAACTAAGCCCATGTGCCACAGTTATTCAGTTTGTGCCCTAGAGGCTGTGCAACTGCAACTGGGGAGTAGCCCCTGCTCACTGCAAGCAGAGAAAGCCCTCGGGTAACAACGGAGACCCGGCACAGACAAAAATAAAAATTATATATATGTTATATAGTGAAACTAAAGTTGGAGAGGTCCTACACTAAGCTCCATTAAGTTTCCATCTTTGCTATACATGAGAATCATCTGGTAGCTCTTTGAAAATGCCAGTGTCTTGGCCCAACCCCACAAATTTTTATTCCAATAGGTCTGAGGCAAGAATCAGATCAGTATTTTTAAAGTTGTCAGCTGATTCTAACATGCAGTGAGATGGCGAATGATTGCCAGGTTTCAAGACTGATCACAGTTAACCTGCTGCGGAGTTCAATGCAAAGAACATTCCGCACAAGTTCTACGACAGCTATTGCTGAAACAGAAAATGCCCATGGCTGTATTAGTTCTGCCCCTAAGGGAAAGACTGGTAAAATATTTCTGGAAAGGTCAGTGTTTCAAAGGCAATCGCATAGCTGCTTTGTAGTGATGAGGGAAAACAAAATTTCTGGGTAAAATGGAACTGATGCAGTTGTACTGAAGGCAAATTTTATCCCATCATCTAGTTCCTTATCTGGAGAAGGCAATGGCACCCCACTCCAGTACTCTTGCCTGGAAAATCCCATGGACGGAGGAGCCTGGTAGCCTGCAGTCCATGGGGTCGCTAAGAGTCAGACATGACTGAGCAACCTCACTTTCACTTTTCACTTCATGCATTGGAGAAGGAAATGGCAACCCATGCCAATGTTCTTCCTGGAGAATCCCAGGGACAGAGGAGCCTGGTGGGCTGCCGTCTGTGGGGTTGCACAGAGCTGGACACGACTGAAGCGACTTAGCAGCAGCATTTCCTTATCAAGTAGTACAGAAATTATCAACTTTTTTTTTTTAACTCTTAGGTATCAGGTTGGGAACAAGTACGTCAAGATGCATGTTATTAGCAATTTAATAGGTATCTAGTGCTGTGTAACAAACTACCACAAACTTAGCAACTTTAAATAATGCAGATTTATTATCTCACACTTCCCGAGGGTCAGGGTTTCATCAGGTTGAAATCAAGGTGTGAGCCATGACTGTGATCTCATCTGACAGCTGGAGTCCTCTTCCAAGTTCACTGACGGTTGGTGGGATTCATTTTCTTGTGGATATAGCTCAACCAACAGCTGGAATCCTCTTCCAAGTTCACTGACGGTTGGTGGGATTCATTTTCTTGTGGATATAGGACCCATTTTCTTTTGGGTTGTTATGAAAACTGCTCTCAGCTTCTAGAGGCTTGCTACCCTCAGATCCTTGCCATAATAGCTCACTCATGGTTATTTGCTTCTTCAAAGCAAGCAGGAGTCTCCTCTGCTTGAATCTGACTTCTTTTAAGGACTCACTTGATTAAGCCAGGCCCATCTAAATCTCCCCAATTTAGAGTCAGGTGAGGGAATTCCCTGGTGGTTCAGTGGTGAAGGCTCTGAGCTTCCAGTGCCAGGGCTCTGGGTTCAATCCCTGGCCAGGGGAACTAAGATTCCATAAGCTGCATGGTGCAGCCAAAAACAAAACAAAACTACAGATTCAACTTAGAAAAAAAGGATAATGTCAATAGATTATACACTTAAATTCGATCTAGAAAATCCTTTGACACCAGTCCCTGGGTTAGTAGCTGACTGGACAACTGAGAGGTATGTGCCCTAGGGGCAGGAATCTTGGGGACCATCTGAGAATTCTGCCCACCAGAGTAGCTCTCGTTCTACCACTTTATTTTTTCCTCTCAAGCAAAAAATGTAAATTCACTGTTGTCCTCCAACACGTTGAGAATCACCAATGTGGTGTAAAAACTGTTTGTTTGGATTTAAGATACATATACATTTACGGGCTTCCTGGTAGCTCAGCTGGTAAAGAATCTGCCTGCAGTGCAGGAGACCTGGGTTCAATCCTTGGGTTGGGAAGATCCCCTGGAGGAGGGCATGGCAACCCAGTCCAGTATTCTTGCCTGGAGAATCCCTATGGACAGAGGAGCCTGCCTGGCTTCAATCCATGAGGTCACAGAGAGACAGACACGGCTGAGTGACAAAGCACAGCACAGCATACATTTATAGCTTTGATTACAAAAGCAAATACATGCTTATTGTGAGAAAAATTCCAAATAAGAGAGATGTCTTATCACACCTAATCCCATTACAACTCATAACTATTGTTGGAATTGGCATAGATTCATCCAAGTCTTTTTCAATGTATTTACTAACATTTGTACATATTTCACAAATACATTCATTTACTTTAGATCTCCTGCTGCTGCTGCTAAGTCGCTTCACTCGTGTCCGACTCTGTGCGACCCCATAGACGGCAGCCCACCAGGCTCCCCTGTCCCTGAGATTCTCCAGACAAGAACACTGGAGTGGATTGCCATTTCCTTCTCCAATGCACAAAAGTGAAAAGTGAAAGTGAAGTCGCTCAGTTATGTCTGACTCTTTGCAACCCCATGGACTGCAGCCTACGAGGCTCCGTCCATGGGGTTTTCCAGGCAAGAGTACTGGAGTGGGGTGCCATAGATCTCCTAGACTAGGTCAAATCATCCAAGCATAGAACCTGATAAACACTGTGGCCTTATTCTGCAAAGCTCATATCATCTTATTCTTATTTGAAATTTATAAAAATTATTGAATATCTCTTCTAATAGACTGGTTTTCTTTGGGCGGGGGGAGGGATGTACCTGGTCCCTTTGTGCTCACCATCATATTCCCCAAAATATGAAGCTGAATGAATATATTTTAAAAAAGAAAAAGAAAAACTGTTGACCACTCTGCATAGCATGTGGGATCTTAGTTCCCCTACCAGGCATCAAACATACGTCCCTGCATTAGAAGCGCCAAGTCTTAACCACGGGACTACCAGGGAATTCTGAAACTGAATGAATGATGCAATCAATGAATGCATGAACAAAGCAAATATTACAGCAAGTTACTTCTGACTCTCACTGTATTTATGAGAGCTCACTGTGTGCCAGGATCCATTCTCTGTCCTGAATCATGGAATTCTTTCAGTGTTGCTGCTATACTATGTGCCTCATTTATTCAACCAGTGGACTTAGTGGGCTTTTAGACTGCTTCCAATCTTTCATTATTACAATGCCGCTGTAAGCATCTTTATACATTACACCATTGATCAGAAAGGAGCTGCTTATGTAGGATTAACTCTTAGATGTGATATTGTTCTTTCAAATGAAAAAAATGATTTCAATTTTGGGCCAAATTGCCCTCCAAAAGGTTTACAATTATTCACTCCTAAACCCATCTGTTTTTCTCAGGTATAATCTATCTAGCACATATTTAAAATTATATTTTACTTTTATCTATATTTCTTTAATTGTTACTTATCTGCCATATTTTTCCCAAGGAGAAATTTGATGGAAAATATGCAAACATTTTCATCATACAACCACGAAAGATAGTTATGATTCTGCATATGAATCTGCAGAAGTATGGGAAAATAATTAGCTTCAGGACAATCTGATGTGTTTTTTATTTCAAGCCTCTGTAATGTTTAAGAGAATTTGGCATATTTGAAAATTTAACACTGCTATCACCTTGCGATTTCAATTAAAACATATAATTGATTAAAGTGATGCTTTTTACACTGAAAGTTTTATGAATTTGATTAACTTTGTAAAGGGAACTGAAGAAAAATTTGCTGGTTTGGCATTAGAAATTTTTAAGTAAATCAGGTGTATTCTGTGTATAAATGTTTACAATCTTTTAGTTACTGAAGCTTGGAAACTGGATTCCAGGTCTCTCCCACTTTTCCAAAGTTTGCTTTATACACTTCACTTTGACAAAAGACCTACCTGTGTTCACTAGCCAAAATTAGTCCAAAGAGCATCGTTGTTTTTATGAGAAAAGATGAAAACTGAAAAAGAACATTCAGTTTGTTGGGCAGTGAACTGCTGTAGAAAAAGTGTGTACCCCAAGCAGTGCTCAGTTCAGTTCAGTTCAGTCGCTCAGTCGTGTCTGACTCCACGACCCCATGAACCCCAGCACACCAGGCCTCCCTGTCCATCACCAACTCCCGGAGTTTACCCAAACTCATGTCCATTCAGCCGGTGATGCCATGCTCCTTCCCTGGGACTACACTGAACTCAGCATCAAGCCACCATAGCTTTGAATCCTCTGTGAACACTGTGCTTTTTCTCGATTTATTTTATGCATCCTTTAGCAAGATGTGACCTAAGGTATAATTACTTCTTCACTTTATGCCATTTTGGCTTGTGAAAGGTTGCATAGGAACTCTCTAACTTTTGGATAGTAGGGGGAACCTGAAATTGGTTGGGGGAATTTGCTGTCACATGTTTGTTAAACAAACAGTAATCCAAGAACAAGTCAAAGTAGATGTTCATTTCACGCAACAAAGGTAACATTATGCAAGAGACAGAGCAGAAACAGCCTGTACTCTGTTGGTGGAACAAAACTTTTGCGTTCAAATTGGAACCTGCTCCCCACCCTGCCATGCTCCAGGGATGTGACATAATGAAATGTCTCAGTCTGCTTATTTAACTTCTATGCAGAGTACATCATGAGAAACGCTGGACTGGAAGAAACACAAGCTGGAATCAAGATTGCCGGGAGAAATATCAATAACCTCAGATATGCAGATGACACCACCCTTATGGCAGAAAGTGAAGAGGAGCTAAAAAGCCTCTTGATGAAAGTGAAAGAGGAGAGTGAAAAAGTTGGCTTAAAGCTCAACATTCAGAAAACGAAGATCATGGCATCCGGTCCCATCACTTCATGGGAAATAGATGGGGAAACAGTGGAAACAGTGTCAGACTTTATATTTTGGGGCTCCAAAATCACTGCAGATGGTGACTGCAGCCATGAAATTAGAAGACACTTACTCCTTGGAAGAAAAGTTATGACCAACCTAGATAGTATATTCAAAAGCAGAGACATTACTTTGCCGACTAAGGTCCGTCTTAGTCAAGGCTATGGTTTTTCCTGTGGTCATGGATGGATGTGAGAGTTGGACTGTGAAGAAGGCTGAGCACCGAAGAATTGATGCTTTAGAACTGTGGTGCTGGAGAAGACTCTTGAGAGTCCCTTGGACTGCAAGGAGATGCAACCAGTCCATTCTGAAGGAGATCAGCCCTGGGATTTCTTTGGAAGGAATGATGCTTAAGCTGAAACTCCAGTACTTTGGCCACCTCATGCGAAGAGCTGACTCACTGGTAAAGACTCTGATGCTGGGAAGGATTGGAGGCAGGAGGAGAAGGGGACGACAGAGGATGAGATGGCTGGATGGCATCCCTGACTCGATGGACGTGAGTCTGAGTGAACTTCAAGAGATGGTGAACAGGGAGGCCTGGCGTGCTGCAATTCATGGGGTCGCAAAGAGTCGGATACAACTGAGTGACTGAACTGAACTGATATTGCTCAGGCCACTATTGGTGCGGCTTTCTGTGATTTGCAGCTGCACATGTTTCTAACAGCCATTAAAGTGCAATGTTCCCCAACAGTGGCCTACTGGAAACGGATGAACCAAGAAGGTGGAGGCTGGAAGTGAATCCAGTGAATACTTGGCTAGCTTACACTGTAATGAGGGGCTGTGCAAGGTGCTGGAGGGACAGATGAAGGGGGCAGATGAGCTTGTTGGGTGAGGGGATGGATAGTAAGAGCCAGCGCTTAAGAGGTGTGAAAGCAATGTTGTAGAGGGCTGTACTCAGGAAGCACCAAGAAGAGGCTTCAAAATCAGTGTGAAGAATAATAGAAGGCTTTCCAGAAGAGAGGTCACTTGGGCTTGAGTCTTTTTTTTTTCTTTTTTTTTAAATTAATTAATTAATTTATTTTTTAATTTGACTTTACAATACTCTATTGGGTTTGCNTTGCCACTGGGCTCTTTGAGGAGTGCTCCAGCGTCCCACCCACCCCTTTCACCTTGTGGAGTGGAGGGACAGGAGGCCGAGTCCATCTGGCCCAGAGGCAGCCCCAGCCCGCCAGCTGGCTCCCTTCTCCACAGAGCTCGTCCTGAGCTCATTTCCTTCCTTCTGGGAGAGGTGCTTGCCTCCCTCCTGGAGAACTGGCTGCTTGAGATAAGCTGCCTGGACCTTTGTCTCCTCTTCTGGACGGGCGGGATATCCTGGGCACCAGTCTCTTGGGGCACATAATGACGAGCCCTTCCCAGCAGAAGGCTGCTGGCACAGGGGGAGGGGGCAGAGGTGGGGGTGTGTGTGGCAGGCCTCTGGTTCAGTTGGAGTAGGAAATTTCCAAACCAGGGCTGAGGAGATGGGACAGGAGCATGGGGCGCGTGATCTGGCTGAAGCGGGGATGGGAGGGTGTGGTGGGCACTGCTGCAGGGTATGTGTGTGGGGAAGCGGGGAGCTGGGGTGGAAGGCTCAGTCTGCAGGCCTGAGGCCTAGGAGTGAGCAGAGGGAAGAGAACTTGTTAATAGACGTGGATCTGGGGGAAGAGGATCCAGATGCCAGGAAGGCGTGTCTGATTGTGCTGTTTGAGGCTTTCCTAGCGTAACACAGAAAAGAACAGTTAATTTGAATCTAAAGACCTGCGATCCATTCTGAGCTCGGCCACTTTCTATACCTATGAGACTTGAGCGGGTAACTTCCCTCCTGTGAACTTCAGTTTCCGCACCTATAAACTGGGACTAGTGCTCTGGCCCAGTGGAGTATGGAATGCAGCTTGTCGCGTGTCATTCCTTTAGGGCCTCCTTTCTCTCCATCCGCTTGAGCTGGACAGAGCTGGTAAGATTCCGTGATTGAGTGAGGAAGGCCAGAACCCGGCCGGCGCCACCCAGAGCCACAGCCCAGCGGCTTTACTAGCAGGCCCGACCACAGGGGTCTGCCCTGGGGCTATACCGGCGGACCGATCACAAGGGGCTGCTCGGGGGGCTGGGGTCTTCCGCAAATGCTTTAGTGGCACTGCCCCAGGGCCCAGGATCCCTTGACTGCTGAGGCAGACGATGGGCATGTGAGACCGGGTCCCCTCCAGGAGCTGGCTCCCAGGACTGGTCAGCCCCTGCCAGCTCTCTCCTCAGACCAAGCACGAGATTGTCAGATGTGGCCTCTCATTCTAGAAATTGAAGGCCTGGGAAGCTGTCTTTGGTCCCGTATTGGGGCCACTGTGAAGCTGGGGGAACTTGTCACCAGTTCACTCAGGGCAGCTGTAGTAATGACTGGTTCCTATTATTCTCCCAAAGCTGACCGAGGATTAAGAGCTCCGCTAGCATTTGGCTTACAAGTGGAAAGTTCCTGGGTGGCATGGAGGTCAGCAGTCCTGGTGGGGTGGGTGGGTAGGAGGTGGGGTAGAACAGCCAGCTCTTGAGGATTTAAAACCAACCAGGAATCCTGCTCTGGGTTGTTGGTATCAAGTCTGATCTGAGCCTCACTGAAGCCCTGTCAGAGGCGGGGGGCGGTTGTTACACCCCCACTTTACAGATAAGGACATTAAGGTTCAGAGAGGTTAAGTAACTTGACCGTGGTAACACAGGTGGGGTTTGATCCTGAGTCTTCAAAGTCAGTCTTCATGGGGAGTTGGGTTTCTTTGGGAAGGGAGCCTTCTGTTGGGCCACTTCTCTGAGGGGCTCTTTTGCATTTTCTCGAACATGGGTGATTAGTGCATGGGTGATAGAAAGCTCTGGACAGGAATTGGAACTCCAGGTTCCTGGGCTGACTCTGCCTCGGATTCCTGTGACCTTTTACCTCTCCAGGCCTCCATGCCTTTCCTGCTAGAAAATGCAGTGCTTCTGTGAAGATAAATGCATTTCAGACTCCTGCTTGCGCTCTCCACCTCCACCTTAAGCTGACAGATGAGTAGCCAGCTGGTGAGGTGTATCGTACTGACTGCCATGAACCGGGGCAGAAGGAGTTAAGCAGACTGGCAGCTCGGTGTGAAAGGTGGCTCTGGTGAGGGCCAGCCCCAAGACGCAGTTCCAGCAGGATTACTGAGTAGGCCTGAGTCCCCTCCAGCTGCAGACCTCCATTTCCTCATCAGTGGAATGGGAACCAACAGCACTCCTCACAGGGCTCTGGTTGGAATTAAGAAAGTAATTCCAGTAACCCTTTGATCATCTGGATCCTCCCTGGCTGGGGGCTGGGGAAAGACCAGGGCTTTGGAAGCCAGGAGAGTAACCACCTGTTTTCTCTTACCACAGGGAACCCAGTTTGGCCAATGGGATACTGCTGATTTTGAAAATGAGGAAAAGAAACTAAAATTTCTCAAACTCATGGGTGGCTTTAAAAACCTGTCCCCTTCCTTCAGTCGCCCCTCTCCCACGGTGGCCAGGCCCAACATGGCTCTCAGCAGGAAGGCGGCCGACACCCTGCAGCGGAAGCTGCAGCAGGACTACGACCGGGCCCTGAGCCGGAAGCACAGCCGAGGGGCCGGCCTCGGCTTCCCCACCGCCCCGGCCAAAGTCTTTTATATTGACAGGAACGCATCCAAGTCAATCAAGTTTGAAGATTAAACTCTGCTGTCTCGTCCCCCAGAACACCCAACGTGGCTTTTATTGTTCTATCAGGCAGATGGAAGCCATAGGACAGTTGTCTCGAATCGAACTCCCGCGAAGGTTAAGGACAACAGTGTTGATGCTTGGACAGACTGGGGCGAGGGCAGCTCCTTTCAGGACCCAGGAGCGCCTGTTGAGTGGCTGCTGTTTTCTGTGTGACGCTCCCATTCCTGTTGAAGACAGGGTAACTAGCAGTAGCTCACACTTTTCGAGTGCTTCCTGTGTGCCAGGCACTTACATGTCTCCCCTGCATTCATGTATTTAATCGTCATGATTCTGAAACAGGTGCTATTATCATCCCCATCTTAGGAAATGGGGTTCTGGGATGAGGAAACGGGGGATTAGGGATAAAGTAATAATATCGCCCCGGGTCACTCAACAAGTGCCAAGTGTACTTTTGTGCCCCAAGGCCTGTGTCACCTATTCACTACACTGAATGTTCCCTCTAGGGATTTCACCCAGAATACTCATTGGGATTAAAATGTCTTTTGATTGAAGAAACAGAGGCATATTACATGTCTACATCTCAAACAGGAAGTGGGGTTACTGTAAACGGGCAAGAGCAAGCCTGTTGTTGGAGCAGCCACAAGCAGAGCGCATTCCCACCAAACAGATGTGGCTGAACTGCCTCTGCTGCTGGGAAACTGTTTCTAAACCCATCTTACCTTCTGCAGTCTGTGTTCCTTCCATCCCCAGGGCTGTGCTGGGATTGAATCTTTCTGCTTTAACTGGATTCTGAGCAAGGCATTTAAGAGAGCAATTGGCTAATCCTCCACGTGCACAAATGGCACGTTCATTCCCAGGGACATGTTTATTGGATTCTTTCCAACCACAAGGAAGAGAATCCTAAGTGACTTCCATGGAGGAGGTCGAATGTCAGGAGGCACAGAGGTGGGGGTGACAGGACACTGCCTCATCAGCCTGGGAACAGTGTTTCCAAAGCCTTGATGCTGCAGCCAACCTCACAAAGTCCCGGTACCCACTCCCGAGTGACATGTGACTACCTTCTCTCCATTCACCTAACATTTTGCTTCCCAGAATATAAGTTCTGCATGGGCCTTTTTCACACCACTTTGCTTGAACTTCCCCGCCAGACACGCTATCTCAGGCAGGCCTGGGCAGCCAGGAAATTCAGTCTCACATGAAGGGGAGTCCTGTGTAGGGAGCTGATTCAGCTTCCCATGAAGGAGACAAATGCTTCCTCTCTGCCCCACCATCCTACCTTGGCTTCATCAGCTTGTTGGAAAGATGGCTGTAGCAATTCCATGCAGCAAATCAAGACACTGGACCATTCCAGAGGGAGAAGAGAAAGCTGCTTGTGGTTCAAGGAAACTTCCAGAAGCCCTTTTGTCATAACTCGTTCCCCAGCATTGGGTGCCCAGCGTTGCCCACCCATTCTTGAGCCAGCCTGGCATGTGGAGGGGAATTCTCAGGCCAGTCAGGAAGGGAGACAGGTTCAGATGCTGGCAAGGGGAGGCCGGTCTGCCTGGGCCCTGGCCAGTGACCATTGGCCGGGTCTAGAGTCCCGCATCCCCTGTGATAGCCGTGATTCTGGTGGGCCACCTCCCTCCGAACCTGAACGTGGCCCTCCACGGATTCAATCTTGAGACACATAACAGAAGAGGCCGACACGGTAAGGTTCTGCATTGAGTTAGCTCTTCAGGGCATGTCCTCTTCCGACAGGGGTGGTCTTGTTCACCCTATAGGAACTTGGCCCAGTGTGAAAGGATCTACCATGTCTCTGATCCCTGTTTTGCTGAGAGCTCACATCACAGTTTGGGCCTGCATGGCTGTCAGGAAGGACCGTGCTCACCATCTGCTGTGTGATTCTGGAGAGTGGATGAGCAGTTGTCCCCCATCTGTCCCCATCACGGTCCCTCTTGTTAGGGGTGTGATGGTCAGGCCACTCCCCTCTTGCCGTTCAGTGTACAGTCTCTCTGACAGGATTTGACTTTCTAACACACTGTGGCTGAAGAGTTCCACTTGGCTTGGGAAGGTTTATTAGTCTGTTCCTGAAGCAGGGTCTAAGCAGAGAAGGTTGGACACCCAAGACGGCAGGATGCCAGGTGTCCTCAGATTGAACTTAGCCTTGTCTCGGCTGCTCTCGTAGGTGTAGACCATGCTGCTCTAGCGACAGCTCCAGCTCTGAGGTTAACTGGACCTCGCTGTCATTTGTAAACTGAACAGTCTTGAGTCACCTCTCTCCACTTTGCCCCATGTCCTGGGTCCTCCTCAAGCTTTCTGCAAGTTTTTTTTTTTTTTTTTTTGGTGTGATTTTCCATGTTCGTTTGTTGATTCTGTGTAGCACACAGCCTGTCTCCACTGGAACAAGGCAGTTTTTGGATTTTTACTCAGAATCTGGGAGAGGTGGGTGGGGATGTCTGGTATGTAAGCACAGCCAAGGTTTTAGCTGAATATAGAACCACCCTATTCTCAAACATGTTGGCCTTTTCTCCCTTAGGGATTTCTCACAGACTGATCCTCCTCCTATATACGGCAAGGGCCTTCCCTCTTTACAATCGCCTTTATCCAGCTGTTCCCCAAACCTCAGGATTCTTAACCACTTTATTCCTTGAGGTGATTTCCTGCTGTTTCCCACTTAGTTCCTCCCTGAGGTCACCCTTCTGCAACTAGACTGGCCCATCAAAAGTATTTGCCAGATTAGAGTTCTTCCCTTGAAAATTGTGTGTTTAGCTCTACAAACAGAACTGTTCAGGTTCTATGCATTCCCCCAACCCCCCGCCCATCCCAGTCCTCATTGGAACCTGTTAATATGTTGTGATAAAAAAACAGGAGTTTAAGGTAGCAGATGAATTAAGGTTGCTAATCAGTACTATGATTTGACTGGGTCTACTCAGATAATCCAGGATTAAAAGTATCAATAGAAGACAGAGAGGGAAGACTCAAGAGATTTGTAAGAGACACTCAATAAACTGTCACTAATTTGAAGACGAAGGAACCCCATGCCAAGGCATGTAGGCGGCCTCTAGAAGCTGGGAAAGGCAGGAAAACCTATTCTCCCCTAGATACTCCGGAAGAATGCAGCCCAGCCAACACCTTCATTCGAAGGAAAGGCCACTGGACTTCAGTACAGCTGTAAGGTGATAAAACTGTGACATTTTAAACCCCTAAGTGTGGCAGTTTAAAGCAGCAATAAATTAATACAGGTCTCATGCAGAAGTTTTCATTTTTACCTTATTTCCTAAAAATTTTATTTTTCTTCTGGTTCCATCATTCTTCACGATCGTAGACCTCACACCATGTACGCTGCAGTCTTCAGAGACTGGCTAATTTAGTTAACAGGCTGGGGAACCCACACGAGAACACTGAAAATCTCAGCTTTCACCTGGGCCAGGGTGACGTGTGAATCAGAAGTTGCTTTGGTGTAATGTATCCCTGACCTAATGTGAAAGTCCAAGTCCAGGTTAATGGAAGAGCAGTAGGAATTCAGGCTTGACTCAGGCTTGGGCACTGATGCCATCTGGTGTATATAGACTCAGAATAAATGACGTAAAAGTGCATAATTTGAATTTGCCAATTGATTTTCCATTCGAACAGTATCATATAGTAAAAGTGGTATAGGAAATGATTTTAATGGAATAATCTTGTGTAATAAAGGCCACTTGGGAATATTTGAACAACGCCACCATGCTTTCTCAATGTGTTTTGTTCAGTACACGCTGTGCTTCAATGGAGGCCATTTTCTCAGTAGAATTCTTGGGGTGGGGGTGGGGTTCACTGTTAAGCCGGCAGAAAATCCACAGCATATTCTTGGTCCCAAACTATTCAGTTAAAACATGAGTTTATATAATTAAAAAAAAATTATGTTAGCTACTTCTACTGTGCGAACTGTAATCAGGCTTTTCACAGAGTAGAAGTGAAATGTAGTCTGCTCAGTGGATACCTTCCAAAAATATAATGGTTTGGGGCCACTTTTAATCCACAACTTGGATGCATTTTCCTGCACAAACGGTTCTAGGCTGTGAGTCACCACTATGACCGATATTCATGATCTTACTGATTCAAAATAAAATGTCAGTGGAAGCTCATTATTGGTAACACAAGAATCAACCTCCACCAAACTAGTGAAAAAGCAGACTGAATCATATGCTGTTTAGGGTTATGGCTGCTAGAAAACAAGGCAGTATGTTTAGACACATTCTCTTCTGGATGAGTTAAGAGTCAGTGGTAATTAAATGAACAGTCATGAACATAAATATTCCCTCAGGAGGTTTATTCAGTTACAGTATATTTTCCATCGAAGCCCCAGAGAATCTCAAATCTGACTTGTTTTCTCCTTTAAATCTATCAGCATATTTAAAATCCAATCAAGAGCTGGTTTTGACATAAAGCAAATCAGGGAAAGGGCACAGCAGCTCTTTCAAAGTGGACTGCTTTTCAAGGTTCTTTTTTCAATTAACTTTCAATTAAACCTTCCCGAAAAGAGAGATGTTACTTGCATTCCTCTGTTTTTCTCTCAAGGCCCATCTGAAGGCCAGTTGTGCAAAGAAACAGACACCGTGCTCAGTGAGCAGGAATAGATTCGAATACTCTTGACAGCTCCCAGTCTTCACTTCACTGGCACAAAAGCAGAGAAACCCATCTGTATGTGCGTAAAAATGAAAACAAAAATACAAAACAGGTCTTTCTGGATTGGCATCAGAGACCCTGGAGTCAGGTCCTCGTCTGCAGAGGGAGCCTGAGGGCCAGCTCAGTCAGATGCCCCATGTCTGGCTGCTTGCTCTGCTTCTTGATGTATTCCAGAGTTTTCACCTAGGAGGAAAGAGAAAGACTCATCTCCTTTGTGGTTCATGATTCTCGAGGCTCTGACAAATCAGCCATATTGTGAACTTAGGCTTTTTTTCTTAGAGAGGAGGAGAAGCCAGCAGTTTTTAAATAAGACTCCTTAGATTACAACTTGCTCTTAAACTCACCAAGAATTACTGATGTTTTCATATGTGTGGCTTTTATTTACAGGGAATTAATACTACCCAGTGGTCCCTTGGTTCCAGGATCCCCAGCTGATGCCAAACCAAGGGTACACAATCCTTTATAGAAATTGGTATAGTATTTGTGTGTAACCTTCGTACACCCTCCTGTATATTGAAATCATCTCCAGATTACTTATAATACCTACTATAATGTAAACACTATGTCAGTAGTTGCAGATACACGACAAAGTCAGGTTTTGGAAACTTTCTAGAGCTTTCCTCCCCCAGAATATTTCTGAGCCGTTGAATCTGAGGGTGCTGAACCTGTATGTATGGAGAGCTGTTTGCCCTTTGCAGGGCCTGGCACCTTTCTAGAAGGGGAGACGGGGGCTGTTTGCTGTCCAGGCCCTGAGGCGCGCTGAGACCGCTTGTGCCTGGCCAGCGGGCTTGCATCACTCGCCGGGACAGCCAAGCCCGCTGGGCCTCTGAGGGCCACCCTGCCCCCCCCGCACCTCACCATGGTCCTGGTGTCCACACAGCCGTGCCTCTGGGCCAGGTGCCACAGGCTGACGGACAGCTGGTTGAGCCTGTTGTTGCGCAGGTCCCCGTGGGCCAAGATGCTGTTAAAGAAGGAAAGGCCCAACGAGCTCTGGCGCTTTAAGGCCTGAAACAGAAAAGAGAGGTTACTACCTGGCACTGGGCTCAGACTCATCCCAGTGCTGATGCTGCCTGGGGTGCCAAGGCCAGCTCTGCCATGGATCTTCTGGAGGGCGGGCTGCTTAACCACCCAGCTTCATCTGTAGGAGAATTAAGGTAATACCAGCTCACAGGGTAAATGAGACTAAAACGAGATGCTGTGTGTGAAGCCCACCTGGGCATTACTCATGGAGTGGAGGCAGAAGGCAGGGATGTTCTCATGAGACTCAGTGCTCAGTGGGGTAAGAGGAATGACATAGGCCAGCAGAGACCGGCCTTCTTGCTTTAGTTCCAGTACAGGAGGTAAAATACGTCTCTCGCAGATGTTCCCTCAAGCCACCCAAAGTTTCATTATTCCTACCCTCTGGCTGCCAGGAATAAAGACAAAAGACCTCAGCTCCCCATGAACAATACTCCCTGATACCCAGCTCTTATAAGAACAGGGAGGAATACTAGAGTGGGTTGCCATTCCCTTTTCTCCTGGATCTTCCCGACCCAGGGATCAAACCTGGGTCTCTCGCATTGCAGGAAGATTCTTTACTTTCTCAGCCACCAGAGAAGCCCATAAGAACAACTGGATATGCTTAACACCAGGTCTTTCCCCTCTTGCTCGATCTGATGTGAGAGGTACTCAAACAAGGAAAGTCTAACTAAAATGTCAGAGTAGACCAAGCCTGAACCCCAGCTTTAAGTAATAAAGGAAAAAAGGAAACTAAATCTCCAAAATGCAGCAGGCCCAGGACAAAGGATGCCAGCTCCCAAAGGTAAACAGAGGCACTGGGAAGGCCCAAGTCAGCAGGTGGGCCTGAGCAGGGACCAGGTCAGATCACAGGTCTGTGTGGGGCCTGGAGCGCTAACGTGCAGGCCTTTGCTGGGTGCTCTTGGCTGGCACTGCAAACATCAGTGGTGCCAGGAGCCTTGAGGGCCTGCTTTGCACAGTGTAGGGTATAGGGCCCTGCACTATGCCAGGTAGGAGCTCTGTGCTTCACACAATTTATCTCATCTTCACAACAACTCTTTGTCGGTAGGAAGGATTCTAGAGCTGTCCTCCAGGATCTCACCCCCTGGCTATTCAAACAGTAATCTAGGTGCTACTGTGAAAAGACTTTGCAGGTGTAATTAAGGTTATGGACCTTAATCCTGGATTATCTGGGTGGGCCCAATCTAATCATTAGATCCCTAAAAAGCAGAGAAATTTCTCAGGCTGAAGTCAGAGACAAGTTAGTAGCACAAGAAAGGTACTGCAGAAAGGGAGACTAAAGGGATTCAAAGCTTGAGAAGGACATGACCCACCATTGCTGGCTTTTAGGATGAACTGAGGCGGCCAACTCGAATGAGCTGGGAAGCAGATTCTTCCCGGTGCCTCCTGGTTAGAGCCCAGCCAGTCAACACCTTGATTTTGGCCTTGTGAAACCAGGAGCACAGAAACTGGCTCAGCCAGCATTGACTTCTGACCTCCCAAACTGTGAGATAATAAACGGGGGTTGAAAGTTTGGGGTGACTCAAAGCCCTAACAGGAAACCACTACATTCCCATTTTGCTGATGAGGTCAGAAAGCTTCAGGAACTTGTTCAAGGATCACAGCCAGCAAATGCAGAGTGAGGCTCTGAGCTCCAGTTGTCCAGTTCTGCTGCTGCTAAGTCACTTCAGTCGTGTCCGACTGTGTGTGACCCCATAGACAGCAGCCCACCAGGCTCCCCCATCCCTGGGATTCTCCAGGCAAGAACACTGGAGTGGGTTGCCATTTCCTTCTCCAGTGCATGAAAGTGAAAAGTGAAAGGGAAGTCGCTCAGTCGTATCCGACTCTTAGCGACCCCATGGACTGCAGCCCACCAGGCTCCTCCGTCCATAGGATTTTCCAGGCAAGAGTACTGGAGTGGGGTGCCATTGCCTTCTCCGTCCTGTGTGATTCACAACCGCCCCAGATTATAAGATGTTCCCACAGACCCATGGCTAGCATCACATTATGGATCCAAAGAGCTTCCCAGGTGGTGCAGTGGCAAAGAATCCACCTGTCAATGCAGGAGAAGCAACAGATGCAAGCTTGATCTCTGGGGCAGGAAGGAAGATCCCCTGAAGAAGGGAATGGCGACCCACTTCAGTATTCTCGCCTGGAAAATTCCATGGACAGAGGAGCCTGGTGGGCTACAGTCCACAGCGTTGCAGAGTCAACAGGACTGCGCACAGCACAGATCAGGGATCAAACTGAAGAGGCCAAGAGATCTGCCCAGTGCAGCTACAGATTTATCCAGGGAAGTGGGAATGGTCTGAGATGGTTTAGAACAATACATATTTTTCCTGCTTTCTTCAAACAACCTATTAACTGTCCATCCTTCCATGTGTGGAGCCTACAGAGCAGCAGACTCTCTGTTAACTGCTGAGCCAACTTAGTCATCCCCTCCTGCTGCCCTCTCCAAGGTGAGAATTTCAAATCTAGTGGAGGGAAAAAAAGCAAGACAGTAAAACTGCCCAGGAGCAGCTAAGAATGCAGTTGGGTGAGGGTGTCTGTGTGAGTGAAGAGACTCAGGCCCCCCACAATTGAGCCTGTCTTGGCAACAGTCTGGACCAGGTGACCATCACAGAAGCAGCTGAGCCAACTGAACAACACTGCCGTCAAGGGGTGGGGTCGTGCTGTGGAGTCCCAAGCTTGCAGGTGTGGAGGGAAGGCGGCAACCACCTGGCCAGCAGATCACTAACTGGCTGGCCACTGCCTACTTTGGGCTCCTTTGTTTAATCAGACAATGAGCTTGCCCCAGCCGGGAACTGGGCAGAGATCACAGTGGGTTCCAGACTATCCTGCTCGCCCTTTAAACTGGAGATGTCTGGAAACGAGGGCCCTAATTTCTACTCAGATCCAGAGGACCAACCTCATAGAAAGGTCTCAAATAAGACTCTTCTGAGAGGTGCCTTTTAACTACATTTCCTTGAAGCAAGAGTTTTAAAAAGTCAAACAAGGAAAACAGTATCTCACTGGCTTTTTCTCTGTTCTGTATCCTCTCAAGCATACCCGAAAAGCCCAGTTTGCGTGTTTCAAATGCACCGCCCATGAACAAGGAAATCATTAGAGAAGGGCCTGGGAATGAGCAGGCAGGCCGGCCGACGTGCAGAGACCCAGGAAACTGTGAACACAAGACAGAACCAAACCCAGGCCTCAAGCCCCTCCTGTCTCCACAGAGCTTTTCAATAGCAAGGGGCTGCTTTGGATTCCTTGCCTAGGGGAACTGTCACTTCCAGGAAGTTGTAAGGGTCTGGCGTGCTTCCCAGCTTCACCACACCCAAACAAACAGCTTCGTGAAGCTCGTGACTAGAGCAGGGCTGGCTCCTACACGTGCGGGTAGGGGGCAGTTTGGAGGCAGGGCGGACACCAGTCAGTGCTGAGGTGAGACACTCAGCTCAGGCGCCAGCGCAGGGCTTTCACAGCACCGAGCCTGGCTCCCCCGCAGCGGAGAGAGTTCAGAGCACTTCTGCTCCTGGCTCTAGAAGCCTCCGCCCGCCAGGGCCGCCTGTGCCGAATCTCACAGCACATTGTTAAAATGAAGGATGACATGTTCCATCTTAGCTTGGTCCACCCATGTTTTTCCTAATAAATGTGCATATATGGATAGACACTTTCAGTGAGCATCCCTGGTATTTATATGAGTTGAAATGTCCTTTGGAAACATTCCAGCCCTGCTATTCCTTCAGAAGTATTTCAGCTGTTATCACCGTCAACGCCTCCTCCCCCAAGAGAAAGAGAAAAAGGGTAAAACAGCTCCAGGTGATACGGTTCTGGGCTCATTTTTATGGTGAGCCTGGAGGTCCTACACTGTGGTCATTTATGCTGTCAGCGGCCACCTCTGTTTAGACCCAGCCTGTAGCATCAGAGTGCAGAAAGGCATTTTCAATTAAATACACAGCCCTGCTCTGGCAGGAAGCAAGAGCCAGAGCCCATGTTTGTAGGGATCGGGAAGGTGCCAAGGATCCTTCAGAGCAGGGGGGCAGAAGGGATGTGATCAATGTGGTCAGCGCAGACTGAAGGTAAAGAACTCCCCTTTCTTCTGCAGGGTGGTGAGGGCTCTCTCTGACCGCCAAGTGGAGAGACCAAGTTGACACCCATTCAAAAAAAGGCCTTTTGGTTGGAGGAGGGGAGTTACCTCTTCTAGCTGGGGTTCTAAAGCTGCCCTTCATGCATGAACTTCCCCAGAGTTCTGCAGCCCTGCACCCCATGGGTCCCGGGCCAGTGAGACCCACCTACAACCCTCCCATCCCTACAGAGGGCACTAGGAGGCACTCAGAGCCCCCAGGGTGGCAGTGGTTCTGGGTTTTCCATCTGCCCTCTGGACTGCTAACCTTAAGGCCGGCCCTTTATGCTGTGCCCGACCTTGGCAGTGGCCACTGGGGAATGGAGTCCGGAAAATGCTCCACTCTTTCTCGGACCTGCTTGAATACCCTGGAGAGAATAAGAACCCAGGATATATATGTGCATTGTGTGTGTGCACAGCTACAGAATATTCTTGTGGCTTTGTGTTGGGGTGGGGAAGGGCAGCGGTAAGGGCAATGGTGGCATGCTATACAGTTCTAGAAGTGAATAAGAATTAAATTAAAAATCCAGTTTGATCTTATTTTGTCTTCAAAGGATTTGGTGGATGGGGGTATAGAAGCAAATCCGAGGAAAGTGAGACTCCAAGTTGGGAAAGAGGGAGCTGGGGAAGTGTGTGGAAGGAAGGGGAGGGCTGGAAACCAGGCAGTCAGAAGACTGTCCTGGGTCTGGGAAAGGGAATGGGAGCAGGGTAGGGGTAAGTGGCAGTGAGAGGAAACAGGGTCTTCTGGGGGGAATCAGGAATGAGGGCTCAGGTTGTTTCTTGCTAGATTGGATTTTTAAAATCTGAAATGCTCAGAGATGCAAGCAGACAGCCTGGAGTAACAAAGAACAAGATTTGGGGCGGGAAGGGGGTATGGCAGGGGAACACAGAAGCAGAAAGTCTGGCAACAACTGTCCTGGGGAAGGACACAGAAAAAGGTCAGGCACTGGCCTTGACCCAAAGTGAAGTCAAAGTGTTTGTTAGTCGCTCAGTTGTGGGTCTGACTCTTTGCGACCCCATGTTCCTCTGTCTGTGGAATTCTCTAGGCAAGAATACAGGAGTGGGTTGCCATTCCCGAGGTTTCCTGCATTGCAGGCAGATTCTTTACCATCTGAGCTACCCTGCCAACCTCGCCACCTTGATTACACAACAGAAATCAGCCTTAATGTCTGAACAATCATCCCCACCAAGCCTAAGACAGGACTTCTGGGATCCATCTGTCACCCACATGTTTGAGCTGAAGCTGCATAAATGGAATACTGGGGAAGGGTACTAGGTAGTTATTTAGCCTGTAGTATAATTTGGAAATTATTTTGAAATCAATCAACCATCTATTTATATGGAAAATACGGGGGAAAAAACCGCTCTGAAAAGGCAACATCTGATAAAAGAACATATTCAGGGATCAGAGCATAGGTTCTAGAAGACTGCCTTGACCACACTGCATAGCTGCCACTCTAGGATTCAGTTTCTCTAAAGTATAGATGGATAACAGCTGTCCCCTCACTGGACCGTCATGAGAATCGGTTGAAACAATGCACACAAAGCTCTCCACACTACACTTTTGTGTAAGAGACGGTGGAATGGGAATCCCCTGGTGGTCCAATGGTTAGGACTCCACGCTTTTGCTGTCAAGGGCCTGGGTTCAGCCCCTGGCTGGGGAACTAGCAAGCCGCAATGTGCAGCCAAGGCAAAGGCAAACACAAGAGAAAGGCTAGGAAAGCACAGCCTGTTGCCGTGCTGGGTGACACCACACGCCACTTTGCACCTTCATAAGGGGAAAGGCCTTGCTGAGGAGGGCAGCACAATGGCTAAGGCTTCAGGCTTGGGGGCTGCACCAGGAACCTTATTCTGTCACAACCAGAGGAAACCGGGGGCTCTGGAAATCTCTCTGAGCCTAGGTTTTCTTTCCTAACCAAGGAGAATAAACACAGCACCCACATCACAGGCCTGTTGAGGGCGTCAAGAGAGCTAAGGTGTGCGAGTGCAGGCTATTATTCACTCAACATGCTCAGACTGGGCGCCTGCTGCATGCCAGGTTGCAAGGGAGGATGCTGGGGGGAGGGACAGAGGGATCCCAGAACCCCGTCTCCGGCACAGGCAGGTCTCCAAGACCCCAGTCTCCAGGGCCTGGCCACGTAGAACTTACCTTCTGGTGGGGGCAGCGGGCGACTAACAAGTGAACACACACACACCATGTTTCAGAGCACGCCCAAGCATCACAGGGACACATGCAGAGATTCAGAGGGATGTAGGAGGGCGTGGCTGCTTGAGACAGAGCTCAGGGAAGGCCACTCTGAGGAGGTACTTGAGTTGTGACTAGAATGGTGAGCGGGGCGGCCAGGGGAACCCTGGGTGGGGAGGCGCAGTGCAGGCAGAGAAAACGGCAGCAACAAAGGTCCCGGGGCCCTCAATGAACAGTCTTCACACAAGCACATTACTCTCAGGACGAAACAGTGTCCAAGCACCCTGGGAACTTGTGATTTGGGGGCAAATGGCAAGGGTGGGGGGCTGCAGTGGGCACCTACCTCATCCTTGGCCAGGGTTTTCAGATGCTCCAGGATCTGAGCCATCACCGTCTCGCATAGCTTGTTGTTCTCAGCCAGAAACTTGGAGTCTCCCCCATAGAGGCTGTCGTTGGAGTCGACTGATGGAAGAAACAAGAGCTGTGAGACATTCCCAAGGCCAGGGAGAGGCAGCCACGTGGCACCGGTGTCAGCACATGGCAGGAATGCACGGCAGGGCAAATGGAAATGGCCAGAATCTCCTGCTGACTTGGCCCCTTGGGAATCACAGAGATAATACCTGGCCTTCCGGATGACTGAGCCAGACAGCAGGAGCATGAAAGTCTGTCTGTCCCCTCTGGCCTGGCATGGAGGGGACAGCAAGCATTGCAGAATGGTTGTCAATACTGAGCGCCGTGGGCCAGGCACTGGGCGCAGGACTTCACAGGCATTACTATAGGGTCCTCGTAACTAGCACAGGCAAGAGATAACGGATGGGGGCATGGAGTCTTAGAGCCCACCCCAGCCAGGATCCCAAAGCGGGAGGCTCCTTTCAAGCTAAGCACCGCCCCCAGCCCCCTGTCCTGTCGTTCCTCCACAGACGGCATGGAAGGTTCTCTGATGTCTTCCTGCAAACCTCAATCTTCTCACCAAAGTCCCCTCTCTCCTTGGGCACCTCCATCACAGCTGCTGTCTGGAGAAAGACCAGCCGCAAGAACAGCCTGAGTATGACCCCCCTCTCCCTCTTTCCTGCTGACCTTTACACGGAACATGACCTCTNGTTGCCATTTCCTTCTCCAATGCATGAAAGTGAAAAGTGAAAAGTGAAATTGAAGTCACTCAGTCGTGTCCTACCCTCAGCGACTCCATGGACTACAGCCTTCCAGGCTCCTCTATCCATGGGATTTTCCAGGCAAGAGTACTGGAGTGGGTTGCCATTGCCTTCTCCACCGGTTTACACAGCAGAACCCTCAAAAGTCTTAGGAACTGGAAGCATCATGTTCTTCTGGAAGTGAGTGAAGGGAGTGGGCAAAAATACGAATTTCAGAGTGAAAGTAATTCACTCACAGGCAATAAGGACCCTACATCTTTGAATCTGCTCCTTATGGCTAGGCAAGTGTCCATTTCTTCCTGTAACCATAGCCTGGAGATAAGACAGAATCTCTGTACTGAGATGAGGGTTAGGAGGCACAGCTGAGAGTGGAGGTCTGAAAACAAGCAGCTACCCCTAGTTAACTGCATCTCAATTTACACCCTCCAGGCAAGATCCTGGGAGCCTCTTCCCTGAGGAATAGCCCAGGAAGAAAGACTCATAGGGCTGAACATTTAGTCCTACACACTTTGGTGAGGAAACTCCTGAAAGATGTAGGTACCAACAAAAGTGGGGGTTGGATTTGAATTAAGAAAGAGGAAGACATGAAGTAGTGGGAGGCAAAAGGAATCCCCCAAATGATGACCATGGGAGAGCTCAGGATCACAGCCATGACCCAGACCAAGATGATGACCAGTCCCAACTGGGGAGAACCCCATGAAACACACTTGTTCATGGAAATGAAACTGGTGGGAAAATGGTGTACATCTGTCTATCTGGCTCTTGTTAGACAACTGGTGGCCATTCTGAGCACCCATCGAATTAATAAATTAACAGATAACTATGGAAACAACCAGGAAAAACAAGAGCAACGATCAACTCCAAAGAAAACAAAAGGTGTCAGGAAAAGGAGGTGGATTCTAGTTTACTACTTGAATCAGCTCTGAGAAGTAGCTGTTACTTAGTCATAATAATGTCACTACTGACGATTGATCTAGGCAAATTAACTGCATGACTGTATTAGGAGGATGGAGACTAGGATGTGTGAATATGTATGATGATTGTATGTGTGTAAGGGGAAAAGCCAAAACCCACTCTTCCATGAAGGAAAGTCAATTAACAATGGCTGAAATAGAAACATCAAGACATAGCAATAGGGAGGTGGGCGGGGGATTCAGGATTGAGAGCTCGTGTACACTGTGGTGGATTCATGTTGATGTATAGTAAAACCAAGTATTGCAAAGTAGAATAAAGTAAAAAAAAAAAAAAAAGACATAGCAATAGAAAGCATATTATATAGAGATACAGAAGTAAGTATTAAATGAACCTATTTTAAAAAGTTGTGAATTTATGATTGCTGGAGTAAGGATGGGGGTGGGATCATTGGGGAGTTTGGGATGGACATGTACACACTGCTATATTTAACATGGATAATCAACAAGGACCTACTATACAGTACAGGGAACTTTGCTCAATGTTATGTGTCAGCCCGGATAGAAGCAGAGTCTAGAGGAGAATGGACACATGTATGTGTATGGCTGAGTCCCTTTGCTGTTCACCTGAAACTATCACAACATTATTAATCAGTTATACTCCATACAAAATAAAAAGTTATTAAAAAAAAACAAGCATTGCAAGTACTTGTGTATGAAGGAATGAGGCTGAGGAATGCTAGTCTCCTTAACACATCCTGTGGAACTTTTAAACTACATGATTGTATCACTTTATTTTTAAAGATAAATCCTGAACAAAAAGAACACAGTTGTCAGAATCATATGCCACCACCAAAACCAAAGTAAGCATCTTCCTGAGCCTCAGTTTCCTCATCTGTAAAATGGGGTAAAACTATCTACCGCACACAATAGCAGTGAAGATAAAATGGCATGAATCGGAATGGCTAAGCATTAGTGTGCCCTCAGTAAGTGTTGGCTGTGCATCACTCACAGTAGGACAGTTGCCTGCTTTCTCTCTTTTTGCGTAACAAGCACCCCTTTCCCACTCTTCTCCTGTCAAAGGTGGTTTTCATTACTACCTTTTGTTGCTGTTGTTTATCTTACCAGTGTCATTAATGGCCCCTCCCTCCCGCCTTTCTCAGATTAAGGCAGGAAGTGGAAATTCACACATTCATAATCAGGAGTGGGGTGCAGGGTAACTCAGTCTTCCTTCTGCAAACCTCATAAACACACAGAGTAAAGTGTCTCTTATTCTGGTGCCTAATCCTTTGCCTCCCAACCCTAAGTCCACAGAGTTCTTACTGCCAGCCTCCCAGTTCCCTCTCGGTTGTCTCCATCCCTCTTGTTTAACCAAGAGGAGCCCTTCTTTCCTTCCTTCCTTCTATGCCCTCATAGATCAGTACACCTTCACCTACAGTCCTCAAGGTGGGAGGCCTGAACCTGCAAGGGCGATCTGGCTGAAGGGCTCCTGGGAAAGGGCTGTAATTTCCAGAATGTCAGCCAACCATGTCTCCTTCCTGATTCCTCGCCCACACCCCAGCCACACACTGACAGCTGCTCCCTGGCATCCCTATCCCTGGTGCCTAAGTGGACACCAAACTCATTGCTCGCCTCTCCAACCGCCCCTTTCCCTGTGCTTTTGCATTCTGTTTGTGACAGCTAGAAAACTGTGATGTGGGTTCAGTGAAAGAGGAATACTGCAGAGGCGGAGCTGGTCTGGGGAGGAGGGTGACCGTAGTTGTATTCACGACGGGTTTGAGGTGTAGATAGATTTTGACTAGACAGTTGGATGCAGTGGTCTGGAGTTCATGGTAGAGACCCAAGAGGCTTCAGACTGAAGAAACTAACAGAAAGCTTGAATAGGGATCAGATAAGCACCAGAAAGGGATGCAAAGGTGTTGAGGACAGACAGAGAGCTGGGGGATGACCCTTGGAGATGCATCATGTCAGAGGTGGGTACAGAGAGGAGCCTGATGGGGATCTCAACAGAGGGTCCCGCGGAGACAGCCGGAAAAGTCATGCTGGGGCACAGCCTTGAGAGCCAGGCTGGAAGAAAAGCGCAAGAGGGGAAGTGGTCAGCCTTCTCGAATGCTGCAGGGAGGCCAGGTGAGAGAGGAAAAGCCTGGCAGGGGCACAGAGGCCACGGTGACCTTGACAAGGGAAGTCCCTGGGGTGTGGGCGACGGGAAGCCAGACCGCAGGGACTGAAGCAGTGACAGGGAGGCGAGGAGGTGGAGACACTGAAAATAAACAACACTTCCAAGAAAGGCTGCTGAGAAAGAGCACTGGTGGCCCCGGGAGGCTTCCGCGCTGCCGGGGGGAGCCAGAGGAAGTGTGTGTGAAGTGGTGGAGACCGNTGATGCTTCCAGTTCCTAAGACTTTTGAGGGTTCTGCTGTGTAAACCGGTGGAGAAGGCAATGGCAACCCACTCCAGTACTCTTGCCTGGAAAATCCCATGGATAGAGGAGCCTGGAAGGCTGTAGTCCATGGAGTCGCTGAGGGTAGGACACGACTGAGTGACTTCAATTTCACTTTTCACTTTTCACTTTCATGCATTGGAGAAGGAAATGGCAACCCACTCCAGTGTTCTTGCCTGGAGAATCCCAGGGATGGCGGAGCCTGGTGGGCTGCTGTCTATGGGGTTGCACAGAGTCGGACATGACTGAAGCGACTTAGTAGCAGCAGCTGTGAAACCAGGCTGGATTTCAGGTTTTCCCAGTCCCACCTTAGGGATCTTGATATTTTCCTGCTAATGCGGTTGCCACTTGTCCACTTGCTTTCCAGCTTCCCAAATTCTGTGACTTTTGTCTCTTATGCTCCACATCTTTATGCGTTATGTCTTCTACCTCCTAGCTCTGCCTTTGCCTGGGAATCTGAGGCTGCTGCTCTCTCCTCAGCTGCAGGTGTCTATTTGCTGATTGTGGGCAAGTCCTGTATGCGTGAGTTCCTTCTCAGCCACAAGAATCTCTCAGAGAGAAAGGAAATGAGCTTCTTGGTGTGAAATCAACACATTTCCCACATAGGAGTCAAGACACCTAGACCTAGCCTGCCTTGGTTGCCACCTTCCTGCACAACCTCAAGGGGGTCATTTTACTGTTTTGTTTTTTCTCTCTCTGGATCTCAGTGCTCACACCAGTAAAACATTACAAATGTCCCCTGCAAGCCCGTATGAAGATAATGGGAACCAAATGAGATGCAGAAACGCAGGGAGATACAGTTCTCTGCATAGTTTCAGGTAATACAGATGAACATTCCCAGTCTCTAATTTAGGGAGCACCGAGTCTGTGCTAGATCCTCTGGATTCAGAGGTGGGAAAAGCAGGTCTTTTTCCCTGGAAAAGCTCATGGCACAGTAGAGGAGACGGTTAGCATGCAGGGTATACACGAGTTCACAGCCGTGGGAGAGACCAACTCTGCCCACTGGGGCGGGGATTAGGGAAGAACTTTGTAGGAGCTGGGAAAGACTGCACCATTCAGAGAATAAGAAGAAAGTGTTCAAACAGAAGGACTAGGATGAGTAAGAAAAAGAGACACGAAGCCACAGGACAGGAGAAGGGAGCTGTGGTATCTTGGGGTTGGAGCTATGTGGCTGGAGGTGCCTGGCTCAAGCATGCCATCTATGCCATACTCTTCTCTGTGATCCAGAGATGGTTTTCCCCTGGGAAGAAGCATGGTTGCTTCTTCCTGAGTGCAGGTTGCCTGCAGCAGCAAGATGAAAGATGGCCCAGAGATAGGCCAGCTGGAGCTCAGAGATCTGTCAGCATCTGGTCCCACATACCAGGGTAAGGGTGATGTGGCCTCAAGTAGGGCAGGAGCAGGGGAGGTGGAGAGGAGACTATCAGCTCCTAGAGATATGCTGTTGTTGCTTAGTCACTAAGTCATGTCCAACTCTTTTGTGACCCCCAGACTAATACTCTCCAGGGTCCTCTGTCTATGGGATTTTCTAGGCAAGAATACTGGAGTGGGTTGCCATTTCCTTCTCCAGGAGATCTTCCCTATCCAGGCATTGAACCCACATCTCTTGCATCTCCTGCATTGACAGGGAGATTCTTTACCATTGAGCCAACCTGGAAGACTTCACAAGGTCTATGGGGCCAAATCATCAGGACTTGGAAATTAACCGGGTGGAGAGGATGACACAGGCAGAGGAGTCTAGACTGACTCTTGGGCCTTCAGCTCTGCTGACTGGCTGGCTAGTGGGGCTGTCCCCCAAGCCAGGGGTGTACAGCAGGGAGAACAGGCTGTGCAGGGGAAAACAGGAGAAGATAAAGGGATTTGATGTGGGCACTGGGAGTGTGACAGGCCTGTAAGACACAAGAGGGGATGACCGTGAGGGAGCTGAATGTGTGATTCAGGAGAAAGACTAGAGCAAGAAGCCATCTGGGCACAAGTCATCCAAGCAGAACCAAGACCATCACCATCACCATCACCATCACCTTCACCATCACCTTCATCATTACCTTCATCACGACTGCCAGCTGTACCACCGTGACCATCCAATCCACCATCTGCACCTCCACCGCCACCATATCCACCACGAGCCTGCTCTCTGGACATTAGTTCTATTCCCCCAACTTCCCAGAAATGATTTCTTCCAAGACAGAGATAAATCACCTGGGCCCAGGCCTGTGTATAGCAGACTTTCAGAAACTATGACCATTACAACCAACTAGTGACAAGCAGACCTCAGTGTCAGGAAAAACAGAACCCCTGGCCCCATGCCCACTGCATCCAGCCTGCCCAGGGTATCACTTGAGTGGCTGGTACACCCACCCTCAGCCAGGACCTGGACCTTCAGAAGCTGTCTTTTGCCATCACGCCAGCCAAATACACTGGGCCAGGGCCAACCTTCTCAAAGTGGCCAGACTACTGTGATCCGTGCCTACTTTGATAGTAAGTACCCAGGGTAGAACTTCCCTGGTGGCTCAGATGGTAAAGCGTCTGCCTGCAGTGCGGGAGACCCGGGTTTGATCCCTGGGTTNTAAAGGAGGTAAGATGAAGCAGTTAGTCATGGAGATATATGAGAGAAAGCTCTCATCAATGAGAGGAAAAGGCCAGAGCTGCAGTACCACCAGGAAGTGAGTGAGCTGGGGTGAAGGATGAGGAGATATGAGGTCAGGGAGGTGCTGGGGGTCTCACAGACTACTGTTGAAGCCTTGGAAGCCACAGGACTTTTCTGAGTAGAGGGAGAACTTGCCCTGGCTTAGGTCTTAAAAGGGATTCTCTGACTGGGGCGAGGGGAGAAGTAGGAAGCCTAGTTTATGAAAGAAGCCCCGTGGAGTCATGGATTTAAAGGAGGTCAAATGCCAAGGACTGGTTTGTGAATGACCTTATGTGAGCTGGCCAAAGAAGCTATCACAGCCTAGAGGTGGTGAGAGGAAGGCTCTTCCTAGTTTTCCTGGTTGCATGCTTCTTAGGTGGGCTTGATCAGTGGTAAAGAATCCGCCTGCCAAGGCAGGAGACACAAGAGATGTGGGTTTGATCTCTGGGTTGGGAAAATCCCCTGGAGGAGGGCATGGCAACCCACTCTAGCATTCTTGCCTGGGAAATCCCATGGGCAGAGGAGCCTGGTGGGCTACAGTCCTTGAGGTCACAAAGCATCGGACACAACTGAGATATGGCATAGCAGAGTATAGATGGGTAAGTTAGACTAAAAAGCAATTCCTGGATGTCTCGGTAACCATGAGTCTGGCTGGCTTTCCTGTCTACTAGGCCTCAGTCCTGTGGTATTTTCACTTTCTTTCAAGAGGTAGTAGTCTTTAAAATCTCTTTGGTGGCTTATTTCTCAGGGCAGAGACACCCTTAGGGGCCTCCTTCATTTGGAAATGGGGTTGGGAAAAGGGAGCGGTAAGACATTTCTCTGAACAAATCCAGTCTGTTTCCTGGATTCTTTTAACGTGATTTCCAACACTGTCATACTGGGAAGAGGTCTGCCCTCTTATCAGTTAAAGAGGGACTAAAAAGATTCAAACTCACTCATCCCCAGACAGGCCTTTAGAGCACTGTCCAGAAGAAATATAATGCAGCCACTTTAAATAGGTTAGTATCTATATTTTAAAATATAAACAGAAAGAGGCAAAATTCATTTCAATAATATATTTTCTTTCACTCAGTATATCTAAAATAGCATTTCAATAGGCAAGCAATATGTAGATTGTTAAAGAGATNAATGCAGCCACTTTAAATAGGTTAGTATCTATATTTTAAAATATAAACAGAAAGAGGCAAAATTCATTTCAATAATATATTTTCTTTCACTCAGTATATCTAAAATAGCATTTCAATAGGCAAGCAATATGTAGATTGTTAAAGAGATATTTTAAATGCTTTTTTTATACTTAATTCTTTAAAATCTGGTGTATTTTATGTATTTTACACTTTCAGCAGATCTCAATTCAGACAAGCCCATTTCCAGTGTTCTGTGGATGGCTACTGTGGCTGAATAGCATAGTTCTAGAACTACAGAGCCCAAGATGCCTTAATTTCTCTAGGTCAGTTAGCTTTGTTTACAACTGTTTCGTGAATCTCACTGTTACAGAGTCCAAGCTCACTCTACTTCTGTATGACAAGGTGTTGAGGCAGAAAATCCTGACTTCATTTGGAAAGCCAGCAGATCAAGAAGATGGCAGACTCTTGTCTCAAAATAGCCATCTTATTGGGACTGGGTGGCGGGTTCTTTTACAGAACAGAGAGGGGACGGAGTTGAGAAAGTAAAGTAAAAATGTCATATGTCTTGCAGATATCTCCTGGAATAGCCAGGCTTAGAGAGGTGATATGTTAATTTCTTCCTTTCTGTAGCTATCCACAGATGAACAGGGGCAGGATGTTTCCCTGAACAAAGGCACTTTGGTTTAGCACTCAGGCTGAGGGGCAGGGTTCCCAAAGGCAGGCCATTATGTATAGACAATATCCTTTTAATGAACAAAAGCAATGGGAAACAAAGATTAAAGTAAAAGAAACAGATCCAACCTGGAGTCAGATTTTGCTCTTACCTATAGCATAGTGATCCACAGGACTTGGACTATAAAATTGGAATTTGGTCATATATGGTAGAAGAAAGGTAGAAGAACCTTGAATATATTCCATCCTCAACAGCAATTTGCCTCCTACTCTCATATGTAAATGAGAAAAAGCTTTGTACACAGAAAAGCATTTTGCCCAAGCTTATTAATATCATAATCACTGCTGGCTCTATCTTTAGAGTGTACACACTATTCCCACCAGAACATACTTGAAGAGTGAAATGGTATTCAGTGAACAAAGATTCTTCTGTGACAAGAGTGATGGGCTTCTTAACTGTGGTGTTGGAGAAGACTCTTGAGAGTCCCTTGGACTGCAAGGAGATCCAACCAGTCCATTCTAGAGGAGATCAGTCCTGGGTGTTCTTTGAAAGGACTGATGCTAAAGCTGAAACNCATCCCTTCGTGCACTCTGGGTGATACCGCAGACCACTGGGCATCTCATCATTCCTTGAAATCTGTGTGTTCCATCCCCCCACATCTGTATCTGAGCTACAGTGCCCTCACTTGCCTTTCTTCCAAAAATTTTCTACACTTTTCAAAGACCCACTCAAATAACTCCCCCAGTATCTATAGTCCACCAAGCATTCTTGTCCCATATAACATCTGCTTACATCTTATTATTGATTTAATTTAATTATGTCTCTGATTAGAATTCTCTGTATAAATATCTGCTCCTCCCTTCTCTGTAGCTTTATTTTGAATGACATGAATCACGTCCTCTTAATTTTTGTTTTTCCACAGCTCCTATTATGTGATCTTAATCACTGTAGGTGGTAAGATAATGTTTTTTCAGTTAAAGGAATGAGGAGCTGACATATCTCTCACTTGAGTTAGCATTCCACCTGACATGGGTGGGATAGGATTTGTGACAAATGCCACACAGCTTGAATAACAGGGGACTATGTGGAAAAAGGTATCTAAGGCAGAAAGAGATTCAAAAGACAGACTGAGATGCTGGCTGGGGAGGCAAGGTGCCCAGGAGTTAGGGGCAGAGGCTGTGGATGGTTCCACAGTATCCATTCTCTCCTTCTGTTGTAATAGAACACCCAAGTTTTAGCTGAGCTCATGGCTGTCCAGCTGAAGACTACATTGTTTCATCATTCTTGAAACCTGGTGTCAAAACATTAACCCAAGGAATGTAAGTGAAAGACACATGAGCAACATCAGATGTGTGCCTTTAAAATGAAAGGAATATTCTTTGCATCCTCTTTTCCTCCCTTCCCATGTATGTAGAATTTAGAGAGAGTGGCAACGAAGACTTGCTCACGAGAATGAGGGCCACTCCACAGGGCTTGAAGTACTGAGTGTCACATCTGCAGCCTCCCTAACGCACTATGTGAGCAGCCTCTCCTTCAAGTCATTCAAGGTATGCATGCATGCTCTGTCATGCCCCACTCTTCACAATCTCATGTACTGTAGCCCACCAGGTTCCTCTGTCCGTAGAATTTCCTAATGTAGCATGCTGGAGTAGGTTGCCATTTCCTTCTCCAGGGGATCTTTCTGACCCAGGGATTGCACCTGGGTCTTTTGTATCCCCTGAATTGGCAGGTGAATTCTTTGCCACTACACCACCTGGGAAGCCCCTGTCGTTACTCAGGTAAAGTTATCTTTGATTCCTCATTCTCTCAAAGAGAAATATCCAATCCCTGCTTTGCATTCTTGAGAGCACTTAACATGTGTGTTGAACTTCTCATTCTTTGTCTCCCTGCATTGTCTGCCTAACTGGGAATTGGGGGTTAGGCATCACCTCCCATCCTCTGTTGGCTGATGTTTGCATCCATGGGTGATAATTCTTTGCACAGTTCTGAGCTGTTTGTAGGCCAAGATATATTCAGAGACAGAAAACAAAGATGCCAGGTACACTTCTGAGATGAAATGCTGTCAGTGCCACGTGCCAGAGCCCTCGGGGAGCAGCCCAACTCCAAGGTGTGGTTGAGAGCTGTGAGGGGGCACCAGAGGCTTCTGATGCACATCGTGTTTCCCAGGCTCCCCCTACAGATGTAGAACCTTTATGAGAAAAGGGAGTCTGTCTCTAGTACTCTATTCTTAGGACACAGAGCAGTGCCTGGCCTTAGTGAATGCTCAGCACTTGTCAATTGAATCAATGAATTAAACTCCTTAGCCTTTTTGGGGCCTCTTTCCTCACCTGTAAAAGGGGGGATGATGATCCATGCAAGGTTCTTATGAGGGCCAAATCAATCATGCAAGATGCTTAGCACAGAAAAAGACCACAAGAAATTGTAAGCTCTTATGAATTAGCTGCATGCAGGCTTTGTCTAGTTGTGGCGAGCAGGAGCCACTCTTTTTGCAGTGCTTGGGTTTCTCGTGGTAGTAGCTTCTCTTGTTGCGGAGCAGGGGCTCTAGGCCCATGGGCTTCAGTAGTTGCAGCACGTGGACTCAGAAGTTACAGCATTGGGGGCTCAGTAGTCATGGAGCATGGTCTTAGTTGCTCCACAGCACGTTGGAGCTTCTTGGGCCAGGGATTGAACCTATATCCCCTGCATTGGCAGGCAGATTCTTAACCACTGGCCCACCAGGGAAGTCCCTGGGCATTACCAAGTTTGCCACTATAAATACTACTGCAGTGAATATCTTTACCCATAAGATGTTACTTACTTGATTATTTCTGTATGATAAAATCCTTTGGCTCTTTTCATGATGCTTCCTTCCTTCTCAAGTACTGACTTCCTGGGTCACTGCTCAGACTGCTCAGTGAAGAGTTCCAGGGTAAAGGAAAGGACAGAGCTTCAGGTCATGTCCAAGCAAAATGTTTTTCTATTTTCTAGACCAATATATGCATTTCATGGGAAATATAATTAACACATAATTTGTCAGACTGAATTAAAATATGATTTGTGATTAAAGAGTTTAGTATCTCTTAAAAGATTATATAATTAGAAATTTTCTTTAAGTTGCATTTCTTCCCAAAACTACCCCTCTCTAATGTAAATCCCCTAATTAGAGAGAGTTCTTTGAGTTAGGGCAGCCTTGCTGTGTGATGGAAGGGCATGAATCCTGGTTTCAGGCACACACTGTAAATTGTGTGGCCTCAGCCATGTTGTGTANAGCCTGATAGGCTACAGTCCATGGGGTCGCAAAGAGTCGGACACGACTGAGCGACTTCACTTCACTTCACCCAGAGTAGAAGTCTCCCACACTGTCATCTGTTCTTTACCATGCCTTCACCCACTCTGACCCTGAAAGTCTACCCCCTGGAGAAGCCCTCCTCCCTCAGCTTCCCTAGTAGCCCTCTAGTGTACTCCTCCTACAAGAGGAACCTCGGTGGTGGTGTGTTTGTGTGGTGAGCTGGTGGGTCCTCCTTAAGCTTCTCTCAGCCCCCTCAGCCATAATCACACTTCATCTTTTCATAGAAGATGTGCTCTCTTCCCTTTTGGAGTTAGATTTCAACAGGCACTAGTTATGAGTCCAGAGAAAACCACTGACTTTGAGCCTCAGTTTTTGTACCTGTAAAATGGGGATAACACCTACGCCTTTACAAAGCTGTCATCACCCTTGACTGACAAAACACACACAGATGAGTCTGCTGGGACCTTGCCTGACACATCTAAGTGTTGCTTCCATTTTCATTACCTCTGCACTTTTCTATACCACCACCTGTCACCTCCAGATCTCATTTTTGTTGTTGTTATATATGGTCTTGATTAATCTATCTATATGTGGCCTTGGGCTTCCCTGATGGCTCAGATGGTAATGAATCCACCTGCAATGCAGGAGAGCCAGGTTCTAACCCTGGGTCAGAAAGATCCCCTGAAGGAGGGAATGGCTACCCACTCCAGTATCCTTGGACTTCCTTGGTGGCTTAAATGGTAAAGAATCTGGCTGCAATGTAGGAAACCTGGGTTCGATCCATGGGTTGGGAAGATACCCTGGAGTGGCTACCCACTCTAGCATTACTGACTGGAGAATCCCACGGACAGAGGAACGTGGCAGGCTACGTACAGTCCGTGGGGTCGCAAAGCGTAAGATGACTGAGTGACTAAGTATGCATGCACGTCTGTATGTGGCAGTAGTTAGACAAGAGCAGAGTCTGCATCATACATGTCTTTGAATCTCCTGTAGCTCTGTGCCCATCCTGGGTGTTCCATAAATGTCGGTTAAATGACTGAGTGAATTGACTTAGTGGCTATTTAGCAGCTGCAAATTCTTGCTCATTTGGGAGTTAGGCTTAAAGAAATGAGAAGGTACAGCTTACTCCCTTTCATGTGTTCTCCAACCACACGACACTGGTTGGAGGGATATTGGTACCCTACTCCCATCCAGTTGTGTGGATACAGCAGGGCTGGCTAGAGTTCAAACAATGACAGAGACGACATACCCTGTTTCAGCTGGGCCCTTGAGTGGGCCTGCACTAATCAGGGGAGGCTTCCTTGAGAAGCAAAATTAGACCAGAAGTTCTCCAGCCCAGCTGCTCTTCAGAACTACTTGTAGGCTGTAAAAACCCAGTGTCCACTGGCCACATCACAGGCCAATGAAATAAAGATCTCTGGGGATGGGAGCCAGATATCAGTGATGATTATAGCTCTCAGGTGACTCTTATGTAGCTGAGCTGGAAAAGCTCTGGGTCAGAGGCTGTTTTTGAAAAACTGGGGGGAGGCGGGGGCGAGACGCTTTCGGGCCTGGAGGTCTGATGAGATGCCCAGGGCTGTTGCCGCCCTGCTCGCCTCTGCTGCCAGTGTTCTCTTTCCCATTTTTTTCCCCCACTCACCTCCAGCTCACTCTCCCTTCTGACGAGATGGAACATTTCCTTCCAGTGCCTGCATTAATAACATCGTGTATCCCTGGGGAGATTATGAGTCTCTCGCTCTGTTCAGAGCCCCCTCGCCCATCAAAGGCCAAGGGCGCAGGGAGAGGACAGGCGGGATTTACATGGGTAACTCCAATTAAGACAAATGTCAGCTCCCTCTCTGCAGGCGCCCGGTTGGGTGGCACAGGCTGGCAGTAGGGGTAAGAATGCTTTGCTGTAACTGTCAGGCTCTGACAGGAACAGCTAGAAGGAAGCAAAAGGAGAGCGTGAGCAGGAGGGCAGTCCTGGCCCAGGTACCCGCTGGGAGGCAGTGCACACATCCCATCCCCGCTTAGAAGCATCCTTGAAGGAGCCATTTTGGAGACATGGCTGGGCTCGCAGGCCCTTCCTGTGGGGGGTGACACCTAGAAGCAGCTCCCAGCCCAGGAACCCCAGGACTGGCTGTTCATTTCTCCAAGTCTGTGCCAGGGTTCCCTACCTGCTGAGTGGAACAACCCTTCCTATGCCAAGTGAGGTTCCTGGACCAACAGCTTCTATATCACCTGGAGGGCAGATAGAAATGCAAGGCCTCAGTCCACCCAGCTCTCCTGAGTCAGAACCTGCAGGTTAACAAGATCCCCAGTGACAGTAACATTTGAGAAGTGCTGGGAATGTAAACTTGGACTCGAAGGATGATAGAGCAGCAGCGTGATGGGGCAGAAGACAATGGTGTCAGGGCTCAAGGCCTGGCTCTGCCCAGGAGCTCCTGGGTCTCCTTGGACAAATCACTTTGGCATCAGTTTCCCAGTCTGTATAATGGAGACAAGGATACCTCCACAATGAGCAATTCATGGAAATACTTACAAATGTAGGTCATGATAGTGCTGGAAGAACAAAAAATGCTAGTGATATTAACAAGCATGTAGTAGACACTTGAAGTGTTCTTGGACTGTGCAAATGACTTTATGTCAATTATCTCACTTAACACTCATATTTCACTAAAACACTATCATTATCCTCAATTGCAAATGGGAAGTGGTGACTCAGGAAGGCAAAAGAATCTACCCAAGTGTACACAGGTAATGAAGGCTAGAGCCATCCTGGACTCTATATGTTTATATGGTACAGTTACTCTCCTCCCAAGGTCACCCTCTAGTCCCACTTGCCCCAAAGCAAAGAAGGCTCCCCTCTCCTGGGCAATACGGGTCTGAGTCTAAACCGTAGGGACACCACACTTGGAATTACCGAGTTCTCCCAATTACAAGCCAGAGAACAGGGTCATATGCCTTACCTGGCTCCCAGTAGCCTGTGATCCTGCTCACATCACTCCCCCATCACACAGCAGAGTTCTGTAATCTTGGCCTTCTGCCTTCCTTACAGGACTTCTCGAGTCAATAGAGAGATTTAACAGTGTGAGTCCCTTGAAAGCTATGGAAATAGAGCCTTGGAAACAATGAACTTTGTAATCAAGAAAGAACAGGGTTCAAATTCCAGTCTTGCTATTTATTGTGACCATAGGCAATTTGCTTTATCTCTGTGAACCGCAGTTTACTCTTTTATAAGATGGGAATAATAACAATCTGCTTCCCAAGGTTGTTGAAGAGATTAAAGGTGGGAGGTTTCAAGTTCTAGTACAATGCCTGGCATGTAGCAGGCACTCGGGAAAGAGTAACTGCTCTTTATGGTCTTCATCAAACTTTTCCTGTAAAGGAATATTGTGGGTAAAACGGGAAGGTTCTGGTAGTGACACCAAAGAGGGATTGAGTGCACTGAGCCAGAAAACTGTCTTGTGGCTAGGGGTCCTCAGCCAGGTGCCTGCAGATGTGTCTGGACATGCAGGGAGCTTGGGGCTTTAGAAACTCCTGCCACCAGCCACCACCTAGCTCACACAACATCAGAGAGTCTTGTCTGGAGGAAAAAAATAATCATTGTCTTTTTTTCTTTTTCTTGGTAATTTAAGCCACTTAAGATGTAAATTACTTCTAGAATTTTTTTTCTCCTTTCCCTGTCTTGAACAGAGCGCCCCAAGCCTTTCCCTGGTGACTTGCAGTCACGCTTATGAGCAGTGCCGGCTGCTCTCTGCTGTGACATGGGATGCCCTTGGGGCCCGGGACTGAGGCCAGAGTCCCACGTGGCCACAGGTGGCTAATAGCACACCCACCCCGGCTCCGGCCTTGCGGTTCAGACACAGAAGGCTCCTGTTAAAATGGAAACATCTGAGCAGGGAGCACATTAAGACGCTGTGGTCCATGACCTCCTCCTCAGAGCGAGCAAGAATTGATTTCTTGGATTAACAGCAGGTATTTGGCAAGGCCCCAAGGTGGGGGTGGTCTCAGTTTAAGAAGCAGTGAGAAGGGGGAGGACAGGACTTGGCCCTGGAGCTTCACCTGATGCAGACGGGAAAGGATTCAGATCTGCCCAGGAGATTTGCTAGTTTAGAGGACACCAAGGTCAGGGTGGCTGAAGGGTGAACTCCCCTTGTCATCACTGAGAACATTCGGGAGCCAGGGGCAAATACAAGTGCGTATGAGGGGGGGGGTGCATACAGAAAAGGTTTAAATGACAATTCAGGGCTGTGATCGCCCTGCTGCCCGCAAGATAAACCCCAGTGCTCAGCCTTACGCGCAAGGTCCCCTCTTGTAAAGCAGCCTGTATCTCTATCTCTATTTTTATCCATATAAATAGCTTTTCTAAGCCAGCAATTTGGATGAAGACATGGAAAGCATGTGCACCAAATTTGCAGATGACTCAAAGCTGGAGGGGATGAGAGAATTAAGGTTCAAGATGATCTCGACAGTTAAGAATGCTAGGTCAAAAGCAACCAGATGAAATTTAGCATCAATAAATCTAACGTCTTGAATGCAGGTTCCAAAAATCAATTGCACAAGAGCGGGACGAGGGAGACCTGGCTTGACTGCAATTCACATAAAAAAAAAAAAAAAAAAAAAAAAANGCACTCAGTATGTTAGCAAATTTGGAAAACTCAGCAGTGGCCACAGGACGGGAAAAGGTCAGTTTTCATTCTAATCCCAAATAAAGGCACTGTCAAAAAATGCTCAAACTATTACACAATCACACTCATTGCACACAGTAGCAAAGTAATGCTCAAAATTTTCCAGGCCAAGCTTCAACAATACGTAAACTATGAAATTCCAGAGGTTCAAGCTGATTTTACAAAAGGCAGATGAACCAGTGATCAAATTGCTAGCATCCCCTAGATCAACAAAAAAGCAAGAATTTCAGGAAAAACCTCTATTTCTGCTTTATTGATTAGGCCAAAGGCTTAGATTGTGTAAATCACAATAAACTGTGGAAAATTCTGAAAAAGATGGAAATACCAGACCACTTGAGCTGCCTCTTGAGATATCTATATCCAGGTCAGGGAACAACAGATAGAACTCGTCATGGAACAACAGACTGGCTTCTAATACGAAAAGGAGTATGTCAAGGCCGTATATCGTCACCCAGATTATTTAACTTATATGCAGAGTACATCATGAGAAACACTGGCTTGGATGAAACACAAGCTGGAATCAAGATTGTGGGGAGAAATATCAATAACATCAGATATACATATGACACCACCGTTATTGCAGAAAGTGAAACAGAACTAAAAAGCCTCTTGATGAAAATGAAAGAGGAGAGTGAAAAAGTTGACTAAAAGCTCAATGTTCATAAAACTAGCATCATGGCATTTGGTCCCATCACTTCTTGGCAAATTTATGGGGAAAGAGTGGAAGACTATTTTTTTCACATGAGCTGTGTGTCCTTGTGTGGCTGTGTGGAGAAGTGCTCCCAGTACCCGCATTGGTTCCCCTAGTCCATCCCTGTGCTCTCGCCTCCCCCCCCATCCCCCCTGGGGCAGCTCCTGTCAACCTTGCCTTGTGACCATAGCTACATTGCAGGCGCCAGCAACAACTTTATTGAAGTCTGAGTGACACCTGCCCCTGTTACATTTGGCCAGAATGTCCCAGGAAAAGGGTGAACCTGGTGTCCATAAGGAACAAGCACACACTGCTGCTTGGGGGTGCCTCAGTCTGCCTTAACACCATGTCCAGGCTCACAGGCTGGCTGACGGTCAGCCACTAGCTCCCTCAGTATGTGGTGTAAGACCACGGGCTCAGCATCGATAGCCCATGGAACTTGTGGGTCTCGTCTGTGATGGTTAAAATGACCTGCAGGCAGACAAGGCACTGGGAGTGCTCAGAGCCTGGCCCAGTGCTGCCCTGGGCCCAGCATCCTAGCCCTGGAGTCGGTGGACAGGAGCCACAAGGCCAGCTGGGGCCCTGTGGTGGGTCTGGTCCTCCCCAGAGGAAGCATTTNGTTAAAATGACCTGCAGGCAGACAAGGCACTGGGAGTGCTCAGAGCCTGGCCCAGTGCTGCCCTGGGCCCAGCATCCTAGCCCTGGAGTCGGTGGACAGGAGCCACAAGGCCAGCTGGGGCCCTGTGGTGGGTCTGGTCCTCCCCAGAGGAAGCATTTGGTTTGAGGGGCCCCTGGGCCTGGAGGTTCCCATTGGTTAGAACACACTGAACAGGTTAGGCGAAGGGGACAGGGAACGGAAGGGGCTCAGGTGAGCCTCTGTCCGCAGGGGTTGAGTCAGCCTGACCTTGGGGTTGGGTGGCTTGGGCGTGGAGTGGTCAAGGCTGGGGGCTCAGAGCAGGTGCCAATTGGGATTGGGTAGGCAGGACCGGCCTGCAGGTCAAAGTGAATCTCAGGGCTCCACCCATCTGGCCCTNTATTACTACACGGCAAAGCAAAAGGATAAGCAACAGCTACACACAACACAGAAGAATCTCACAGACATAACAGAGTGAAAGAAGCCAGAACTCATTTAGAATGCTTGCGAAATGAGTCCATTTATGGGAAAAAAAAAACTAACAAACTAATTTGTAATATTAGTCAGGAGAGCAGTATACCTATAGAGAGGCAAGTGGTGGTGCTGACGGGACAGGGGCATACAGGGAACCTCTGGAGAGCTAGTAATGTTTGATATTTTGAGCTGAGTAGTGGTTACCAAGTGGTATTCATTACATAATAATTCACAGCTTTATGGTTTACTGTATGTGTATACAACCATTGCTGTTGTTTAGCTGCTAAGTTGGGTCTGACTCTTTGCAACCCCATGAACTGTAGCCCAGCAGGCTCTACTGTCAATGGGATTTCTCAGGAATGAACACTGGAGTGGGTCGCCATTTCCTTCTCCAGGGGATCTTCCTGACCCAGGGGTCAAACCCATGTCTCCTACACAGGCAGGCAGACTGCCACTGAGGCCCCAGGGAAGCCCCCGTGTACCGCTATATACTTTAATTAAAACACAGTTATTCTGTAATCAAGGAGGCAGCATAACGCATGTGCCACAGTGAATTCCACTCATAGCACCAAGTGGCCCTGAGCTTTGGAAACCATGTGGTTGGTAAAATCCTGTTGTCTTTTGGAGTCTCCCCTTGCTCAAGTGTAAAATGGGGACACCAATGCTCATTCTCCTCACAGCGCTGTCAGGATCAGAGAAGAAAGAGGCCCACCAAGCCTGGGGCCGTACCTGGCATGCAGTAGGAGCTCAGACCATGGAAATCATCATCTCCAACATTAACCAGCCTCCCCAAGTTACGTCCTACAAAACCTCAGCCCCTAAATCCCAGCCAGTGGAACCCCCTGAGAGTTATGACAGGAGGCCACCCTCAGCACTCCAAATCCATTCCCTAAAATTTCCAAGTGTAGAGGTAGTTGCTTAAACCCTAAAGTATACAGGTATTGGCCAAAGCACTTTTAACAATAGGGCCATTTTTTTTGAAACCAAAAATAGGAACTGAGGCTCTGACAAGTAGGGAGATGCTGAGGCTCAATGGGTGGCAGTCTGGAATTGGGACTGTCCCATGTTATCTCTAGGACATGAAGGGGCTGCCCCAAACCTGCAGCAGCAAGCTCAAAACGGCTGGCTGCACATGGGGTACTAGGCCATCTCCTTTCTCCAAGCAACTGCTCTAAGACCAGGACCCATGTGAGACTGGAAAGGAATAGGCCCAGGGTGAAGGTCACACACGTGCATATGTAACCACTGTTCTAGAAATTCTGTGGCACACACAAGGCATCACCAATCCAAAAGGATGCTTCTCCAAACTCATCTGTGTGTCAAAATGATCTTGGATGCTCATGAAAGATACAAATTCTCAGGTCTCTTCCTGGGCAATCTAATTTAGAAGAGATAGATGGGACCCAGGAATCTGTGTTTTTTAAGAGATGCCCCAGATAATTCTTACATTGGACAAATTTATCAAGGCCCTGGACTAGAAGTTCATGGTGGGTAAACACAAAAGAAAATGAAAACTGCGCACTTGCCACGCAGGAGTTCAAACATGGTGCAGTCTGGCGGGGGAACTTGGCTACCTTTGTCTACGTGGTAGAGATAGGTCTCCTGGCTCATGGCGGACAGCAGGTGCAGGACGCAGGTGTAGATGCGGATTTTCTCATCACTATTCTCCTCCCAGGTGTAGTCCTGGATCACGTTGAGCAGCTCTCGAACAAGAAACAGGACTCCATGTTCAGGATGGTCCTAGTGGAGGACCAAAACAAAAGAATAAACGATCCTAAATGTGAAGCAGAAGGGGGGAAAAAAAAATCAAGACAGAAACCCAGGTCCCTCCCTTTAGCAGCTACAGAGAAATCGAAGTGCCAGCTGTGGTTAAACAATAGAGAGAGAAGCGGCAAAACGCTGTTAACTTTAGTAATCAGCCCACTAGTCTACGGAGACAAGGTTTGAGAGCCTAGGGTCTGAGAAAAGAAAGCACAGTTACCTGTCAGTTTAATGGGTCTGTTTCCAAAATTACAACCTTGCCCTTATGTGCGTAACAGTAAAAAGCCCTGTTTTTCCAACTACAAAAGCTAGATTGCAGGTATCGCAGCAGATGGCACAGTAGAAGCCACCGACCTCGGGTAAACCCCCAAATGATCACTGTCACCACCAAAGGCACCGAGTTTAAATACAGCCTTGCTCTTTAGGGCGTTCAGCAACATTAGCAGCTAAATTGAGGATCCTCTCTTGGGAGATCATGCTTGTGCTCAGTGGCCTAACTCTCTGTGACCCCATGCATTGCAGCACCCCAGTCTACCCTGTCCACAGGATTTTCTGGGCAAGGGTACTGGAGTGGGTTGCCACTTCCTCCTCCTGGGAATCTCCCCGACCCAGGGGAGACGTCTGGTTCCTTTGACAGCTGCCGTACCTCACCTTACACGTTAGCTCCTCCTGTGATAGTCAAGCCAGAGCCCCTAGCACCTTCTCCTAGTCTCTGTGTCAAGTCAACCATCATATTTTCAGAGCAGTTCCCAGCATCTGATTTTACCTACTCTTTTAGTGAACAATATCTCTTGATCTTTTTTGCATCCTGGCCTAAAAAACCTCTATAGGAGGGCAGGTACTTTATCTTCTGTGTTTGCCGATAATACGGTTCTAGGACGGCCCAGGGACCACACTGTGAATGGTGCCCTTATTCCTGTCTTTGCTTGCTGGGACAGTGCTAGGCACACAGCAGGCACTTGCTAGGTAAATGATGTTGAAAGGATAACATTTTTCGAGCACCTTCCATGTACTAGGTACTGAGGTGGCTACAAAAACAGTAGCTAACTTTTATGGTAGCTATCATGGCTTTCTCTGTTTCAGAAAGATACTTTTATGACCACCCCCCCTCCGGCCCCGCCCCAGCCCCATTTCACAGATGGGAAATGAGCCACACTGCTGGGACAGGGGAACCAGGATTTGAACCCTGGGAGTCTGGCTCCAGAGCGGACATTCCTAAGTGCTAATACTCTATACAATGCCTCTCTACAGATGACTTAGGCATGAACTAGACTTTATGGAGCGGGCTAGTTGGGGAATGGCATGCACGTAGTCAGCTCTCTTAAATTCAGGCCTGGGGTAGAAGTGTGATAACCGAGGTGGGTGGGAGTTCATGGCTTCGTAATCCGAAGTGTGGATCCACAGCAGAAATGCTTCCAGTGGGTAAGAACGAGGGTGGAGGGGTGTGACATGATTTGTACAGCTGATAACATCTACAGGAATTGCAGTTATGGTATCGGCATGAAAGAAGACACACGATGTTCCAAAATCTGAATGCCTCGAACGATACACAGTGAAACTGCCCACGCTGTGGTTCGCCTTCCATTGCCAGAGTCAGGCTCAGCTGGCAACTTACTACTGTCTTTCTTTGCTAGCAGCTGTTTCTAACTAGGCTATTTTGTTCCGCTATGTGGATGCTCAAAATATATTTTATTTCAGGATCTGCCCTGGAAAGAGACAACAATGTGAATGGTCCAGTAACTTTCAATACAAAGTGCCATAACTATCGTGAGAGAGCATTTGACACACCTTCAAAAAGGTGGAAGAAGGGGTAATGGAGACGTGAAGTTTTGTAGGAAGCTGTTCCCATGAGCTTTAAACCGAAGAGATGAAGAGATTATTTCCAACCTTCTCTACAAGGAAAACATTTTCCACACAATAGCCATGCTTCAGCGGTTGTAACATTTTCAAAAGAAATTGAACCAGTGCCAGCAACTGAAGCAAGGCAAATAGATTTTAAAAAGAACATAAGAAAGGATCCTGGATTCAGTAGGCAATCTGAGCGGGAAAAGGTTTTCCTGAGGTCTCTGCCAAGGCTGCCTCCCCGGCAGCAAGCAAACGCCCAGGAGGTGGCTCCCGAGGGACGCAGCCCCCTCTCTCTCAGCTGGAGGAAAGGGGGCCTGGTTCCCACCATTTGCAGTGTCCCTCTGGGTCCTTGGTCTGCGGGAATCCTTCTATTAAACATCACTGTTTGGGAGAAAGAATACCCTGGAGACAACTAACTTCCCAGGAGAGCTGAGAGGCAGCGAAGACGGCGCCAAGCACACACATCCTGGCTTTGAATTCTATCTTGGCCGCTCGTTGGCTGGTGACCCTGGGCAAGTCACTTGACCTCTCTGTGCCAGGGCCTGCTTCTGTGAGAGGAGGATAATCACAGGGTTGTTTGGAGTGAATACTGGTGAACTGCTGGCTGGCTCTCTGTGTTAAATAATATTCAAGTCTTTTTCAGAAGGAGCCAGAACACAGAGGGGCTGGGAGGAAGTGCAGGAGAGAGAAGTGGAGCGTTGGTGGGGTGGGGCGGGGGCCACAGAGCAGCTGGAGGGCGGAGACAGATCACCGTGGAGACAAGAGGCTGCGGGAGAGTCTGGGGTCTGCGGCGCTCCCTGGCCACGCTGCTGCCAGCCCGCCCGTCCTGCCAGCTCATGCCCCTCTAGCCTCTCATCACCGCGGCTCTCTCCCAGCCCCTTCAGTGCTGATGGTGCCCCTGCCCCCCTCAAGGCCTTACCCATGCTGTTCCCTCCACCCCGAATGTCACCCTACCCCCCGGCACTTACAGAACTACCAGTCTTCCTCTGAGCTCAGCTCAAATCACACATTCTCAGGGCACTTCCCTGACCCACTTCCCTTCAAAATTTGAGTCTCTCAGAAGTGCCTGTAATTCTTTATGACACTTTATACAACCGGAGTTAAGTGTTGATTTGCTTGGAGTCTGTCTCTTTGCATGGAAGCACACATTTCTGTTCACTCCTCCATTCCCAGATCAACAAATATTTGCAGGGTAGACGGAATGAATGAAGCTTTGCATCTGGATACCATGTTATGCTGACGGCTGGATCTTTTCACTAAGATAAGAAGGAGAGAAGACATTTCCCTGCTGTGTCCTGGTGATCAGTGCCAGAAAACTGAGGGGGAACATTTCCATTGCCTACAAATTCCAACTGAATTAAAATTAGGCATCTGCAGTGGTTCACACCAAACTTGTTCAATTCATTCTAGTTTCTTTGTCCTACCAAATGTTGTTAAAAGAAATATGTTAGTTCAAGATTATGGAGAAAACTGTTCTGCAGTCCACCAAGAGGCTGAGCACTGCTAACACCAGAGCAGAATGCTTCAGAATGCTCCAAAAGTGGGGCTGCTTGCTAAGGAGAGAGGGCTGTCCCGGGGGAATGTTCACCTGTGTATTCGTAAGTATGAATAAAGTGGACCAGTTATTTTATTGGGTCTAAAATGGCATCTTTTTTTTTTTTTTCTGAACAAATAAATGAGTCAAAGCTTTTCAAACCCATTCTTTAAAAAAGTCTTGTGCTCTGGAGTGGGAATGCAAAATGGTGTAGCCACTACAGAAAGCAGTACACAGGTACCTCAAAGAATTACAAGTGGAACTGTGATGTAATCCAGCAGTTCCCTCCTCTGGGTACTTAGTCAACATTTGAAATCCCTAATATCTCAGAGAGATACTAGTGCTCTCATGTTCACTGTAGCATCATCACAATAGCCAAGAGGTAGAAACAAACAAGATGTCCATTGATAGATAAATGGATAAAGAAAATATGCCATATACATACAATGGACTGTTATCCAGCTGTATGAAAAAGAAGGAAATGCCATCATATACGACAACATGGATGAACCTTGAGGATATGATGGTGAGTTAAACAGGCCAGAAAGACAAATACACCATGATTCCACTTATATAAGGCAACTAGAATAGTCCTTTTAAAGAGTGGAATTCAAGGGCTGGAGGGGGAGGAAAACAGGGAGTCACTAATCAATGAGTTTAAAGGTTCAATTAAGGAAGCTGAATAAGCTGTAGGGATCTGCTGTACAGTGTTGGGCCTTGAGTCAACAGTTACGTCATACACTTTAAAATGTGTTAAGAGGGCAGACATGGTAAGTGTCCTTACAATTAAAGAATTAAATTTTAAAAGTAAAATAATAAAAGTTATGACAAGAAAGGTTAACAATGTGAACCAGGTAAAAGAGGAATACGGGAGTCGTCTCCTGCTGAACCTACTGACCTCAGTGGGGCTCACATGCGGCCTATCCTCCGGCCTCTGAGCCGGGTGAGCACTCAACCTTGGCTCCTTAGACTTAACATCTCATGGCACCCGGACAGCCAGCCAGTAGTGCCTATGCTGTGTCCCATAAGAGGGATGTAGGGTTGTAAAGTCCCAACTTTCTTGAGCAATAAAGCTTCCAGCAAATGTTTCAGGCAGGGCAGGCTCTGGGGTAGCACAGACTTCCCAGCTCTGCTTCTCACCAGCGGTGCAACCCCAGGCAAGCCTCCCAGGTCCTGCCTTGCAGGATCCTAGAGACTGGATATTGACAAAGGGAGTTAGCATGGCACGAGGCACCTAGTAAGTCCCGAACTATGGCTAGAACCATCTTAACATCTTGAGAAGTCCTGGCAAAAGCCACAGCACTATCAGGAACAATGAAGTCTGACAGGGGTAGGGTTACCTGAATGCCTCAGGGAACAGGTAAGCAACAGAAAAGGATTTAATGGACCCAGAGGCACCCAGGGACCTGGAGAGAGTACACGTGCCCCGCTAGGACAGGCAGGTGCTCTCCAGCTGAGGACAACTGGCCAGGCGGGGAATGCGGGCCTCACAGGGCTAGACCTGATTTTTTCTCAAGGAATTGGAAATCTGGGTTTCTCTGTGATCTACAAATTTTAAATGGGGGTAATTCATTCCAAATGTTTTCCATCATGATGCAGCCAAGTGTGTCTCCAGGCTAGATTCCACCCACTGGTCATCAGCTTGTGATCCCAGGGACCAGGCTTCTGGTTCATGAAGGACTTTCACAGCGATCTTTTCAGCTGACCCTCACAGCGGCTCTGCTAGCTGTGTATCTGGATGATATTTTTAAAAGGTGACAACGGAGACTCTGAAAGTTACAAAACTTTCTCCAGGCCACAAGGCTATTGAGTCATTGGGTCAGGACTAACACAAGTTTCTGACTCCAAGCACAAGGCTCCAGTCATTTTTTTAACAGAGAAAACCCTATATGCAGAAGGAAAAGGTAACCCAATTAATCAATAAACTATGACACTGATCCACTTCCTCATTAGAAACCCTGATTTTATCACCTGACAAATAACTAGAATAGCAAAAAATGAGAGAGAGTGATTATAAACTGCTAAGGATTCCAGGACACACTGAAGCTGAGCATCAAGCCTGCCTCCCGAACATCCCAGGCTCTCTTCAAAGAGTTTGGGATTTGAACTTGGAAAGTTGGGAGCAACTCAGTTTTTGTTTTCTCAGCTTCACTGAGATGATTCACAGACCCAACAATTCACCCACTTAAAGTGCACAATTCGTTGGTTGTTTGTATATTCACAGAGTTCATATATTCACAATCATCATCACAATTTTAGAACATTTTCATCACCCCAAAGTAACCCCATACCTGTGGGAGCTGAATGTTTCATGGCCTCAGACTAGAGGGACATTTCTTAAAGTGTGGTCCTAGGACCACCTATAATTGACTCAAGGGAGCTTTCAAAAATGCTGATTCCAGGGCCAATCTTACCTAAAGAGGGAGACTTTCAGTACGGAAGTGGGGATGGGACAGAGCAAGACTGTATTTTAAAAAGCATCCATGGTTCCTACGCACATCTGGCTTCACCACGAGCCAACCCATTTTGTGCCTAGACTTTTTATGACCTGGTGAAGCCTACACACAACTCAGAGTTCTATTTCTAAAGCAGAAAATAAAATACATAAGACCACAAAGGAAATCAATTATGCGAAAATACAGTTGTCAAAATATTTTTTCAACGTATGTGTTATACTGTAATCTATTACTTCTTGGTGAATACATTTAAGTAACAGAACTAGCCAATGGGCCTAATAACTATTGCACTTGTGAAGGAAGGAAACATGTAGATAGTCTTCTGAAATGTCTCTCACACCTGAAATGTGATATAAAACATACTGCTGATTGTTTTGGTGACAAAGTCCCAGTTACTACAACTGGTACTGTGGTTCATTGCCTGTGATCTGTAATGAAGTGAAAGGCTAAATTTCACTGAGGTTTGTAAAAAGAAAGTTTTTTTTTTTTTCCCCTCTCATCTGAATTCATGGTTGCTCTGCCAGATCCCCATGGGTTAGGTGCACCCCAAGTTAAGAACCCCGACTAGGGTGAGGGCCCTATTGCTGGATCCTGGGAGTGGCCCTGATTCCTTCCAGCCCAAACCTGACTATTCATCCCCTATATTCCACAAGAAACCCCAGCATCTTCTAACAACAGCCCTCTGACTTTCACTACCTTGTTGTGTATTCTGGTATTTGCCACCAAAATAACATCACCATTACCTCTTCAAGTGCTTACTATGTCCTAAGGCGCTGATGGAGAAGGGAGAGGGCAACCCACTCCAGCATTCTTGCCTGGACAATCCCCATGGACAGAGGAGCCTAGCCGGCTGCAGTCCATGGAATCACAAAGAGCTGGACATGATGGAGTGACTAGGCACAGCATAAGGCACTGTTCTAACTACCTACGTATATTTGCTCACTTAATCCTCACCACAACTTAGACACCTAGATACTATTATTATGCCCATTTTGTAAATGAGGAAACTGCAGCCTGGTAATGTTTCACAATCACCTGAAACGACAGAGCTGGAAGGAAAGGAAGGGATTTCACCCTCGGTGTTTCGGTGCAGTGGCTCGAGCCCTGAGCAAGTAGTACCTCCTTCGCCATATAGAGAGCCTTGACTATATACCCTGGACACAGATGAATATAAATGCATTGAGAAATTCAAATATCTGATTATAAAACCAACAAAGATATAGATAGAACATCCCTGCACTTCTAGGGCAAAGAATGTATATAAAACAGGTCAAAGAAAGATATCACCTACAGGTCTTCTGGGGAAACGTACCGGAACTATTAATAATGTAGAAAAGAAATTGCAGAGAAATTCCAGAAGGAATGATTCTGAGGGTCGCATCTTTCCATCAATATTAATCATCTTGGGAACTTCTGGAACGAGGCTTATGGCGGCTTTGAAAAAGGCATCAGCTGCAAGACAGAAGAGAAGTCCACATATGAGAATGTCGAAAAATTCAGGGTCTGCTTTCTTCTTCACACGGCCCAGAAGCCAAGCCTGAGAGAGGTATGTGGAAGTCAGGCCACACCGAGGGCCCAAGACAGCTGGCGGGTCCTCGAAGAGGGTTTCTGCACCGTGACTGACTCAGTGGAACATTTGGGTGAGAGGCGCTGCTGCTGCCTCCCAGCTCTTCTCTTCTCCTCCTTCCTTCTTGGAGCAATTTGGCTCCAAGAACCTCAGTCAAACTGGCTTTAGATAGTAAGTGAAAAAAGCGCACAGCAAATTATCACAGAGAGTACAGAAATCAATTTTGGGGATTGAAGGCTTCATCTGAACTGGCTCGGTCAACTCCACAATCTGGCCCACTCCACAGCTGTGGAAAGAGACGTGCCTGGTCCTATGACAGAGCCAGTGCGTGCAGGAGGGTCCAGCCGCAGTGGTGGAGCCCAGGTCAAGCTCTGGCTTGTCTGAATCTACTCTAATGCACGCTGTATTTGTTAAGGAAATAACAATGGAAATGTCTGAAGCAAAGTGTGCGTGTGTGCGCACAAGCACATATAGCTTTAAAGGCTTCTGATTAGGTGACAGTTTCAGGGAATCATCTGGAAAATGAAGGCATTTTAAGAAATATGTAATAGTCTATAAACCAGGAAGACCTCCAAGGGTGAGAGGAAGGAAGAGAGGGGAGAAGAGAGGACGAGGGATGAAGAGGAAGTGGGGTGCTGAGAAAGAGGGAGCGACAGGAGGACACAGAGGGGGAGGAAGGGGGTGAAAGGGGAGGACTGAAGGTTGGGGGGGG
>SJYV01034234.1:525558-630671 GCA_006410875.1 Neotragus pygmaeus | reverse complement strand
CCATGAGAAAGAGCCTCAGGGTCAAAGCAGACAGAACACTGACCCAACAAATGAAATTTTAAACTCCCCGACAAGATCAAACGTTTGCATGGTCCAAATACACTTCCACTCTGAAATGGCCTGCAGTGATGCAGAGAGAACAGCTCTCTGGCCGGCAGCACCCCAAGTTCAAACTGGAGCCCTGCCAGCACAGCAGAGGGGCAGATGCAACAACAGACGCCCAGGCCGGCCGGGGACAGAGGCCATCCCTTAATGAGAAGAGTCTGCGTCTGAAGCTGGAGAGTGGGGTTTTGCCTTCTCTTCCTTCTTCCAAAGGTGGAAAAAAAAAATCACAATATGGAAAGACACCAGGTTTACTACCTGAAGTTCCCTCTGCTCCAGAAGCTTGCCTCCCAGGCTGCTTCTGGGAGCCACAGTGACACCCTAGCATGTTCACTGATACAGAGGGGTCAAGAGTTGACAACATGCAGTGTGGTGGTGAGCCCAACGTGATCACACTCATTAACACCGATCCACTGGGAACCTGCTCTGTGCTCTGCTCTAAGGGGGACACGGAGTAGCTGATCTCATCCTAATATAGGGCCTCTGGTAGATGAACCTCCCAGAAAGAGTCAGAGCAGCAGAATCTTCTCTCTTGGCCTCCAGACAGTAGTAAGTGGCACTATTCATGGAAACCAGAGGAACTCCTAGGCCGTGTCTTAAGGCAACCTACAATCTCAGTCTTCAAGCAGGCCTGTGAGGAAGGTACAATTATTTCCAGGCCCAGATGACAAACCAAGCTCAAAAAGTGAGTGGCCAGGTGAAAGTAGCCCATGGATGGTAAAAGACTGAGCTGAGGAGAATTTAAAGGCCATCACTAGCACTAGCACTGAGTGACACAATCAGATTTGTATTTTTTTTTCAAGAGAAACACAAGTCTGCAAATGATAGCTGTCATAAAGAGTTTATTACATCCAGAACACCNACGTGCTGTCTCTTATACACATCTCCTCAGGGTCAAAGCAGACAGAACACTGACCCAACAAATGAAATTTTAAACTCCCCGACAAGATCAAACGTTTGCATGGTCCAAATACACTTCCACTCTGAAATGGCCTGCAGTGATGCAGAGAGAACAGCTCTCTGGCCGGCAGCACCCCAAGTTCAAACTGGAGCCCTGCCAGCACAGCAGAGGGGCAGATGCAACAACAGACGCCCAGGCCGGCCGGGGACAGAGGCCATCCCTTAATGAGAAGAGTCTGCGTCTGAAGCTGGAGAGTGGGGTTTTGCCTTCTCTTCCTTCTTCCAAAGGTGGAAAAAAAAAANCAACAGAGGATGAGATGGTTGGATGGCATCACCAACTCAATGGACATGAGTCTGAGTAAACTCCAGGAGTTGGTGATGGATAGGGAGGCCTGGCGTGCTGCAGTCCAGGGGGTTGCAAAGAATCTGACATGACTGAGTGACTGAACTGAACTGATGTGATAAAACTACAAATACAATAATACTTTAAAAATATAACATTCAATGAAAGCATGTACAAAAAGACATGAAGTGAATCTCTGGAGAGAAGTAACATCTTGGTATAGTCCCATTTTTATACATGAGTTGTGAAATGTTTAGAAATAGCACTAAAATATATGATACAGAAGCAGTACAATAGCACATATCCTCCTTTTTCCTATACTTCTCTTCTAATTACCTCTGTTCTCTCTGGTCTTAGTATCATATTAAAAAAAAAGTATTGCCAAGACCAGTGCCAAGAATCATTATTTCTGTGTTTTCTTTAGTAGTTTTATGGTTTCACATTGGTCTTATGTTGAAATCTTTAATTCGTATTATATTGATTTTTGTGTATGGTATGAGAGGAGCTCAATTTCTTTCTCTTGCATGTGGACATCCAGTTTTTCCAACACCATTTATTGAAGGGATTGTCCTCTCCCTATTACGTTTTTGGTACCCTTGTGACAGGTCAGTTAGCATAAATGCATGCATATATTTCTGAACTCTATTTGTTCCATCAAACTATTAACACCTATGACTGCTTTTCTGTGAATATCACATGTTTTAAATATTATAGCTTTATAATATATTTTGAAATCAGGAAGTGTGAGACACAGCTTTTTTTTTTCCTTTTGAAGATTATTTTGACTACTCAATGTTCATGTGAATTTCAGAATTGTTTTTTTCTCTTTCTATAAAGAATGAAATTGGGGTTTTGATAGAAATTATATTGACTCTATAAGTCACTTTGGGTAGAAAGGGCATTTTCAAAATACTAATCCTTCCAATTTATGGACATTGGTTGTCTTTCCATTAATCTGCTTTGTATAGTATCATTCTTTTCCTTTTGTGACCGTTTTATACTTAAAAATATATGGAGAATTCCTATTCTTCTATTTTGCTGATGTAGCCCATTAAATTCTTGATAATTTATCTTATCTATTATTTATATAATTTAATTGTTTTTTTTCAGAGTGGTTTAAATGAATAATTGTGGAGAAGTAACATTGGATCAAATAATTGGCCCATTGATTTTTTTTTAATGTTTCTTGTTAGCTCCTATAGTTATATTAAATGACTTTAAGTTCTTCATTTCTAGATACTGAGCACCTCTTGGTTTAATCAAAAAGAAAATCTACAAGGAAAGGGTTGTGAACATTCTCATTCTATATATGAGGAAACTGAGGTGCAGAGGCTTTAATAAAGAAATTAGTAGGGGAAAGATGATGTATTCGTGAGCCTATTTATCGATATTGAATAAAATTTGTTTATAAGGAAAAAAAACCGTCTGTCAGGATAGCTTAGTCATCATTGAAATTGGCATTTTTGATTAATTCAAATACATATTTAGTTTTGAATTTGCACCGTAAAGAAATAGTTGAGAAGAGATCAACATCCTTATACACATAGCAATCCTATTAAACCTTGATGTCTGTGTGCATGTGTGTGTGCATGCACATGCACATGCAGTTATGTGTGGAGGCATGTTGAATTTATCTTAGCAAATTGGCAGNGCACCGTAAAGAAATAGTTGAGAAGAGATCAACATCCTTATACACATAGCAATCCTATTAAACCTTGATGTCTGTGTGCATGTGTGTGTGCATGCACATGCGCATGCAGTTATGTGTGGAGGCATGTTGAATTTATCTTAGCAAATTGGCAGTTGAATTGAAGAATTAATCTTTAGCAAGTTTATAGTTCTTTAACTTTTGTAGATAATATTTTCTCATAATCTGATATTTTAGCCTCTCCCAAACCTACACTTTTCTGCCAAACAATGAAAATAAAGTTTTTCTGTATATAAATCATGATAACTCATATCAAACAACTGTTTTATTGAACACTTATTCAACATATATCTGAAAATATTTATTTTCTTGGAGAAAAAGAATACATTGTACATAAAATTTATATAAGTATGTACATCTGCTATTCAAATTATGTTATCAGAATTTAATTTTACAACANAATCTGATATTTTAGCCTCTCCCAAACCTACACTTTTCTGCCAAACAATGAAAATAAAGTTTTTCTGTATATAAATCATGATAACTCATATCAAACAACTGTTTTATTGAACACTTATTCAACATATATCTGAAAATATTTATTTTCTTGGAGAAAAAGAATACATTGTACATAAAATTTATATAAGTATGTACATCTGCTATTCAAATTATGTTATCAGAATTTAATTTTACAACAACTTTGAAGACCAATCTCTAGGAACTTGGAAAGACTAAAAAATATTGTAAACAGGTTTCATTTGATACATAATATGGAAGGAATTAGTGCTTTCTTTGGGAGAAGGCAATGGCACCCCACTCCAGTACTCTTGCCTGGAAAATCCTGTGGACAGAGGCGTCTGGTAGGCTGCAGTCCATGGGGTCACTGAGAGTTGGACACGACTCGGTGACTTCACTTTCACTTTTCACTTTCATGCATTGGAGGAGGAAATGGCAACCCACTCCAGTGTTCTTGCCTGGAGAATCCCAGGGACGGTGGAGCCTGCTGAGCTGCCGTCTACGGGGTCGCACAGAGTCGGACATGACTGAAGTGACTTAGCAGCAGCAGCAGTGTTTTCTTCTGCCTGTGATGTCTGAGATTAACATGAAGAGTTTCAGCTCTGTCTTTAATTGCTGAAGTCTCTGGATACAGTAAAATAGCATGGTTAAATATTATAGGAAACAACACTACATTCACATATATCACACTAAGTAGAAAGATGTCAAAGGACTGAATGTAATAATTTGTCTTATCTGTATTAAACATCCTTTAAAATGACATGCGTATGATGCAGTAAACATGAGAACAGTGCATAAACTCAGTCTTTGTAGGCAAGCTGATTAAGCACACACTGCTTTTGAACAATGAATAGATTTGAATCCCATCTAAAGTGATCATCTAATCAATGTGAATACCAATACTAACTATTATAGCTATGTGAATCTGGCACATTTATTAACTTTTCTGAACTATTGTTTCCTTGATTCTAAAATGAAAATAGGAAGATTGACTCTATAGGGTTTTCACAAATATTCAATAACACAATGTATACAAATTCCATAGAGCAAGTTCCCATATTTAGTAGAGGTTTCAACAAATTGCAATCATTATTTTAATCTGTAAATACATACAAATGAGAGTTAAGTCTTTTATAATTTATAGGACATAATAAAATTATTTGGAAATATAATCTACACCTTAAGCTACCCCCCCCTCCCCCGCCCAGGCCCAAAGACTCCTTCAATTGGGTTGTAATATTTATTCAAAGGAGGATCATTTTTAACCCCCAAAGCTCCCAGGTTACTTACCATAGCCATGTTGGCTATTTGCCCCCACCCTGAGAGCACAGGCAGGCCTGGACTCCACCACATCTGGCATTTTCCTCCTGGCTCCACAGGCACCACTTTCCGGTGAGGACATTAAGTCCATTAGAAAACAAGGTGAAGAGCTTCTCTTGGCAGGAACTAAAATTCTGCTCAGAACAACCTGAAAGACTGTTTATTCTATTTATGTGCTTATTACCAAGTGGCCCTGAGAAAAGTGTCCGTTATTATGACTCATTAAGGAGGGAGCCACTATGTGCTGAGCGCTCTGCTCCTCACAGTCACCCCACTGAAGCCCCATCCAGAGAAGGGAGCTACAAGAAATAGTTACTTAAGGGCTGAGGCACGAAATGCTCCAAAGCAGGTGTCTAACCTCAGAAGACTTGCCCCATATATAAAGTCTTATCTAGGAGACTTCTTAATTTTGTCTTAGTAATTAGAACTCAAATGCTGCTGCTTCTGCTAAGTCACTTCAGTTGTGTCCGACTCTGTGCGACCCCAGAGATGGCAGCCCACCAGGCTCCGCCATCCCTGGGTTCTCCAGGCAAGAACACTGGAGGGTTGCCATTTCCTTCTCCAATGCATGAAAGTGAAAAGTGAAAGTGAAGTCGCTCAGTCGTGTCCAACCCTCAGCGACCCCATGGGCTGCAGCCTTCCAGGCTCCTCCGTCCGTGGGATTTTCCAGGCAAGAGTACTGGAGTGGGGTACCATTCTAGTATGTATGAAAACAGTTTTTTTCTCATAGTTTAAAGTTCAGAATAATCATAACATTTAAAAACTTGAAGTTTGTTTATAACATTATGTAAGTTTCATGTATACAACATTATATCTCTATTTCTATATAACCTACAGCACATAGTAACACTTGACTCATTGTGGCTATTAAAAGTCAGAGAAGACAATTACAGATAAAATGGGTTAAAAAAAATTTTTAAGGACCTCTAGGAAAAGGAGAAATCAGATTCCAATTCATAAAGAGTATTACCCTTGTTCCACTGGGGAAAGAAAAAGCATGTATTAGGTTGGCCAAAAGGTTCATTTGGGTTTTTCCATAAGTTACAGAAAAACTTCAACAAACTTTTTGGCCAACCCAATATATGTACTGGGCTCCCCCATGCTATGCCTTCCTCCATCTGAATCTTCTGAGGTCTCAAGGGATACCGAGATTTCTTTTCCATATTTCATCTTCAAAAAGAAAAAAAATTTTACAACAAAGGGAAAAATAGACTCAGGCCTGGCTGATCTCACTCCAGAGTTCATTCCACTTGAGATCCTTTTTCTTGAGGTGCTGACTGCTCTGCAGACAGGCATTCTGCTGCTGTTCTCTGCACAGTAACCAGCATGTCCTTCAAGTGCTGCGGGGCACTGGTGGAGGAGAAACACAGCCACTGTCCCTGCAGTCACAGTAAGAGGGACCGTGCTACTCTCAGAGATGGTGTTTTCCAAAACTGCCTGATCATAAGAATCATCAAGGTCCTTGTAAATATATAAATATATATATAGCTCCCAGGCCCCCAAACATCCATCTGCAAACTGAGGGGAATAGAACATGGTAAAGCCATTTTGCAAAATAATCTGGCGGCTTCTCCAGTTCTACATGGATGTTGCATATATACAGACACACACAGGCTACCGTATGAATGACTCTTGAAAACCATTATGCTAAATGGATGGAGCTAGTCATAAAAGATCTGCATTGTACGACTCTATATGAAATGACTGGAATGAGCAAATCCATCAAAACAAAAAGAATACTGGTGGTTGGCAGAGTGGGGAATGACTGCTTAACGGATTTGGTGATTTATTTTGGGGCGATGGAAATGTTCTGGAATTAACGACCAAGATCACAAAATTCCAAATATATTAAAAACCACTGAACTGTACATCTTAAAAGGATGGATTTTGTGCTACATGAATCAATTCTCAATAAAGCTATTATTTAAAATACATATATGGATTTCCAGGCTCCACCTTAAATGGAGGCTATTAAACCAGACTGTCCAAGACACAGACTCAGAAATCTAACTTTAAAAAAAATATTTCTCTTTCAATAACTAACAGAGTCACGTAATTCTCTTTTCACTCCTGTCTTTGGCTGTCCAGCTTCCCTTCCCAGAGGCAAAGACTATTATCTGCTGCTTGGGTATGCTTCCAAGTATACAGAAACAAATATGTTTTCCTTTTTTTTCTTTCTTTCTTCCTCTTTTTACAGAGTTAACATACAGTATGCACCATTTTACAACTCCTCAACCAGTACTTAACAACAGTCTTGGAGGTTAATCCTTCATGTATATGAAGCACATCTTTGTTCTCTTTTACAGCCAAAAAGTGGAATTTGGTCCATTTCCTTTTCTCCTCCATTTTTTTTTAAAGAGATAAAAGACACACAATATCAAATTTACCATCCTGATCATTTGATTCATCTTTTTTTAAAGGAACAAGTTTCTCCAGTGAATTTTATGATTCAACAGGTTTGAAAAAAATTGTTCTAAATCCTTCAGCTAAATGCAGAATATGACTTTCTAACAGCAAATGGCACATTCTGAAAGGTTTAATCCGGAGATATTCCGCCAGAAGCAAACAGAAGTAGTAAGCAACAATGAAATTCAGCCAGGGCAGGCTACCTCCTCATTTCCCAGGGAGGCCTAGCATTGAACTTTTGATAATTTTCTGTTTGAAGTTACAAGTTTTTGTTTCCCAACCTGGGGAGTTTCAAAGGGTCTGCAGAATACCAAAGGAGGATGGTATTCTAGAACCCTCTACCAGGACAAGGAGAAATCAAACACACCCAAACACACCGCCACTGAAACTACAGAATGGTCACTAAAGTATATGCCACTAGCGAACCCTGGAAGAAGCTGAAAATAAGGGCTCAGCTGAAGGTACTGAGTAAACTAGTTATGTTGGGATTACCTGTATTACCCATGATGCCTAGCTGCTGAGAATAACTGAGTCAATGGTTCTCCATGCATGGAGGTTTTTTTTAACATCAATTTAGCTTGACTGGAGAAAAACTGAAAACAATTCAACCATAAGGGACTAAATTAAAGAAATTATTGCACTGCCACACTGTGGAAATGATATCATTAATAAAGAGAATAGTACTTTGGTATATTCTGAAGTATAATAATTATATCTATGATATATTAAGGAAAAAATGTTATACAACTGTATATAGCATGATACTATCTCTACAAGAAAAGAAATATATATACACATATATTTTTGTTGTTTTTGTGTTTAGTCACTAAGTCATGTCCAATTCCTTGCGATCCCATGGACTATAGCCTGCCAGGCTCCTCTGCCCATGGGATTTCCTGGGCAAGAATACTGGAGTGGGTTGCCATTTCCTTCTCCAGGGGATCGTCCTGACTCAGGGATCGAACACAAGTCTCCTGCTTGGCAGGCGGATTCTTTACCACTCAGCTACCTAGGAAGCCCCATAAATATATTTAGCTGGATGCATAAAGAAAGGGAGGCAAGTTAATGCCAAACTACAAAGTGTTATCCAGGAGTGTTGGCTGAGAGCGAAGAAAACCAGGATCTTTCAGTACTGCTAGATTACTGTTTTGGAATTTTTATTTATAGATTTCCAAAAATATTTTTTCTTTAGCAAAGTCAATACAAATTTATTACAAAATTTTCAATCACAGAAATGCACACAACAGAAGGGGCAGTAAGGTAGACAGGCAAGAGGGTCAAAGGGCGTTCGTTCCAAAAAGTAGCCCCTTCCTTCCTTCTTTACTAGAGCAGGGCATGCTGAGGATAGAGCTGGGGAAGGATCACTGTGGATGCTAGCACTCCTGCCGCGCCCTGAGGGTCGCCCACCCCCTTCGTCTGTCTGCGTAAGGCCAGCCACTAAGCTGAGGATGACACACACATTCCAGGGCTTCCAGGGCTCCGGGTGCTGCACTGCACTCCACAGTCAATGATTCTCTGCTCTACAAAGGGAGTTAGAGCATGCTCACTAGACAGCTTCATTTCTTCTCAAGGCTTGAAAAAGGTTTGTTCACCCTATGCTTTGAGGCATCTTCCAGCTGCTGCAGAAACTGAGGGGCCAGCAGCCTCCCACACACATGCCCACCTGAGGAGCCCCACTGCTATCTGTTCTGTGCACTGAAGCTCTGCAGAGGACTCTCTCTGAACAAGGTTCCAGGTTCTAAGAGAGGAAAGTATCAGTCAATCAGAAAATGGTCAGAAAGTTTCAAAATGCTCAGTTAGGATGCAGGTTGCTCACTGTCTATAGGAGCAAAAAACTAGAAAGAGTTCAAATGTTTTTCAATAGGAGTTTGGGGGGAAAAAATGGAAGTGGGGTTTGGGGAAATAATGTGTAGCCCACCCTGCCCTGCCAAAAAAAGAAAAAGAAAGAAAAGAAATAGAATACTGAATAGTATACAAAGAATGCGGTGAATCAACATGTATTAACATGGTAAGCAGGAAGAAGGTGTGAGGACAGAGGCCAAAATTTATTGATCAGCAAAAAAAAGCAAGTTGAAACACATTGAGGAAGTCACATTCCCATCTCTAAGGTGGGGCTTGGTGGGACTGCATGTTTATAAAAGAATATAGACTGTGAAGAAAGCTGAGTGCCAAAGAACTGATGTTTTTGAACTGTGGTGTTGGAGAAGACTCTTTGAGAGTCCCTTGGACTGCAAGGAGATCCAACCAGTCCATTCTAAAGAAGATGAGCCCTGAGTGTTCTCTGGAAGGAATGATGCTAAAGCTGAAACTCCAGTGCTTTGGCCACCTCATGAAAAGAGTTGAGTCATTGGAAAAGACCGTGATGCTGGGAGGGATTGGGGGCAGGAGGTGAAGGGGATGACTGAGGATGAGATGGCTGGATGGCATCACCCACTCGATGGATGTGGGTTTGAGTGAACTTTGGGAGTTGGTGATGGACAGGGAGGCCTGGCGTGCTGCAACTCATGGGGTCGCAGAGTCGGACACGACTGAGCGACTGAACTGAACTGATAGATAGATGAGAAGAGCATATAGGGAGAAGAGTAGAGGAGAGAGGCAGAGAGCATATGAGAATAAAAGGGCATTTTAAATGGATATATAGAAGGAAAAAAATCAAGACAAATATACAGACTATAAACAGTGGACTTTTCAGAAGTGAGGAGAAAGAGTCGAGTTAACAGGTGACTTTTATCTGGGGGCTTTTTACTTTCTAAGATCTGCAATTCTGTATTGTCAGAATTTTTTTCTAATGAGCATGGAATATTAAAATAAAAATCATTAAGATTTAAAATAAAGTACTGGCTGTCTATTTTTCAACAGGATACAGGACAGTCTCCTCAAATACATGTCATACATGATAAACCTCAAGTTTCCCTGCGATCTCTGACAGTAAGTTCATCCTATATGTCCTTGGCATTGTCAATACAGAATATAACTCAGTACCTGAGTCATAAGAGAGGATCAGGGAGTGATAACCCAGGCCACCTTCAGAGGAGGCGTTTTATTTTTTAAACAGTGCAGTAGGTCAGTGCTAATGGAAAGCTTTACTACTTACCAGGGTCATAAACTCCTAAACAAGACCTCAGAGTAATCCACCCCATTCCATTCCAAGACCTTCAGCTATCATTGCCCTCCTGGACAACTCAGAAGGACAGCTGTCCTAATCCAGCGAATGTCAAGAAAGGAAACATCATGTTTCTTTAGTAAAAATGTCATGAGTGGTTGAAAGACTCCCGTGCCTTGAATATACCTTATTAAAGCAGGGTTCGGGCTACAAGAACTGTTCACTCTCTCTCAAGTCCTATCAGCTCCACTGCTGAACATTTTCACCAGTTTTCAGCATTTTCCATCTCTGGATAAGTTTAGGTTTGGACTGGACAATATCTATATAGTGGTAACTACTGTATAAAATGCAACAAGAGGGCATAATCTACTCTCTTTCACTCTGTTATAGGACTAAATGTTTCTCCCCCATCAATTCATATGCTGAAATCCTAAACACGGAGGTGATGGTATCAGGAGGTGGGAACTTTGGGAGGTGATTAGGTCATGAGGGTGTTGCCCTCATGAATGGGATTAGTGCCCTTATAAAAGGACCCCAGAGAGCTCCTTCCTCCCTTCTGCCATGTGAGGACACAATGAGATCACAGTCTATGAACCAGGAAGTCCTCACTAGACAATGAATCAGTCAGTAGCCTGATCTTGGACTTCCAGTCTCCAGAGCTGTGAGCAACAAATGTTTGTTGATTAAGCCACATGGTTCATGGTATTTTTGTTACAGCAGCCCAAACAGACTAAGGCAATCTGCCGTGAAGGTGTGCCATCACCAAGTGATAGGGGTGTCTTTGGGTAAAGCCTCATAGTCCAAATGGCCAAGTTATTATCCATAGGCAAGTTATTTATAGAGATTCAATACCATTGATTACTAAACTATGTTTTTATAATAGAACCGGTCATTATAGGAATTAAGTTTGCTGATTTAAGGACCACTGTTCTGATGATACATGTAAAGAGCAAAATTTAAAGAAATAATGAATGCCTAAGGACAGTTAAATACCTTATACATGAAACTGTCAGTGGTAACAATTAAGCATTAATTTACCCTTGACTTTGCCACCTGGTTTATGCAGAATGTCGACTCTTAAAGTGGAAAGTCCACCCAGACACACAGATGACTTCTCAGTTTCGGCAGCACCATGGGAGGTGCCTGTAAGTTCTCTCTTCTATCTCCGATAGGCAAGGCCTCTCTTCGAGTCGAGCATANGATCCCCACCAGGGAGGGAATGGTAATGAAGCAGTAGGCAACACAGGCCTAGAAGAAAGGGGAGAAACAGCAGGTGAGGCAGCAGTGCCATCACAGTGGATTAACATCCTCATTTTCATCCATCATATATTTTCAAGTAAAAACACTTAAAACAATTCATCTCCCCATTATGAACCCCGATTTCTCCTCCTTGCCTCTGCTGTATTTCCCTTCTGGGGAGGAACAGGAGCGGCAACCAAGGACAGTGATGGTGTACAAAAATAAATCTTCATCTGTCATCATAGGAAGTGAATAGATAACACCTAATGTTGATCATTTAAAGAAGCAGTTGTTAAAACCAATTAGTTAAAAGTGAATTAATTGGTAATTTGAAGAAGAAACTGCTAAAGAGAGACTGTGAGGAGAGAGGTATATGGTGAGAAAGGGCAGGGCTGGGAAGCTTATTTTCACTATAATCTTTTCAGTATGATTTTATTTTTAAAGCATGGATAATGTATTGCTTTGATAAAATTTTGAGCAGCATACTCAAGAAACAAATTTCTTCCAAAGCTGGGAACTTGACAAGAGGAAAAAAAATCCTAGGCTTTCCAGTTACTGGCATGAGCCAGAGATAATTCAGCTGGCATACAAAAATGCAAATCCATCTCAACCACCTCCCCTAATACATAACAAAATTCAGACTCCTTTGATTGTTTCTTTAGAAAACATTAAGAAAATCGGTCAGTCCATGAATATGTAAGGAAAAATCTGGAAAATCAATATTAAATCACCCTTTTCTGGGAGGAACAATTCAGAAAGTTGTGTAAGAAACAGCCCACTGGAGTTCAAAGTAAGTCTTATCTTTGAAACATACCCGGACAAATGCAGCGGTCTTTCTAGAATGATTTCCCTTCATTACTTTCCTTGTTTCCATTGCCAACCGGTTCACACTCTAGATTAAAAAATAAAACAGAAATGGGAATGAAATGATGGTTAATTCAGATTAAACATCTCCCAAAGAGATTTGAACGTTGACTGTATACAAGTCAATGAGAACAAGTTAACCAGAACCAAGACTGGTTCCAGAACCAAGACTGGTGAGCACCAAACCCTGAAATGGCAAAAGGGTCATCAGGTCAGAATCAATCTCAGCTTGAGCAAACATCTCCAAGGGGCACTCACTAAGTTAAGTCATGCCTATCAACTGGCATGATAAATGACCATTTTCTGGCTTAATGAATAACCAGGGTTCACTTATTTCATTTCCAGAAATCCCACACACTAAGCTTAAGATCTTAGAGATCTTAAGAGAAACCTCCAAACTTGAACATAAACCATAAAAAATACTTTTGCAACACTAACACTAATCTTAAGAAAGTAACAGCAGCCACGTTATCACTTATAGCACACCAGGTGCCATTCTAGGTGCTGTACATTCTTAAGCTCATTTACTCCTCATGACTTTACAGGCTGAGGACTATTAACTCCCCTGACTTACAAGTCTCTACATTTAGGTCTTAAGTTTACTAATGCTACAAAATCTGATGATCAGCGAACAAATATATAAAAAGGTAATTTTCCTCAAATTTACATGAAACAATTCAAGAGCCTTAGGGAACCTTATCACAAAAATTAAAAGCTTGGACCTACGGTTCCCAAAATGTGTACCGTGACACCCCAGGGTGTTACAGGAAAATCAGAGGGGCATTCCATGTTTTAGACAGCCACAGAAGGGCTCAACTGTTGAACACTATGCAAAGCACTGTGTGAGGTAGCTCACAGACATGGTACCTTCCTTGCAGTGATGGCATATCTTTGCAAAACTGGGTTTTTAGCAACTGCCTTGACAAAAAGTACTTTGCAAACATTAATGTAAGGGGAAAATATCTATCTGGAACAGGAAATAGTGTAGTGGTGTCCCATCTGATTCCAAGGTTTGAGAAGTCAAGCAATGCCTAGAGGTACATATACTTCATTAGTAAGTAATTATGATGATTTTAAATGGAATGCAAATATACACTATTTTTCTTTCAATTTACATAAATTGTTGGCTCAGAGAGCAAGCTGTTAGGGCACAAGCTCCTAAATTGCTTGAGCCTAATTTCTTAATCGACAGAATTGTTCTTTCTTCCTTTTTGCCTGAGGGCATCATGAAAAGTTACCGAAAGATACTGTGAACCAAGAAAGCTGGGACTCTGGTTAGGCAACATGGAATTCTAACTAGGTTAATTTCTGTAACTAAATAATCACTGCAACTCATTCAGCTCTTTGCTGTTGATATGCAGGAGTGAGAATATGCAAATTTCAGAGAAAAAGAGGCCAATGAAACCACTCTAAGGCTGAAGCAAAGTTGTAGATTTTATTAACCTTTGAGAAAACATCTTTCATGCCTTGGGAACAGAAGCAATACGGGGCCAGAAGAATCTCAGATTAAAACTGGTGCGTGGCCTATCAATGATCAATAAACATGTGTTGAGAGAATAAATGAATGAGTGAAAATCCTTACGTGAATCAACTGCACAAGAACAGGTTCCAGATTGCAAAACATTGACCTGGCCTCAACATAAAAACTCAGCTGCTGTTCAAAATCACGGCCAAAGGACACCTAGAATCAAGGAGAGAGAAGTGACAATGTTATCTCTAGGCAGCTGTAAGCTCACAATTGGAAAAGTTCCTCCCGAGTTTTGTGGGGACAGAGGAGGTGCTGCGATGACAAGACAACAAAAATTCCACAGATATAGATGGGTGGTATCTCAAGGGGATGTAAGCAAACACACACATCTGTGAACTTGAATATACTCTAACTAGATGTTACAGTAGTTTACCCAGCATATAGCAGAAATGTTACTATTACCACCTCATCTTCATGACATGGGCATTGGAGTAGAACATAAGACCAAAGGGTATGAAACAGAATCTCAAAATGCAAAAAGGATTTCCTAGGCTAGAAGGAAACCACTGGAAAGGAAATTGTGGCACTTTGGGTGTCAGCTGCAGCCTTTTCACATAGATTTGGTGATTGGGAGTCATTTGTCAGAGGGATTCCCTAATAAGGGCCACACATTTCTGCTTCCTGATGGGGATTCCAACATTTAGCAGCTCACTGGTGGCTGCTGGAGCCATCTGATGGATGTTAATCCACCATTAAAAACTTCTCCTATTTCTTCAAATTTATGAACAGCTGGTTGGAAGGACAAACTTTACTGCTACAACAATCATTTTTGTCCAGAAGAGGTTTAAGGTCATAATTTCCACTACAGCTATCAACTTTCACATCTTATTTTCTCAAATTCTTTCCCATTAAAACTTAGTGGTTTTTAGACAAACCCATAAAAGGATAAATATCACAAGAGCAGCATGTAAATTAAGGGAACAAGAGAGGCACCTAGTATCAATCATAGGTACATTTCCTAACATGGGAATTAAATGGCTTATCCTGAATTTTCATCAAAATTGGTCTTTTACCATAGTTAAATCAACCTCTGTTACTGAATGAGTCACATTTTTCAAGGTGATTTTCAAAGTGACCTACTTATTTTCATCTCAGTCAGCATTTGTCTTGACATTTCTAACAGGAGATACTGGNAAAAAACAAAAACAAAAAAACTCCTAGAAAAGCAGGTCAGATTTGGGGTTACCAGAAGTGAGGGACGGGGGGAAAAGAACTGGATGAAGGCAGTCAAAAGGAAGAAACGTCCAGTTATGAGGTAAGTACTACGGATGTAATGTACAACATAATAAATATAATTAACACTGCTGTATTTTATATATGAAAGTTGTTAAGAGAGTAAATTTTAAGAGTTCTCATCACAAAGAAAAAATACTTTTAAAATTTTCTTTAATTTTGTACTTATATGAGCTGACAGGTGTTCACTAAACTTACTGTGGTAAGCAGTAAAAGCTCTATTTAAGTCAAATCATTATGCCATACACCTTAAACTTACACAGTGCTGTATGTCAATCATATCTCAAAAAAAAAAAAAAAAAACTGGAAGGAAAAAATGTTTTCAAACAAAGGAAGGGGAGAGAATTCTATAGGAGGGAAAAGCATTATTATTAACGACAAGAACAAAAATCATTCCTTTTACCACTATCTTGCTCTAATTGTTCTCACTATTGTTTCATCTTTGGAGGAACTGCTGATTTGTTATTTTCAGGATAATTCAGCAGGTCAGTCTTGAAATGAACAGCTTTCCTGCAGATTTCTCAAGCTTCTGAGTATGAGAATTGGCTTTCAAAATTCTGAAACTGCAGAGCTGCACTGTATGCAGTTAGCTCCTAAACCCCAGAGCATACTTTCATCTTTTGAGAGATGATTATACTAAAAAGTTAATATTTACTGAGCTGCTACTATGTGCCAGTGGACCGAGCGCCCGAGTACTTTCTCTCGTTTAATCTACCACAGGGACTTCCCTGGTGGTGCAGTGGTTAAGACTTTGTGCTCCCAATGCAGGAGGCCTGGATTCATGCCCTAGGAAAGGAACAATGGACCGCCTCCACCCCACCCCCAGAACCATGCCTCAGTTAAAGATCCCAGGTGCTGTAACAAAGACAAAAAGTCCTGCAAGCCACAACTAAGACCTGGCACAGCCAAATAAATGAAATAAGTAAATATTTTTTAAAAAAATTAGTAGGAGTCTGCCTGCTATGCAGGGGACATGGGTTGGATCCCTGGTCCAGAAAGACTCCACATGCAGTGGGGCACCTGAACCCATACACCACAACCACTGAAGCTGTCGCACCTAGAGCCCCTGCTCCGCAACAAGAGAAGCCACCGCAATGAGAAGCATGCACACTGCAACCAGACAGCAGCCCCCGAATGCTGCAGCTAGAGAGAAGCCCTTGCACAGCAAGGAAAGCCCAGTACAGCCAAGAATTAAAAAAAAAAAAAATCCAACACAGGAACCACCACCATCATCTCCACTTTACAGATGGAGAAACTGAGGCACCATTCAGCCAATCAGTCCAAGAGCATACAACTCATAAGCAGCACAATCAGGATAGGGACCAGCACACTCGGGAAGTCTGAAACTCACCAGTCATTAGGGCCTCATCCCTAACATCATATGACCCCACACATCCCCTCTTTGGCTCAGGCCGGCTCCTCTACCTGGAATGCTAACTATTCCTTCTTCCCTTCCTCACAGCCCTTCCCTGATAAACAGATGCTCTTCTTTCAAGACCCACTTTTAACATCTGTTGTTGTTGTTTAGTCATTAAGTTGTGTCCAACTCTTGCAACCCCATGGACTGTGGCCCACAAGGCTTCTCTATCCAAGGGATCATCCAGGCAAGAATACTGGAGCGGGTTGCCATTTCCTTCTCCAGGGGATCTTTCTGACCCAGGGATCAAACCCGTGGCTCCTGCATTGGCAGGTGGATCCTTCACCACTGAACCACCAGAGAAGCCACCTTTAACAATAATACTTCCATTATAAAACATCCTCCTTTCTGAGGTGAGGAACTGTAAAGATAAAGGAACCAAGATAGAAAAGAACTCACTCTTGCTGTGGCTTGGTGATAACCTTCCAGAAAGAATCACTGATTAACAAGGACAAGCAGCTATCCCCAGTGACAGTGAACAGGCATCTCTGGGTCAGAAGATGTGACTGACAACTGATTTACAAGTCCTTCATTTCGCCTAAAGATCTGGAAGCAATGCATGGCCCTAGACCAACCCCCTGCATGATCCAGCCTACACGCTGAACCAATGTGTCCAAAGGACCAGAACGGGCCTCCCTGTAATAAGCCTTCGTCAGCACTCCACGCTGGCCTGGCTCAGGGTTCAACTGGAGTTTACTTGTTGGGCTGAGCCAGCCCTGGCAAAGCTATAGCTGATAAAGAAGGTACAGCAGAGGCTGGATCAAGGGAGGCCAGAAAATGAATAGGGGGGAAGGGATGTTTTATAACCAGCTGAGAGGGGAGGGATGTTTAAGGAGGCAAACAAACCCAATCGGCCCACTTCCACAAGCTTCATTTAATTTATATTTAGCCTTCCCCTTCTCAGTAATTGAATATATTATTTATTTTGGCCAGCAACTGCTGCATGTGGCTTTCAGAACAACAACAATAAGCTTTTAAGGTTTAGCACCACAGCATTTAGAGACTTGAGCAAAATCATTGGATAAATTATTAAGCATGAAGTGGACACTGACTCCTGCACCCCGCCCCACCCCGTCGCAGTTTAAAGTGCAGGAGAGGCAGAGGAGGAGGCCAGAGCTCTAACACAGGGGCGCTGAGTTTGTTTGGGATCTGTAACATTCAAGACATGCCTCTGAGCTTATCAAGTTGGGAGAAGAAAGCTCTAGGCTTCTGAGGCCTCCATATGCAGCTGACAGCTCTGTATCTCCAGCTTACAACTCATTTAATGCTACAGGGGACATCAAACTCAGGGGTCCCCCACACAGGGCTCCCCACACACTATTCTGACCTTTTTAAGAGGGAACCAGTTCGTAAGATTTAAACTTTCTCACCCCACTCCAGTACTCTTGCCTGGAAAATCCCATGGACGGAGGAGCCTGGTAGGCTGCAGTCCAGGGNAACTCAGGGGTCCCCCACACAGGGCTCCCCACACACTATTCTGACCTTTTTAAGAGGGAACCAGTTCGTAAGATTTAAACTTTCTCACCCCACTCCAGTACTCTTGCCTGGAAAATCCCATGGACGGAGGAGCCTGGTAGGCTGCAGTCCAGGGGGTTGCTAAGAGTCAGACGTGACTGAGCAACTTCACTTTCGCTTTTCACTGTCATGCATTGGAGAAGAAAATGGCAACTCACTCCAGTGTTCTTGCTTGGAGAATCCCAGGGACGGGGGAGTCTGGTGGGCTGACGTCTGTGGGGTCGCACAGAGTCAGACACAACTGAAGCAACTTAGCAGCAGCAGCAGCAACATCAATTTAATCTAATTAATTAATTTAATCTAACCTTCCTTTTGCACATCACTGGGTTATTGGGAGAGGCTGTTAATTTTTGTGTTGTTTCCTGCAAAACCCAAAGCAGGCATTAGGAATAAGTTCCGCATCTGCTGGCAAGTGATGAGGGCATACCGGCTCTAGGGGGATTTGCAGTCCTCGTGGGGGAAGGGAGTGTCCATACTGTGTGTGACAATAACAAATACACACAGTAAGAAAGCATCAGATGACGGCAGGTGCAATGAAGACACGAGAAGGATGGTACGGAGTGTGATTGGGAAGGTGGGGTTACTTTAATGAGGGTGGACAGGGAAGGACACCAAGAGAGGCAAGGCTTGCCTCTCATCTCTGGCCCAGCAATTTTAGAAAATGCAAATATCTGGGGGGACGATCATTCTAGAAAGAGGGAACAGCAAGGGCAAAGGCTCTGAACTGGTAGATGGCTTAGTATGTTCAAAGGACAGAAAAAAAGCCTGTGTGGCTGAAGCATGGTGTGAGTTAAGGACAGAAGGCCACTGCCAGACACACCAGATCACGTGGGGACTTCAGGCCAGGTGTCTGGCGTGTGTCTGATGTCTTTGGTTTGATCTCAAAGGCGCTGAGAGGCTACTGGAGCACCAGGAGTTGAGAACAAAATCAAGCAGAGTCTGAAAAGGTTCTTGGACAGCAATCATGTTTGAAGACTTCGGTGACACTGAGGGTCCGATGGGAAGGACCCAGCTGCCCACAATCCTAACCCTCCACCAGCGCACCCTTCACTGGCATCCTTCCCTTCCTCATCCCACCTCACCTCACCCTCCTGACACTTCCTGGCTGGGATCACCTCCCAAATCAACTGCTCGCACAATCCTGGTTCCAGGACAGCTCTGTACATCTTACAGAAACAAGTTTTGGGCAGAATTTTTATCCCTAACAGCACACTGTAGAGAGTATTCATTCTATACTGCTTAGACACTACTCTTGTATCTCTGCAATTTCAAACCCTGACAACAAATAAACTTGAATCTGCTGTGAATGAGCAGGGCGAAGTTCTAAAACTCTCTAGGGATGTCTGAGCCACCTGACCTGACATACCTGAGACAAGATGTAGGAAGGTCCTTACAGGAAATAACCCAGGCTCTGTCATCTGTCTGATTCTATAAGTGTGTATGTGTCTGAGGTACTTCGTACTAAAGAAAAAACTCATCATTTATTGATTACTTTTTCTTTTCTTTCCTCCTTAAAGGAAGCTCTCTGCACACATTCACATGCTGCTGAGACAGTTTTCCTAAAGAGCTAGGGAGAGTCTGAGAGAAGACAGTGAGTGGCGGGCTCACCTTGCGAGAGGCACTGGTTGGCCAGGGCCACCTGACCGGAATGCAGGTAGAGATTGAGGCGGGTGAAGATCCCCACCAGGGAGGGAATGGTAATGAAGCAGTAGGCAACACAGGCCTAGAAGAAAGGGGAGAAGCAGCAGGTGAGGCGGCAGTGCCATCACAGTGGGTTAACATCCTCATTTTCATCCATCATATATTTTCAAGTAAAAACACTTAAAACAATTCATCTCCCCATTATGAACCCCAAGTTCTCCTCCTTGCCTCTGCTGTATTTCCCTTCTGGGGAGGAACAGGAGCGGCAACCAAGGACAGTGATGGTGTACAAAAATAAATCTTCATCTGTCATCATAGGAAGTGAATAGATAACACCTAATGTTGATCATTTAAAGAAGCAGTTGTTAAAACCAATTAGTTAAAAGTGAATTAATTGGTAATTTGAAGAAGAAACTGCTAAAGAGAGACTGTGAGGAGAGAGGTATATGGTGAGAAAGGGCAGGGCTGGGAAGCTTATTTTCACTATAATCTTTTCAGTATGATTTTATTTTTAAAGCATGGATAATGTATTGCTTTGATAAAATTTTGAGCAGCATACTCAAGAAACAAATTTCTTCCAAAGCTGGGAACTTGACAAGAGGAAAAAAAATCCTAGGCTTTCCAGTTACTGGCATGAGCCAGAGATAATTCAGCTGGCATACAAAAATGCAAATCCATCTCAACCACCTCCCCTAATACATATCAAAATTCAGACTCCTTTGATTGTTTCTTTAGAAAACATTAAGAAAATCGGTCAGTCCATGAATATGTAAGGAAAAATCTGGAAAATCAATATTAAATCACCCTTTTCTGGGAGGAACAATTCAGAAAGTTGTGTAAGAAACAGCCCACTGGAGTTCAAAGTAAGTCTTATCTTTGAAACATACCCGGACAAATGCAGCGGTCTTTCTAGAATGATTTCCCTTCATTACTTTCCTTGTTTCCATTGCCAACCGGTTCACACTCTAGATTAAAAAATAAAACAGAAATGGGAATGAAATGATGGTTAATTCAGATTAAACATCTCCCAAAGAGATTTGAACGTTGACTGTATACAAGTCAATGAGAACAAGTTAACCAGAACCAAGACTGGTTCCAGAACCAAGACTGGTGAGCACCAAACCCTGAAATGGCAAAAGGGTCATCAGGTCAGAATCAATCTCAGCTTGAGCAAACATCTCCAAGGGGCACTCACTAAGTTAAGTCATGCCTATCAACTGGCATGATAAATGACCATTTTCTGGCTTAATGAATAACCAGGGTTCACTTATTTCATTTCCAGAAATCCCACACACTAAGCTTAAGATCTTAGAGATCTTAAGAGAAACCTCCAAACTTGAACATAAACCATAAAAAATACTTTTGCAACACTAACACTAATCTTAAGAAAGTAACAGCAGCCACGTTATCACTTATAGCACACCAGGTGCCATTCTAGGTGCTGTACATTCTTAAGCTCATTTACTCCTCATGACTTTACAGGCTGAGGACTATTAACTCCCCTGACTTACAAGTCTCTACATTTAGGTCTTAAGTTTACTAATGCTACAAAATCTGATGATCAGCGAACAAATATATAAAAAGGTCATTTTCCTCAAATTTACATGAAACAATTCAAGAGCCTTAGGGAACCTTATCACAAAAATTAAAAGCTTGGACCTACGGTTCCCAAAATGTGTACCGTGACACCCCAGGGTGTTACAGGAAAATCAGAGGGGCATTCCATGTTTTAGACAGCCACAGAAGGGCTCAACTGTTGAACACTATGCAAAGCACTGTGTGAGGTAGCTCACAGACATGGTACCTTCCTTGCAGTGATGGCATATCTTTGCAAAACTGGGTTTTTAGCAACTGCCTTGACAAAAAGTACTTTGCAAACATTAATGTAAGGGGAAAATATCTATCTGGAACAGGAAATAGTGTAGTGGTGTCCCATCTGATTCCAAGGTTTGAGAAGTCAAGCAATGCCTAGAGGTACATATACTTCATTAGTAAGTAATTATGATGATTTTAAATGGAATGCAAATATACACTATTTTTCTTTCAATTTACATAAATTGTTGGCTCAGAGAGCAAGCTGTTAGGGCACAAGCTCCTAAATTGCTTGAGCCTAATTTCTTAATCGACAGAATTGTTCTTTCTTCCTTTTTGCCTGAGGGCATCATGAAAAGTTACCGAAAGATACTGTGAACCAAGAAAGCTGGGACTCTGGTTAGGCAACATGGAATTCTAACTAGGTTAATTTCTGTAACTAAATAATCACTGCAACTCATTCAGCTCTTTGCTGTTGATATGCAGGAGTGAGAATATGCAAATTTCAGAGAAAAAGAGGCCAATGAAACCACTCTAAGGCTGAAGCAAAGTTGTAGATTTTATTAACCTTTGAGAAAACATCTTTCATGCCTTGGGAACAGAAGCAATACGGGGCCAGAAGAATCTCAGATTAAAACTGGTGCGTGGCCTATCAATGATCAATAAACATGTGTTGAGAGAATAAATGAATGAGTGAAAATCCTTACGTGAATCAACTGCACAAGAACAGGTTCCAGATTGCAAAACATTGACCTGGCCTCAACATAAAAACTCAGCTGCTGTTCAAAATCACGGCCAAAGGACACCTAGAATCAAGGAGAAAGAAGTGACAATGTTATCTCTAGGCAGCTGTAAGCTCACAATTGGAAAAGTTCCTCCCGAGTTTTGTGGGGACAGAGGAGGTGCTGCGATGACAAGACAACAAAAATTCCACAGATATAGATGGGTGGTATCTCAAGGGGATGTAAGCAAACACACACATCTGTGAACTTGAATATACTCTAACTAGATGTTACAGTAGTTTACCCAGCCTATAGCAGAAATATTACTATTGCCACCTCATCTTCATGACATGGGCATTGGAGTAGAACATAAGACCAAAGGGTATGAAACAGAATCTCAAAATGCAAAAAGGATTTCCTAGGCTAGAAGGAAACCACTGGAAAGGAAATTGTGGCACTTTGGGTGTCAGCTGCAGCCTTTTCACATAGATTTGGTGATTGGGAGTCATTTGTCAGAGGGATTCCCTAATAAGGGCCACACATTTCTGCTTCCTGATGGGGATTCCAACATTTAGCAGCTCACTGGTGGCTGCTGGAGCCATCTGATGGATGTTAATCCACCATTAAAAACTTCTCCTATTTCTTCAAATTTATGAACAGCTGGTTGGAAGGACAAACTTTACTGCTACAACAATCATTTTTGTCCAGAAGAGGTTTAAGGTCATAATTTCCACTACAGCTATCAACTTTCACATCTTATTTTCTCAAATTCTTTCCCATTAAAACTTAGTGGTTTTTAGACAAACCCATAAAAGGATAAATATCACAAGAGCAGCATGTAAATTAAGGGAACAAGAGAGGCACCTAGTATCAATCATAGGTACATTTCCTAACATGGGAATTAAATGGCTTATCCTGAATTTTCATCAAAATTGGTCTTTTACCATAGTTAAATCAACCTCTGTTACTGAATGAGTCACATTTTTCAAGGTGATTTTCAAAGTGACCTACTTATTTTCATCTCAGTCAGCATTTGTCTTGACATTTCTAACAGGAGATACTGGCTGAAGGTAATTCAGTTTCGTGCACCGAAACTTAAGGCAGAGGTTGTTCTGGCTAGGATGGAAAGGATGGAAAGGTGGTTGTTCCTGATGAAACCTGCAACAATGCTGCCCACTTCGCTCGTCCCTCCCCAGCGTCCCTGTGGACTCTTCCCAGCCGGGGGTGGGTCTGCCTTCCCTCCCCTTCAGACAGCCGGCCCTGGCACTTGCTTTGACTAACAGAATGAAGCAGGAGGCAGCACTGGTCACTGTACGATTTCTAAACCTCCAAAGGCCCGGCAGCTTCTGATTCTGCCCTAACCAGGCAAGAGCCCAGACGTAAGCAAATGTTGAGAGAATGGTGGAGAGAAGGAGGTCCCATGACTGAGAAACGAGCTGCCCCAGTCAACAGCCAGCACCAAGACCCCAAACACATGCTCAAGCCTGTCCTGGATCCTCCAGCCCCAGTTCTGCCACACTTCCGACATCACACGGAGAGGCCTGGTTACCCAGTCAACCCACAGACTTGTAAGAATAAAACACTGTCATGTTAAGCCACTAAGTCTGGGATGAGCTGTCGTGTAGCGCTGAGTAACGAGGATGAATGGAGAGTGGACGTGGGACATTTCACCCTCACCCACTCCCCAAATCGTTTTCAGCAGCATCTGAAGAGCAGCACATCAGGTGCTTCAGGAAGCCCCTTCTCCATGGGTCCCCCAGTAGCCTACAGCTTAGAACTTGGGGCTCTCACTTTCGTGGCCCAGGTTCAATCCCTGGTCAGGGAACTGAGGATTCTACAAGCCATATGGCACAGCAAAAAAATATAACAATAATTTAAAAAATAAAAATTAAAGAATTTAAATTGGCTTCATTGAAAAAAGAAAAAAAGGAAGCCTCTTCTCCCACTCCGGATCCACATGGTTTGGCTGCCCAGGGGTGCCTGTCTTCCTGGCCTGGCCGGTGTGTTCCTTCCTTCTCACAGCAGCAATTTGCTCAGGGACGAGCCGACGACCCAAATTAATCCAAACTCAGCCCTAGAACTTCTGTTGGACCTCTTCCTGCTGCACTGCAGAAGTGGAAGGAATGGAAACCCGGGGCTCCCGTGGGGAGCAAGCCTGCCTGGGAGGGATGCCAGGAGAGAAGAGCCATGAGCCAAAGACACAGCAGTTCTTGACGACACTATGGAGACCCCGAGTCCAGCTGCTCCTTCCGAGGGGTCCACCCCTGCACTTTATGTCACATCAGCCAGTCCCCCTCCCACTGTCCCCTTTTTATTTTTTCCTTAAGCCAGTTTGTCTTGGCTCTTCTTGCCCCCAGGGGAGTGCTGGCTAATATAAGTTGTTTTCTAATTTCATCTTATCTCCATAAAAATGAAAAGCACCAGGGAACATAATGTTAACTGCTTTCACCAGAGGAAGGATAAACAATTACATCACATTTCTAAGTACACTGAAACTTCTTCCCCAATACTTACCATTTTTATAAATCCATTAATCAAATATGCCAGCATTCTTTTCTCATCTTCAAGAGTGAGTGCACTAAAATCAATAATTGTACATAATTGACACTGAGGTAATAAATGCAAGTTTCCAAAGGAAAAAAATAAATGAGAAATAAGTCATTTAACAGGTAAGAACATTCTGCATTTTCTAGATTTTAAAAACTCCCATATTTGTGTTTCTTTTGATGAAAATATGTAACCTAAATTAACATAATTTAACTGTGTTTCTCATCCCTCTTAGAGACATTGTTCTCAAGATATATTCATTAACAACAAAAGAGAAGGTAATTCTCCCTTGTTTGAAATTTGGATAGCAAAGTTCAACTTCAAATTTTGTATTCCAGAGAACTTTCATTAAACATTTTACTATAAAAAGGTTTAAATGTAGCAAAGTTGAAAATTATATAGTCAACACCAATACACCCTATTGTTATCATAATATTTGCTTTATCACATAACTCTCCATTCCACCCTCTACTCATCAATCTACCTTATTCTGGAAATATAGCTTAAAATAAACCACAGATCTCAGCTGCTTTGGTTTAATAGGGAAGTTAGTATAAATATAAATGAGAAAATGTCAAATCCTTATAGTTTTGATAGTACATGTGAAGGTTTATAAATGGTTTCTCAAATTTTTTTTTTTTTTTTTTTTTAATTTAAGAGTCAAAGACCAAGGTTCTTGTTCTAAGGGAAAACAAGTCTGTATTGGCAAAATCAGCACTCTGTCCTCCAATATGCAGTGTCCCCTTCATTCTTTGAGACTACATTTCCCAAAGCTCCTTTGAGGCTACGAGTAGCCACATGACACTTCTGGCCAATGGGATGGGAATGCAAGTAATGTGCAAAGCCTCCCAAACCGTGTCCCTAAAGGGAAGATGCTGTCCTCTGATGCCTGCAGGCTGCAACATGAACATGGTTGAGGTAAGCCATCTCTACCAGGAAGACAAGGACAACACCCTAGAGAGACAGGAGAGCTGGAGGACAAGAAACCTGGGCTCCTGGATGATGGTCCAGAGCAGAGCTACCCTACCCTGACCTTCTGGCTCCACTTCTCCCAAGAGAAATACATCTGCTATTTTATTTAGGCCAAAAATGAATGTCCTACTAATACAAGTACTTTCCTAAATGTCTTTTGGGTCTTTATGTATTTTTGTGCAATGCAAGTCTATCCGTTCTATTTATTATGAAAAGTCTTGATATTTTGACTTTGATATCTAACAAAGTTGAAAGCACAGGTCATGAAAATAAAGATTCTACAATTCAGGGGGAAAAAAAATAAAACAAAAGAAACACAATTCATCTAGTTGATGGTTAAGTTCCAAAACAATTTTCTCAGTTCTTGTAACATTTTCCAGTGAATCAAGCTGCTGTGTTTAAAAATTCTTTAGGGATCAAAATTTCAGCCACAGAGAAGCAGGAATTGCCTCAAGCACAGTCAAATGGAAACATGTAATGGAAAAAAAAAAAAAAAAAAAAGACAAATACATCAAGCTAGAAAGCAAAGGAGATAATCTGGCTTTTGACCCAAAGGTAAGGCTGGTGACTAGGTCTGAGCCTTAAGTATACTGAACAAATAAGGTCCTTCATGTAAAGAATATATGCAACTTCATTTGAATTTCAAATAACTGGGTAATAATGAGAAAAAATTTAAAGGCTATGTTACTGGATGAGTGAACTCATTATTCTACTATCTGCTGCTCTCAGAAATCTCCAGGAGACACGTAGCATGAGTTCATTTGGATGAAACCAGCCTTTTCCTCCCAACAGAAATCCCTTTGTAAAAACATCTGCCATCTCATTTTCTCAGGAAGATTACCCTCAGCTCAGCCTCCCTCCTCCCCTGGATTGGAATGTCCTTGTTAACAAGAATCTTAATAGACCCCATAAAATAATATTATTTACAGCGGCCGCTTAAAGCAGTAATTCCCTAATGCACTATTATGTGGCATTAAGACTCAATCCAGGCTCGTTTCAGCCTTAAGCATGGCTTACTTCACAGAGTCGTGCATGGTCTTGCAAACGTGCAAAAGGGCGTTCAGAATCACAGGGTCCTTGGTGGGCTCCTGTTGATGCCTAGGAGACATTTGAGGATAAGAGTGAAAGCCATCTACACCAAGCACCAAAAGCATGGATTTAGTTCTCAACTATGGGACGTATGTGAGAAGCAGTAAATTATCTGGTTGGCATCTAACATAACTCGGCTTACCAGCAATGGGCAATGTTCTAGTTTTCTCTGAATTTTGCTTTAACTAACAAGTTTGCTCTTCTAACATAACTTCTCCCAACTGCAAAATCATGGTAAAACTGCCACATTTCCTAAGCCAGGCAAAAGGCAAATCTGTTTTCTTACCGTGTTTCTTGAACCCCTGAAGCTGTCTACAACTGTGTTAAGTGCAGACAAAATTATTAATTTAGTTTCTCAAAAGACAAGCTTTCACAGTAAATTTTTATGAAAGTAAAGTAGATATACTCATTTCAAGCATATGGAACTAATCTTTTAGAAAGAAAATACAAGGAAAGCCTAAAACATATACTCAACTAACTTCTAACTCAATTTTTCAAACTCTGCTATTTGAGTTTCATTTTTACACACATTTTTTTTAAATCATATCTACATACTTAATGTTTAAAGTCAGTTTAACTTTTAACTTAACCCTGTTCTAAAGAAAAATACATTAGAAGTCACTGATTAAACTAGTTATATCTTATCTAATGTACTTTAAAATAAATATACATTTTAAAAATAAAAATTTCTCTTCCGTGTACTATCAAAGTATTTCACATACCACCAGCAATAGTTTTAGGAAAGAGATTTAATCAATAAAAGGAAAGGAATTAAATTAAAAACCTATCATAAATCTACATATTGAAGATAGAAATCTTTTAAGCTCTGGTATGAGAGAAGATAAGTATGACTATCTTAAAATCTTAAAGCTCTCTGAATAAATAGTACATCAATAGATTGCTCCTTCCCAAAACTCACAGGAGTAAGATGTGGGTGATGGTCAGCCCATCTAATATATTTATTACTTTGTCTTCTTAGGAGCTAATTATAAACTTTTATCATGACTGCTCCTTTTAATGTGGTTCTCCTCTCAATGTTATTTTATGTATAAATACATCATTACATCATAGGGCCTCAAAGTGTATAAATTGATTTCTTATCAACAGGTTTCACAAGGGCAGTGGGAATCGAAGCTTCTGATTACTTTGTGTTATACTTACTTGATAAAAACTTCCATGATGCATTTGCAAACCTCCACCCGCACACTCTCTTTTTGGAACATGTCCAGAAATGGCAGAAATTTTTCCTTTAAAAAAAAAAAAAAAGCACTCTACCTGCAATTTACACAAGTTATTAGAAGACATTTATGGGTTACTTTTTCTTTGAAGGTCAAAACAGAAGAAGAGTTTTTTGTCTTTCTGAGGCAGGTCTAATCAGGACTCATGTGAAAGCAAGGAGAAGACTCTGAGGTGCTTTTATTATTTTTTTTTCCTAACATAACATGGGCCTTCTTAAAAAAAAATTTCTTTATTTGTAAGTGAAGAAAATCGCTTTACAATAGCGTGTTGGTTTCTGCCGAACATCAGCATAAGCCAGGCACAGGGCACCTGTGTCCCCTGCCTCTTAGACCTCTTTCTCACCTCCCAGCCCATCCCACCCTTCCAGGCTGTCACAGAGCACCAGCCATTTTAACCATTTCTTAGTTTTTACACGCACATACTGCTTTATTTATTTATTCATTTTCAGCTACACTGGGTCTTTGTTGCTGCACACGAGCTTTCTTTAGTTGCGGAAAGTGGGGAGCTACTATCGAGCTGTGGTGTGCAGGCTTCTCACTGTGGTGGCTTCTCTTGCTGTGGAGCACAGGCTTCAGTAGTTGCAGCACTCAAGCTCAGTGGCTGCATCTTGCTGGCTCCGGGGCTTGGGCGTTCAGCAGTTGCAGCATAGGAGCTCATTAATTGAGGCTCGCAGGCCCTAGAGAATGCAGGCTTCAGTAGTTGTGGCGCATAGGCTCAGTAATTGAAGCTAGAGGGCTTGAGTCAGTAATTGTGGCACACGGGCTTAGCTGCTCTGGGGCACGTGGGATCTTCCCGGACCAGGGATTGAACCTGTGTTCCCTGCACTGGCAGGTGGATTCTTAACCACTGTACCACCAGGGAAGTCCCAGACTCTGAGGTTTTTTAAAACTATTACAATTAAAATAAATTACATGTACCCAGGGATCAGGGCTGGAACCAGTTACTATTTCAGTGAATCAGCTGGGCAACCCTTTTTAAAAAATTATTTATTTATTCGTTTTTGGTTGTGCTGCATTTTCATTGCTGCCACGGGCTTTCACTAGTTGCAGAGAGCAGGAGCTACTTTTCATTGCAGTGTATAGGCTTCTTATTAAGGTGGCATCTCTTGTAGTGGAGAACAGGCTCTAGGTGTGCAGGCCTCGGGAGTTACGGCACAAGGGCTCAGCAGCTGCGGCACCCAACTCAGGCTTCAGTTGCTTCGTGGCACGTGCTGTGGTCTGGGGATCGAATTTGTCTGCCCTGCATCGGTAGGCAGATTTTTATCCATTGTACCACCACAGAAGTCCTAGAAAACCTTTAGCTAAGTATAAGCTCATATCGTTCACGGGGTTCTCACAGCAAGAATACGTGCAGTGGGTTTGCATTTCCTCCCCCAGTGAACCACATTTTGTCAGAACTCTTCACCATGACCTGTCCATCTTGGGTGACCCTGCACAGCATGGCTCTTAGCTTCACTGAGTTATGCGAGCCCCTTCACCATGACAAGGGTGTGATCCATGAAAGAGAGCTAAAGAGCCTCTTGACGAAGGTGAAAGAGGGTAAAAACTGACTGAAAACTCAACATTCAAAAAACTAACATCATGGCATCCAGTCCCGTCACTTCATGACAAACAGATGGACAAAAAGTGCAGGCAGTGACAGATTTTATTTTCTTTGGGCTCCAAAATCACTGCAGATGGTGACTGTAGCCATGAAATTAAAAGACACTTGTTCCTCGGAAGGAAAGCTATAACAAACCTAGACAGTGTATTAAAAGCAGAGACATCACTTTTTTGACAAAGGTCTGTCTAGTCAAAGCTATGGTTTTTCCGGTAGTCATGTATGGATATAAGAATTGGATTATAAAGAATGCTGACTGCTGAAAAACTGATGCTTTCAACTGTGGTGCTGGAGAAGACTCTTGAGATCCCTGGACAAGGAGATAAAATGAGTCAATCAATCCTAAAGGAAATCTTCCCTGAATATTCATTGAAAGGACTGATGCTGAAGCTGAAGCTCCAATATTTTGGTCACCTGATGTGAAGAGCCGACTCACTGGAAAAGACCTTGATGCTGGGAAAGATTCAGGGCAGAAGAAGGGGGTGACAGAGGATGAGATGGTTGGATGGCATCACTGACTCAATGCACATGAGTTTGAGAAAACTACGGGAGACAGTGAACGCCAGAGAGGAGCCTGGCGTGCTGCAGTCCAAGGGGTCGCAAAGAGTTGGACAAAACTTAATGACTGAACAGCACCAAAGCTCTTCTTGGTACCCGAAGGCAAGGCAGGCTTCAGTCTTTTTACGATTGTATAGAGGAACAGAGAAAGCAGAGTCAGAGTTGTTCAAACAGTGGCTTCTGCATCCTGACTCCACATTCAGTGCCTGTGTGACCTTAAGCAAGGTTCTCCACCCCTTCTTGCATTGGTTTCCTCATTTGTAAAGTGGGACTCATTACTACTCTTGCTTCCCAGTGCTGTTCTAAAAATGATCTGAGGCAATGCATAAAAGTAAATAGAAAAGATCAATGAAACCAAAAGCTGGTTCTCTGAGAAAGATAAACAAAACTGATAAACCTTTAGTCTGACTCATCCAAAAAAAAAAGTGGGGGAGGGTCTAAATCAATAAAATTAGGAATGAAAAAGTGAGGTTACAACCAACACCACAGAAATACAAATGGCTGTAAGAGACTACTATAAGCAATTATATGCCAACATAATGGANACAACTGAGGATGAGATGGCTGCAATAAAATTAGGAATGAAAAAGTGAGGTTACAACCAACACCACAGAAATACAAATGGCTGTAAGAGACTACTATAAGCAATTATATGCCAACATAATGGACAACCTAGAAGAAATGGAAAAATTCTGAGGAAGGTGCAATCTCCCAAGACGGAACCAGGAAGAAACAGAAATAGGAACAGACCAATCACAAGCAGTGAAGCTGAATCTGTGATTAAGATACTCCCAAGAAACAAAAGTCCCGGACCAGATGCCTTCACAGGTGAATTCGATCCAATGTTTAGAGAAAAGTTAACACCTATCCTTCTGAAGCTATTCCAAAAAATTGCAAAGGAAGAAACACTTTCGAACTCATTCTGTGAAGTCACCATCACTCTGATACCAAAACCAGACAAAGATACACACACACAAAATTACAGGCCAATATCACGGATGAACATAGATGCAAAAATCCTGAACAAAATACTAGTAAACCAAATCCAATAATACAGTAAAAGGATCAAACACCATGATCAAGTGAGAGTTACTCCAAGGATGCCAGGATTTTTCAATATCCGCAAATCAATCAGTGTGATACACCACATTAACAAATGGAAAAATAAAACCCATACGATCATTTCAACAGATGAAGAAAAAGCTTTTGATAAAATTTACCATCCATTTATGATTAAAAAAACTCTCCAAAAAGTGGGCAGAGGGAACCTACCTCAACCTAATAAAGGCTATGTACGACAAACACACAGCTAACATCATACTCAACAGGGAAAAGCTGAAAGTATTTCCTCTAAGTTCAGGAACAAAACAAGGATGTCCATTCTTGTCACTTCTATTCAACATAGTTTTGGAAGTCCTAACACAGCAATCACAAAAGGAAAAAGAACAAAAAAAGGAATCCAAACTGCAAAAGAAGTAAAACTGTCACTGTTTGTAGATGACACAGTTCTACAGAGAAAATCCTAAAGACACTGCAGAAAACTACTGGAGCTCATCAACAAATTTGGTAAAGTCGCAGGATAAAAAATTATACACAGAAATCTGTTGTAATTCTATACACAACGAAAGGTCAGAAAGAGAAATTAAGGAAACAATCTCAAGTACCACTGCATCAAAAAGAATAAAATACCTAGGAATAAACCTACTTAAGAAGGCAAAAGACTAGTACTCCAAAAACTATAAGATGCTGATGAAAGAAATCAAAAATGACACAAAAGAAAAGGAAAGAGAGGCCATGTTCTTGGACTGGAAGAATCATTATTATCAGAATGACTATACTACCCAAGGCAACCTACAGACTCAATGCAATTTCAATCAAATTACCAATTGCATTTTTCACAGAACTAGAACCAAAAATGTTTTTAATTTGTATGGAAACACAAAAGGACTCCAAATAGCCAAAGCAATCTTGAGAAAGAAAAACAGAGCTGGAGGAAACAGGCTCCCTGACTTCAGACTATGCACAAAGCTACAGTCATCAAAAAAGTATGGTTCTGGCACAGAGACAGAAATACAGGTCAGTGGAACAGTACAGAAAGCCCAGAAATAAACCCAAGCACATACGGTCAGTTTATCTACAACAGAGAAGACAACATACAGTGGAGAAAAGACAGTATCTTCAATAAGCGGTGCTGGGCAAACTGGACAGCTACATGTAAAAGAATGAAATTAGAACCCTCTACTGATGCTTTTGAACTGTGGTGTTGGACAAGACTCTTGAGAATCCCTTCGACTGTAGAGATCAAACCAGTCAATCCTAAATAAATCAATCCTGATTATTCACTGGAAGGACTGAAGCTGAAGCTGAAGCCCCAATACTTTGGTCACCTGATATATGAAGAGCTGATCCATTAGAAAAGACCCAGATGGTGGGGAAGGCAGGAGGAGAAGGGGACGACAGAGGATGAGATGGTTGGATAGCATCACGAATCCAATGGACATGAGTTTGAGCAAGCTCTGGGAGTTGGTGATGGACAGGGAAGCCTAGAGAGCTGCAGTCCATGGGGTCACAAAGAGTCGGACATCGAGCGACTGAACTGAAATGAAAACACTATAGACACACAAAAAAACTCCAAATCGATTAAAGACCTAAAATTCCTAGAAGAAAATCCAGGCAGAACACTCTGACATAAATTGCAGCAATATCTTTTTGAATCTGTTTCCAGAGTAATGGAAATAAAAGTAAAAATAAACAAATGAGACCTAATTAAATGTAAAAGTTTTTGCACAGCAAAGAAAACCATACACAAAATGAAAAGACAACCTACAGAATGGGAGGAAATATTTGCAAACAATGCAACTGATAAGGGATTAATCTCCAAAATATACAAAACAGTTCATACAGCTCAGCATCAGAAAACAAACAATCCAATTTAAAAATGGGCAGAAAATCTAAAAAGATATTTCTCTAAAGACATACAGATGGCAAAAAAGCACATGAAAAGATGTTTATCACTGCTAATTCTTAGAGAAATGCTAATCAAAACTACAGTCAGCCATCACCTCACATGGTCAGAACGGCCATCATCAAAAAGCCTACAAGTAATAAATGCTGGAGAGAGTGTGGAGGAAAAGGAACCCTCCTAAACTGTTGGGAATGTAAATTAGTACAGCCACTATAGAGAGCAGTATGGAGGTTCCTTAAAAAACTAAAAACAAAGCTACCATATGACCCAGCAATCCCACTGCTGGGCATATAACCTGAGAAAACCATAATTCAGAAAACACATGTACCCTAATATGTTCATTGCAGCACTGTTTACAATACCCAAGAAATGGGGGCAACCTAAATGCCCATCAACAGATAAATGGATAAAGAAGAGGTGGTACATATACACAATGGAATATTACTCAGCCATAAAAAGGAATGAAATAATGCCATCTGCAGCAACATGGATGGACCTAGAAATTATCATACTAAAGTGAAGTGAGCCAGAAAGAGAAAGACAAATATAACTTAATATCACTTATACCTGGAATCTAAAAAAAGATAAAAATAAACTTATTTACAAACAGAAATAGACTCACAGAGAAAACAAACCATAGCTACCAAAGGGGAGGAGGTGAGAGGGATAATTAGGAGATCGGGATTAAAACATACACATTACTATATAGAAAATAGATAACCAACAAGGATCTACTGTATAGCACATGGAACTCTGCTCAATATTCTATAATAAACTACATGGGAAAAGAAATCTGAAAAAGAAAGAATATGCGTTTATGTATAACTGAATCACCTTACCATACACCTGAAACTAACAGAGCATTGTAAACCAACTATATTTCAATTTTAAAAAATTCATAAAAGCTCTAGCATAGGGCTTGCAGTGTGGCAAAAATCCAGTATATAACAATTTCTATTATTAAATAAACAAAAGCTTACAGCCCTGTGAGAGAACAGAAGCAGAAACAGGAAGAAGAAAGAGGGAAACTGAGGGAAGGGGCAGAGAGTGCTACTGCAGAGAAGTACCTAACTAGATTGGTACGTAACTAGACTGGTACATACCCAGGGCATTGCAGCAAATGAGAAGGGTGTCATAGGATATTTTCAATTTCTAAGGAAATATAATAAATCTCAACTCTGTTAAGACACTGAGACAACTATAAGCTTGATATATTTCTGAGTTTCAACATTAAATTGTGTGAAAAAAGCAGATACGATGCAAAAAAAAAAAAAATCAATGTTCAGTTTAGTTCCAAGGTTTCAGAAGTTGTATGATACCCAGTAGGCACACACACCCCATAGAAAGTCATGAATGAAATAAAAACAATATTTTTCTATCAGTCTATGCCTATTATTTTCACAATAATAGAAATATTATTGCTTAAGCTGCTTAAGTCATTATGACATAAATATTTAAATTGTCTAGATCTACTTTTTTTTTTAATAAAACAAGGAGCTGTTAATGTTTTTTTTTTTTTTTTTTTTGGTTGAGGACACCATGAAAAATTTACTGAGACATTAAAGGAACCTCTGACTCAGATATAAATTTTCAGAAATAGTTCAAGATAGTTACTTACCACTGAGAAAAGGACTGAGAAATCGTGAAAGTGTGCAATTACTTTCTTAATTATTGACTGAAGCTGCAAAACAAAATGAAAAACACATCTTTAATAAAACCTGGGTATTTTTAAAAAGGCAACCCTGTCTCACAACATGCAATCACAATTACAATTAGGGAAATCTGGAGTGCACAAGAACAGGGAATTATTCAGTTAGGGTTAAGTCTTGTCTCAGTCTGAGTTTACCCATTTTATTCTAGACTTAGAGGAAGAACTTCTCAGCCTCAACCTCCTCTTCTCCAAAGCAGTATCTTGCTCACTGGGAGGATTAAATGGGATGGCTCGGCAACAGTGCTCAGAGCAGTGCCTGACCTCCAAGTTCTCTGATCAAGTCAGCTATGAATATTCAAGAGGTGGGCCAACTTTTTCTATAAAGGGCCACATAAGTCATCACAACTACTTAATTCTGCTACTATAGCTGGAAAGCAGCCATTGACAATATGTAAACAGATGTCTGATAAAACTATTGGGGCTACATGGGCTGTGATTTATAGATCCCCATTCTAGCCAATCAAGATGGCTGAGTGCCAAAGAATTGATGCTTTTGAACTGTGGTGTTAGAGAAGACTCTTGAAAGCCCCTTTGATACAAGGAGATCAAACCAGTCAATCCTAAAGGAAATCAACCCTGAATATTCATTGGAAGGGCTAGCGCTAAAGCTGAAGCTCCAACACTTTGGCCACCTGATATGAAGAACTGACTCCTTAGAAAAGACCCTGATGCTAGGAAAGACTGAAGGCAGGAGGAGAAGGGGATGACAGGGGATGGGCTGGTTGAACGGCATCACGGATGCAATGAACATGAGTTTGAGCAAACTCGGCGAGAGAGTAAAGGACAGGGAAGCCTGGGGTGTTGCAATTTATTGGGTCGCAGAAAGTTGGACACGACTTAGCAACTGAACAGCAACAATTCTAGCCCATGGTAGTCCTGGTTTTTTGACTACTTCAGTGGAGAGACACGGGTCTGAGTCTGACAGCGAGGTCAAAGGCCACGGCACTACCCCTGGATGATGGCACAGTCTGTGAGGCCTGTCCCAGATACCCAGATTCTGATGTCCACTACCCCTCACCCTGATACACACAGAGTCTACTGACACAGCCTTGGCATGGGAGTACCAAGGAGGCACTTCTTCTAAATGAAATATAAACTCCTATCCTTGGTTGCTGTCAAGAAGGGAAAATTTACTGACAACTACTCTGCTTATACTAAAAACACTGGTGTTTAAATCATCTACAAAGTAAATGGCTCATGGTCAAAAATACAAAATACTAATAGTACACACCCTGTTTCATAATTAAGCACTTGACTAGGTCATCAAGCAAAAGGACTTCAAAACGTCGAGACAATGTTCTGACACAGAGCATTCAAAGATAGTGCAATATGGTCTGGTTGAAATAGCTCCTGAAACGTTCTCCACAGCAACTAACAATTTAGAACAAGAAATCTTTTTTTTACTATTTAAGTACACTTACAAATGAGCTTCCTTAGTGGCTCAGATGGTAAAGCACTTGCCTGCAATGCAGGAAAACTGGGTTCAATTCCTGGGTCTGGAAGATCCCCTGGAGAAGGGAATGGCTACCCACTTCAGTATTCTTGCCTGCAGAGTTATATGGACAGAGGAGCCTGGCAGCCTATAGCCCTTGGTGGGGGTCATACAGTCAGACACAACTAAGTGTCTAACACTAACACACTTACAAGTAATGTTTAAAAAGATTTTTTTTCTTCAATATTTCATTATGAAAAATGCTGAAACACAAAGAAAATTCAATGAAAATATAGAAAACAATCACTTACCACAGAGATTCTACAAGGGCTAATATTTTGCTCTATTTGCTTTATCTTCTCATCTATCTATTGATCCAATGGAACAATTTTAAAAATATGTATAGATCGTGTATTTATAACTTTTTACTGTGAAACCATTTCAAACTTACAGAAATGTTGAAAGAACAGTATTAAAAAACTCACAAATTCTCTAAAGAAATACTACGTCATAAAAAAAAAAAAAAAAACTCCAAACGAAACTAACATGCAATACAGTATTATTAACTAAAGTATAGATTTTGTTCAAATTTTACAAAATCTCATGCTAGTGTCCATTATTTGTTTTCATGATACCTTATTCATGATTCTACATTGTGTTTAGCTGCATTGAGCAACTTCAGCTACATGCAACAAATTCTGATAAATTCTCTTTTCACTTTTATCCTGTTATAAATATTTTCTAATTTTCCTTGTTATAGCTTCTTAGATATATCCACTATTTAAAAGTGGACATTAAATTTCCAAATTCGTGGGTTTTTTTTTAAGTATCCTTTGATATTAATTTCTCATTTTGATGTTTCTCATTTAAGTGCTTTCTTGTCTGCAATCACCTTCTGCATTTTTTCTTGAGGCTTTCAGTGGCTAAGCCAAAGATCTCTCTTGGTAAATGTTAATTATACTTAATTATACTTGAAAATATGTGGGTTATTTTCAAATCTTTTTTGATACTGATTTCTCACATAATTCCACAGTGATAAGAGAACAGACTCTATGATTTCAATACCTTTAGACTACGAAATTTTTGCACCTTGTTTTACATTCCTGGATATGTTCCAGTATCTCCTGATTTAGAGTCTATGGGAACTTGAATTTGTATCCTGCTGTTGTGTGAAAATTGTATACATCTTAATTATGTTGAATTGGTTCATAGTGTTTTTCAGGTCTATTATATCCTTCTATTTTTCTGTGTATTCATTCTACTAATTTTTGAGAGTTTGATATTAAAACTCCAACTAAAAATCTTAAAAAAAACCAACTGTAATATATAGTGGAACTATATATAACTTTGTTCTGCATTTTCCAAGTTTCCTATAAATGTGTTTTTATACTTTCATAATTTTTAAAAATGCTTTTAAAAAATCTCCCATGCTCTCTTTATCCAAAGTCACTGATCTTTAGTATTTTGCTAACTTTGCTTTATTATCCTGTCTATGAGGCAAGACATATTACATTTTTCCTGAACCATGTTAAAGTATCTTGCATGTATCATGTCCCTCACCCCTGAATACTTCATTTGTATTTCCCAAGAATAAACATATTCTCTGATGTTTCCATTTTGTCATTATCAAATTCAGAAAAGCTAAAACTGATATAACTTTAACACTTTAATCTGTCATTTGTATCCCAGTCTTGTCAGTTGTTTCAGTAAGTTCTTTACAGCGTTATTTTTTCCACTCTGCAGTACAGGATTCTGTTCAGGATCATTGAATGGATTTTGTTTTCACATCTCTATAGTCTATGTTGATTTGAAACAGCTCCTTAACCTCTGTAGTGCTGATGGCAATGATTTGGCAATGCTTTGGCTATTACCTTTTAGCATGCAACTCAGTTTGGACATGACTAGTGTTACTTCCTGATTAGAGTCAGCCACGCATTCTTGACTGGGATGCTACACGGATGATGCTGTGTCTTTCTCAGGGTACCATATCGGCAGGCATGTGCTATCCCACTTGCTGATATGGATTTTGACTGTCAATGGCTGTCCAAATTCTCCACTGTAGAGTTACTATTTCTCCTCTTACAACTAACACTCATTCTACGGGAAGAGATACGAAAATATCCTGCTCTTCATCGAACATTCCCTCCAGATTTAGCATTCATTGATGATTCTTGCCTGAGGATGAAGAATGATTCTTGTCTTTACTGAGATGGCTGCAAACAGTCATTTTTCAACTCTACCATTTCTTTCACATTTCACTGATGGCACCCCTATCCGCCTTACCCCTCATCTGTATCTATTTATTTACCTATTCATCATAAAGGCCTACTCCTGCATTCTTATTTTACTCAATGGATTATAATTTGTTATTGTATTTATTTCTTTTGATGTTCAAATTCGGGCCCATGACAGCCCCTTTAAAGCTACCCCTGTGCTCATTTCACCTGCCCACAGCAGTTCTTCCTTACTTCCTGGCACAAGAAAATGTTTCAGGCTCACCCTGCACCTTCCTTATCCTAGACCTGGAGTAAGCTAATTCTTCACAGACTCTTGCAGTTTTATTCTCCTGATGTGGCCCCCGCTGAAGACAAAGGGCTCACAACCAATATGGGCAGCTGTCTGGAACATAGGCTGACCCCTGGGCATCTTTTAAAGTTGCTTTTGCATATAACAGAATGACAGTATAGTATAATTCCCTTGTCTCTTAGGAATGAACGGCACTAAAATTATTATGTGTAAGTTTTCGGTAAATTGGGTCACTGGCAGTCAAGGTCTTATCAGAATCCCCCAACTAAAATTTTAACGCACATCAGAGAAGACTCGGAGGAGCAGGAAGAAGAGGAGGAAGTGGCAGCTTCTCAGATCTTGTGGTCTCTAAGCTGGACCTGATCACCTTTCTGGAGCAACTGAATGATCCCAGGAGTATAAGGAGAATGGAGACAACAGCCATATTCCCAGAGTACATCATGAGAAATGCTGGACTGGATGAAGCACAAGCTGGAATCAAGATTGCTGGGAGAAATACCAATAATCTCAGATATGCAGATGACATGACCCTTAGGGCAGAAAGCGAAGAATAGCTAAGAGCCTCTTGATGAAACGGAAAAAGAGACAGCTGATGTTCCAGGATGTAACCACAGATTTCACTCAAGAGGAGTGGGAATGCCTGGATCTTGGTCAACGGGAATTGTACAGGGACGTGATGTTAGAGAACTATAGGAACTAGGCCACTTTGGGCCTTGTGGTTTCTAAGCCGGACCTTGTCACTTTTCTGGAGCAAATGAAGGAGTCCAGGAATATAAGGAGAGAGAAGACAGTGTCCATATACCCAGCTTTGTCTCCTCATGACACCTAGGATTTGATGCCAAGAATCCAGGGTTAGAAGATGTATTCCCAAAAGCAAACCTAGGAAAATATAAAGTATTTCACCACAGAAATTTACATTTAATGAACGACTGGGAACATACGAGGGCATATGAAAGACAGAGAGGATGTTTATATGGACATAAAGAAACTGAGATAGTTACATATAAGGCACACATTACTGCGAAAAGTCAAGTCAAACTGGGGAGAACACCAACTTCAGTCTTCAACATCTGATGAGAACTGTAAGTTTTTGAGAAAAGATTTCCATTGAAACATATCTGTTCTCTGAAAGGAAACGTGGAAAGTCCAGAAGATAATCTAGTGTCTACTACAAATACTCAATCAAACAATACTCAATATAGTCTTAGATTAAGCAAATATTCAAGCATGTCTGAACACCAGAAATTTAAAAATGAGGGGGAAAACTCACAGTATAATCAATTTGAGGGATTTGTGAGCAGTGGGTCACTATTCTTCCACCAACAGATATTTTCTCCCCATGCCAAAATGTGTAATGTTGATAATAATGGAAGAGATATAATCCAACCATCATTGTTCAATACATCCCATGGTATGGTTAATATGGAAGAACTTTCGATATGTAATAAAATGAAATGAGTCAACCCTTAAGTAAGAGCTCCAGCCCCATAACTGCAAGAGTATTTATGATGGAGTGAGAGGGTATTCAGGCAATAAAACTGGGTATAAGGTTGAAAGAGACTCAAACCTTATGAAACATCAGGGACCTGAATCTTCACACAGGGATTCAAAAAGTAATAAATGTAGAAATATCTTTTATCAGATGTCAGGTCTTTCTCTATAAGGAGTACTCATACTGGAGAGAAGACTTATAATTGTAGTGAATATGATAACATTTCTAATCAGTTTTCAGAACTGGTTCAACAGCAGACTATTCAGAAGTCACAGAAAGAAAACAAGTGTAAGATATGTGGGAAAGTCTTTAATAACTCATCCAATCTAAGTAGACATAGGAAAAGGAAACCTTTTCACACAGGAAGGAAACCTTTCAAGTGTACAGAATGTAGCAAAGCATTTATCCATCGCTCACATCTTACTCAACATCAGCGAATTCATATTGGAGAGAAACCCTATAAATGTACAGTATGTGGCAAAGCCTTTAATCAGAACTCAACTCTTACTCAACATCAGCGAACGCATACTGGAGAGAAACCTTATAAATGTAAAGAATGTGACAAAGCCTTTATCCGTTGCTCACATCTTACTCGATACCAGTAAATTCATGCTGGCGAGAGACCTTATCATTGTACAGAATGTGGTCGAACCTTTATTCGAAGTTCAACATTAACTGCACATATTCGAATCCATACTGGGGAGAGACCATACACATGTAAAGAATGTGGCAAAACCTTTATTACAAGTTCAAATCTTACTCAACATCACTGAACTCATATGGGGGAGAGATGTATGGAATATGGCAAGGCCTTTATCAACAGTTCATGTCTTACTAAACATCAGCGAATCCATAGTGGGGAGAGATCGTATAAATGCATCAAATGTGGCAAAGCCTTTAATCGGAACTCAAACCTTACTATACATTTGCGAGTTCATACTGGAGAGAAACCTTATAAATGTACAGAATGTGGCGAAGCCTTTAGTCATAGTGGTCATCTCACTAAAAATCTTAGAACACACGCTGGAGAGTGATGGAACAAGTGATGGAAGATATTTGCCCTAAACATACATCAGAAAACAAGAGTTTATACCAGAAACCTATGGAAATGTAACAAATATGTAGAAAAGTATTTAATCAAAAATCAAATTGAAATAAATATCAGAGATTGCATACTAGAAAGTATTTCATCAATCCTCTTTTCTAAATTTTCTCTGAAGGAGAATGACTGTAGAGAGCAATCCATAGCTAAAAAACATAGAAAATGGATATATTAGCCAGGATCGTAAGATGAAGGTTAATGGTTAGAAAGCTACACCTGTTAGCAATGTATCTTTGTTTACAATGACTTGATTTGAGATTAGTTGAAAAGCAAAATGAATGTAATTCAATGCTCAAATAATCCATACTGTGCTGTTTCTAGTGTGAATGAAAACAGATTTTTGACGGTTTAATGCCTCAAAGATTAGCCTTTTTATACTGTGTCGCAGCCATTTCTACTTATTCTCCATTAGAAGATGAAGAATACTATAATGTAAAATGTACAATGAACATCTAAACGGAGATGTTTGTCTTTGATATGAAATATCCTGGGAGGTTGCCATGATGTATAAGACAGAAGTTGGTTACTTTTTTTTTTTTAATATTTGTTTATTTGGCTGCATCAGATCTTAGTTGCAGCATGTGGGATCTATTTCCCTGACCAGGGATTAAACCCAGACCCCCTGCATTAGGAATGCGAAGTCTTAGCCACTGGACCACCAGGGAACTTCTCCAAAAGTTGGTTCTAAATTTTTCAATAGTTATATCACTTGAATTGTAAGAACACAATCACAGTTCACTACAGTACTGATGTATCTTTATAATATCAACATAAGGGAAGTATATTACTTGACAATGTTGAAATAAAGACAGCTTCTGTAAAAACCTAGAAATGTATTAGAAACCCTTTCTAGCAAAGGCATGTAATTAGTGTATTTCTTGTTTACTAAGTGTTTCCTAGGCTTTGTTTTGTAAGTCATAAAAATAATGATCCTCACATCCTTTTATCAGAAAAATGAGTATCTTTCTCTACTTTTAATCTGATTTGATCATGGATCATACTATGGATCGTAAAATGTTTGATTTCAACCTTGTGTGAAATTAATACGTGGTTATTAATAACAGTGAATGGTTTCTAGTGTTTAAAAAAATAATAATAATAAAATTTTAACACACATCAGTCTTCATATGACCCCGAGACCCTGACCACCCACAAAAGCATGACCTATCTTTTTTACACATTTTATTTACTCTACTGTACTGACCAAAAGCCTGCTATGCACAACTATGTCATTTTTCATTCCATCAACAAATAGCTAGTGGCTGCTCAGTAAACTGTAATAATGAGCCATTTTAATTAGCAAGGGGTGAACAATTCTTAAATGAGTAAAATGTAAGAATTATTTGTACAAGAATATGGAACTAATTTTCTTATATTATGTGAGTCAGGACACCAACCATAGGCGATAAGTGCCAGAACATCATGTTATCAAATATAAAATAAAATCTTAATTAGGTTTGAAGTTACTTTATAGTAAGTGATCCTGAGCTGGATTCTGTACTAGAGGGGAGACAAAAATCTGCTATTAAGGACAGTGAACCCACTGCAAAAATTGGAATATGGACTGTGGAGAGGCAAAAGTAAGATATTAATGTTAAATTCCCTGAAGTTGATAAACTAAACTGTGGTTATAAAGGAGGATGTCCTTATTCTTAGGAAATACTCATTGAACTCTTTAGAGGCAAAAATAAAATTTTACATACACATGTAGGAATGTGTGTGCATATGTGTACATACAATGATAATGATAAAGTAAACATGGAAAATATTCACAGTTAGTGAATCTGGGTAAAAAATAATGGGAGCTTTCTGAGCTATTCTTTTAACTTCCCAATAAAGTTTGAATTTATTTCCAAATAAAAGGTTAGCTTAACTGAAGAACATAACCATCTTACTTACTCATGCCAAGCAACTGTACATCCCACATCACACCTCACTCAATTCTCACAACCACTCGGATAGGACTATTATTTTTCCCATTTTACAGGTAAGAAAACTCAGGCACAGCAAAACAAAGTAACTGATTAAAGGGCACATGGCTGGGACATGGGAAGGTTAGGACTCAAACCCAGGATTACCTGACTTGACAGCTTGACCCCCATGCAAAATACTTATTTAATACAACAGAATAAAATTCCTGACAATGTGGAAATGAAGAAACATAAAGCTGTCACCTGATGATAGGAGTCTTCAAAGGCACGATCTGGAGTCATGTGCTTGATGACATCAGCCAAAACGGTGTTCACCTCTCGCTTCTAAGAGGGGAAAAAATTAGACCTGTATTAGACACTGAATGATAGTTGTTGACCATTTTTCTGGTAGAAAGAACTAACATTTTCAGAGTATAGCACACACCTTCCAGGGAACAGTTTCAACTACTCTGCTACAAGTAATGTTAGAGGGAAAATTCCACCCATATCACAGCCCTAAAGACATTTATGTCTGAACCAAGTTAGGACTGAAACACTGATCTCAAGGTTCTGGAGTATTACTGTCCCAGCTCTCCCTGAGTGCTGGTGAAATCCAATGTGCCACTTTCTGCCCACCCACCCTAGGCCCCTCCCCGGTGCTGCAAAGAGCAGAGAGGCTCTGTGAGAAGAGCACAGGCTGGGTGACCCAATGCCCACTGCACCGCACTTTTCTCAGTTGTGTTAGGGGCCAGCCAACTACAGCCTAAATCCACCCTCGTGCCTGCTTTCATACAACCCAGGAGCAAAGAATGATTTTTACATTCACACTGAAAGAATAATATTTGGTGACAAGGAAAATTGCATGAGCTTCAAATTTCAGTGTGCATAAATAAAACTTATTAGAACACAGTCACGCTCACTCATGTTTGGTCTAACGTTGCTTTATGTACAGTGGCAATGATGGACACATGTATCGTAACAGATCACGTGGTCCACAGAGTCTCAAATACAGGAATAGCGGCCTTCTACAGAAAAAGCAAGCTGATGTCTGGTCTGTATAACCGGAACAGTGAAGTTTACTGACAAGGTCAATATGAAGCTGTGCAGTGTCCTGGCACATAGCACACCATCTAAACAGTTGCCAGTATGTACTCGTTTTATGCTCATTAAACTCCCCAGCACGGACATCATTATCCCCATTTCACAGATGAGGAAGTTAAGGCTCGGAGAAGTTAAATGGCTTAGCCAGTGTCACAGCACTAAAAAAAAAAAAAAAATCTGACAGTGGCACTGAAAGGAACCAAACCTTCTTAGAGAAAGGGCTGATTCCAAATGTGGGATAAGAAAGTACAAGGGAGGCTGGAGCATCCTATATAGAAAGCAAAGAAGGTATCAAGGACTACAGAGAGTATGTCAGGACTCAGAAGCCAACCTAACAAAGCACTCACTGGATAAAGATGGGACCACTGAGCATCAGTAAGAATAATATAACTGCAAGGATTGACACACTGCAAATACATTTCAACCCAAGAATCCCTGAAGATACCAACAGCAACTACTACTCACTGATCACCTTTGGGGACGCTAGGAGATTGACTCATTCTAAAACCCAGTAAGTAACAAGGACAAAAATGAGCATCTTGCCTTTCTGTACAATCTGTACCTCAGGGTAACCAACTATGTGGCGTGAAAAGCTTCTCTTCATATCAATACAAGTATTCCAGCTAACAAATACAGGAGAAATGATAATAATTCTGAAAATCACCATTTTGCAACCCATGATAAACCATGAGATGAATGCATTTTGGTGGCCACTCGCATCATGGAAAAACAACCAGATACCAAAAACAACCAGAGCCTTCCAGGAGAAGCACCACACCAGCAGCCATGGTGTCAGAAAGTCAAATACAAGGCTGATGAAGAGCCTGTCTCCAGAACTGACAGCCGATTTACAGGAAACGCTGGAGGCAGAAGAACATGCTACCACCACTACAGGGATGCCTCTGGCCAGTCCAGACCGGGAAACTCTACAGGACAAAGGACCTGATTTCTTCAATAAATAAATAACAGAGTAAAAAAGGAGAACAGGGAGGGGAGGAAAGAAAGAGGGGAAGAGAGGGGAACTTAAAGGTTAAAAGGACTCGAATTAAAGTGTTTTACAACATAAGCGCTTAGCCCATTTTAATCCTGACTGAACAAAGTATGAAAAACTTTTGAGACAACTAGGGGAAATCTGAATATTTATCAAGTTTCAATGGTACTAAAAGATTATTAATTTTCTCAGTTAGGATAACATATTGAGATTTTGTTTCAGAAAAGGAAATTCTATATCAGAGCTATACACTGAGATACTGACTGGTGAAACACAATGATTAAGCTGTGCTTCAAATTAATCCAGGGGTGGGGAGAAGGGGTAAGGCGGAAATGAAACAACATTTGTCATAAATTGGTCACTTCTGGGTAATGAGTACAAGGGAGATCATGTGCTAGAAGTTTCCATAAAACAAACACTGGATGAAAGAAAGAAAATTAACAGACTAACATTTACAATAATGCTCAAAATGAGGCAAAACCCATTTCTGGAGTTAAGAGGCCAGATGGTGTTCATGTTCAACTTCCAAGGCCATGACTGAGAGGGAAGTATGGGGGCACTTCAGGTTGGGGTGGGGATGGGGAGTTATTTCTTTATCTAGACCATGATTCCCTGGGTGTATCAGTAAAGATTCACCGAACAGCAAACTTGTTGTTTCTGTAAGCTTTCTTCATATAGGTTAAACTTTAATATTTTTCAAAGTTGATTAAAATAAACACCTGGCAACAGGATTTGAAACCACTTTTACCTGCTTCTAAAGTCTCTGCTCATTGACAAGACCAATATTTCCCAAGCTGAGCTTCTAGTCTGGGCCTAGGGAAAGAAGCATCTTTGCTTGCTTAGAAAAAAATTAAATCACAAGCAAATAAAATATGTTTGGGAAACACTGCTGACTAGACTTCCATGGAAAATCACCATGAACTTTAACAATAAGCACCTAAGGTGTATTGTGGTGAAAAAAAAAAAATCTGCTTAACTTTGTAAAATGCAGTATTCCCCAAACTTACATGCAAGTGTGAACCATTTTATTATAGCTCACATATTAATGCTTCATTACATTATACTGAAAAAGGTGCAATTTTCATAAATTAAGGATAATTAGCATCACAAAATGCATAAAGGTCTCTGCTAGACTTATTCACAATTATGAACATGAAAAAAACATACAACACACAATACCACAAAAACAATACCACAGTACACATACCGTGAAATGCTTGCAGGTGTACTCCACCCACACTTCAGCACAATTAATGTAGTCCTAAAAAGAAAAAGCAAAGACGGCTTTACAATTGACCATATGGCAAAAACTCATAATGTGCCAATTCTTTCAAGGGCTCTGAAACTATTGATAGGGATTTCAAGAGTCATGTACAGAAAACTCTGGCCCATTGATAGATTCTACCCCTGAGAGGTGAGATGAGAAAATATAAGTTGCCTGAAACTAATTAAGACTTTCATTCCAGAATCACTACTTGGGCCAAAACCAAAATCTGGGAAGCTCTGCCCCGCCTGGAGAATGGGAAGAACCGCAAGGCAGCAGAGGTAACAGTGGGGAGTCCTCACCACATTTCGAGGACCACAGATCTGGCTGAAAATTCAAGCATTACTTAAAATGTGACATTCGAATGTCCTGAGGAAAAACAGGCCTCTTGCCTTTAAAAACAAATCATGTGTCCTAGAGAGGGGAGATGTATATATGTTGTTAAAGGGTTAAGAAAGCACAAAGGTTTTAGGTAAGAAAGGATGTGTTAGATTCAAGTAGGAAAGATAATGAGATGGGTATGGAAACGGTGATGACCAACTCAGTAAGCCTGTCTGCTACAGAAAACAGGCAAATGGGAAAAAATGGCCAAGGAAAAACAGAATCTGGGACTTTCCTGGCAGTCCAGTGGTTAAGACTCAATGCTCCCAATGCAGGAGCCATGTGTTCGAACCCTGGTCAGGGAACTAAGATCCCACATGCCACAAGGCACAGCCAACAAAAAAGAAAGGAAAAATAGAGTCTGCAAGGATGCCTCTTCTGTTCTGACACCCCACGGAAAAGAAAGAAGAAAGTGGAGGGGAGAAAACAGTTGTCTCATTCACACAAGAAAAGACAGGAACATTCTAAGTTCTAACAGAAATGCTAAGAAGGACTTAATGAGGAGAGTAGGAAGTTAAAAGTCTGGAGAAAATTGTTATTATGAGCTTTTGCTTTTAAGTCCTACAGTACAGGCACCAGAGGCCCAGAGGCTTTTGACATAAATATCCTAAATAAGCTGTTTTCATTACCAATCAGTTTAACAGGGAATTTCAATAGCTGGAGTTTAGCAAAGATTTTGCTGAACATAGGTATAGGAAATGGCAACCCACTCCAGTATTCTTGCCCGGAAAATTCCATGGACAGAGGAGCCTGGCAGGCTATACTCCATGGAGCAAACAGTCAGACATGGCTGAGCACAACATAGGTACACAATTGTGTAAACAAGCTTCTAATTTTTCTAAATTATACCACTGTCTTTAATACACTATCATAAATGTGGTGATTAACAAGGGTTTATTTTAAAATTTATTTATTTGACCAGGTCTTAGTTGCAGCATGTGGATCTTTTAATTGCACAATGTGGGGTTGAGTTCCCTGACCAAGGATCAAACCCCAGGCCCCCCACATTGGGAGCACATGGCTACTGGACCACCAGGGAAATACCCAGTAAGGGGTTTATAACTGGGTTCATTTTAACACTTCTTTCTCAATAAATGATCCAATCAAATGCTACCTCCAATATTCACTTACTTGCTGTGTTATGGTCTGAATGTGTTTGTATCCCCTTGAACACATATGTTCAAATCTTAGCCCCTGATGTGATGATGTTAGGGTATAGGGTTTTGGGGCAGTGGTTAGGTCCTAAGGGTGAATACCCTATGAATGGAATTAGTGCCCTTGTAAAAGGGACCCCAGAGGTCTTCCTCCCTGTTTCTGCCATGTGACGAGGAGAAGCTGACAGTCTGCAACCGGGAAGAGGGTCCTCATCAGAACCCAACCATGCTATGTTGCTGCTGTTGAGTTGCTACGTCATGTCTGACTCTTTACAACCCGATGGACTGTAGCCCACCAGGCTGCTGTGCCTACAGAATTTCTCAGGCAAGAATCTTGGAGTGGGCTGCCATTTCCTTTTCCAACCAACCATGCTGGCCCCCTGATTCTGTACTTCTAGCCTTCAGAACTGTGAGAAATAAATTTCTATTGTGTAGAAGCCACATGGTCTATTATATGCTGTTACAACAAACTAAATGAACAAGTACATAGGACAGAAGAAGTGCAGAGTGTGGTGAAGCTTGGCCACAAAGACAGCCAATACCATTCCCCAGTGGCACCCACATAAATCGCTGGCATGTTTCCTAAAACGAAGTGAGGCATAAAACCCAAACCTACAAAATGATGACCAGCACTACATGCATTGCTGCTGCTGCTGCTAAGTCGCTTCAGTCATATCCGACTCTGTGCAACCCCATAGACAGCAGCCCACCAGGCTCCCCCACCCCTGGGATTCTCCAGGCAAGAACACTGGAGTGGGTTGCCATTTCCTTCTCCAATGCGTGAAAGTGAAGTCACTCAGTCGTGTCCAACTCTTAGCAACCTATGGACTGCAGCCTACCAGGCTCCTCCGTCCATGCAATTTTCCAGGCAAGAGTACTGGAGTGGGGTGCCATTGCCTTCTCTGACTACATGCATTATAGCAACTAAAATCAGTTGGTTCCTCTTCCTAAGACTTCCCGTGTCAGAAGTATGGGGAGAAAGAGGCTTCAGCTCTCTCCATTCAAGGGATGGAAATTGGAATTCCCTTTTGCTAACTACTGGCTTGACTGCTGATCTTCAATTTAGGGTTATCTCAATAAAATTTTTTTTTTTTTTTCAAATCCAAATATAATTTGACCTTTAAACAATGCAGGGTTTAGGGACACCGACCCTCTATGCAGTCAAAAATTATGTATAACTTATAGTCAGCCCTCTGTATCCATGATTCCTCTGTATTTGCAATTTCGGTTCTATGCATTTAACCAACCAACAGTTATATAATATCATGGTATTTACCACTGAAAAAAATAATCCATGTGTAAGTGGATCTGTGCAGTCCAAACCCATCTTATTCAAGGGTCAACAGTGCTATTGATTGCTGCACTTAGAATGCTCTTTGCAGAGCTACAGGTCTTTTCAAGTTTCAAGTATTCATAATTTTACACTTCTCATTCATCTTAAGGCCACAAGAATAAGACATAATAGGGACACAAAAATCAAGGAATACATCTTTAAAGTTGTAAGTTCTCCATTACAGGTTGACAAATAATACAACTAAACGAAGTAGGTTTCATTTTTTTAAAAATAAGGATGATTAGTTGAAAAAGAAATTTTTTAAAGAAAGAGCATACTACATAACGTGGGCACAAAGCAGTCAAAACAAGGTCTAAATTGTCACCCACCTGTGGATGCTTCAATTTAGTGATGACTTTCCAAGCTTCATTGAGAATCTGAAGTCGATCACTCTCAGGAGGATCAGCCAAGGCCAAGTTTAACCCCAGGGAGCGAAAAAGGAGATGCTAAGAAATATAGCAAACATTACGATCTCAGAAATTAAAAATCAGAGTAACTTAAGAAAATAAACGCAAAGGCTGTAATAGTCGGCCTATTCAAGGTTAATCTTCCAACGACCATTTTTGAAGTTCTACCACAAACTTATGTGAGTTAGACTGAGAAGGTCGAACAAAGAGCTGACTCTGGGTACTGGTCCAGTCTGTGGGCCATACTGTTCTCCTGGACAAAGTTTTGCATAATTAATGGATGAAGATACAGTTTTAAAGATATAAGACCAAAGTTTCTCCTAAATACTTCATAGTGAGCCAACTGGTTAGATTTAGGACTGACGGAGGCGTAACTCTCAGCAATTACATGTGTCTCACAACCGCAGTCGCTCACTCGTCTTCCTCTGCACTCTTCAGAAACACAGCCTTCAGCTGTTTTCCTCCTGGCCCGAGCTGCCCCGACACCAGATTCCCTCTCCCTGGAGAGATGTCAGGCAAACACTGCCTATCTGTTCTCCACCAAGGACTAACTAAGTCAAGAGCCTACCTTGGGGAAACCGGACTCGTCGCACTCCTTAATCATGCCAATGAAATCCATGGACCTTGTAGCAATGAACTCAGCCCGGAAAGCCGACATCACAGAGTTCAACAGCAAGGCACTGCAAGACACATATGCCCCACGTCAGCAGAGCTTCCCTTTAAGAAAGTCGCTTTCATTTTAGTATGTATGCTGTTAGAAAAGATGACTGACAGCCCTTTAATGGTAGCATTGGGGGGAAAAAAAGATTGCAGTAAAAAGGCAACCTCTAGAGACCAATACAGTGTTTTGTGCATATTCACAGCTTGATAAATATTCAACTGGCTGGAAGAATGGAAGATGGGTGGATGGATGAGTGAATGGGTGCACAGAGCAATGGATGGAAGGTAATCAAATCCATTTAAACAGAAGAAACGGAGGGAGCCTTCAGTGCACTATTAAAAAAACTAAACATTAAGTAACAATACCCATCCAAGCAGCAAATATATATCCACATTTCCTATGAAAAGCACTTTTCTAGGACCTAGGGACACAGTGGTGAACAAAACCCACTCCAGGCTCCTCATCCACCACTGAAAGGAGAGTGGAGGAGAAACCTCTTAGGCCTAGAAGATAAGAATTCAAGTTTATCCTGACTTTATCACTTATCACAGCCCCACAGGGAAAGCAGTGCTATTATACCCAGTTTACAGATGAAGAGATGGAAACACAGAAAGGTCAAAGCAAGTGACCCAAGGTCATAAAGCTAAGAAAGAGTGGAGCCAATATCAGAAGCCAGGCAACTGGACTCCAGCATTTGTGAGGTCAGGTGTTATCCTGCTGCTCTGTAGGCCTCCTGCCCATGTAAGCATGCCAAGCTCAAAAAAAAAAGCAACTGACTCTATTTTCAAACACAGGCTTTATGAATTTCAAAATACTTACTTGTTTCCAAGCTTCTTACATCTCTCCATCATCTCTGTTAGCAGAGCCTAATTAAAAAACAATAATAAAAACCATCAAGTTGGGGGATCTAAAGTAACACTTCTCACGAGCAGATTTGCAAAGTAATACTCTAAAATAAATGTAGTCGTTTACAGACCCATTTCTATAATTCTCAGTGTTTGGTAGGATGGGGAGGATGGAGGGGAAAACAAGTTCACTCTTGTGGCATTTAGCATAATGGGTAAGAGCTAGGACCCTGGTCATGTGCACCGCTGGGTTCAAATCCAGTCTCAGCAGCTATTTTTCTTCATCTGCAGGCACCATACATACAGGTGGCACCATGCCACCTGCAGATTCCTACAGGACAATGAGAGTGGTACCACCTGTGCTCTAGGGTACCAGTGAGAAGGAAATCTGCTTTACTCCCCACCTCTCCTAAGATCCCCTGGAGAAGCGAACAGCTTACCCACGCCAGCATTCTGGCCTGGAGAATTCCATGGACTGTATAGTCCATGGGGTTGCACAGAGTCGGACACGACTGAGNGGTACCACCTGTGCTCTAGGGTACCAGTGAGAAGGAAATCTGCTTTACTCCCCACCTCTCCTAAGATCCCCTGGAGAAGCGAACAGCTTACCCACGCCAGCATTCTGGCCTGGAGAATTCCATGGACTGTATAGTCCATGGGGTTGCACAGAGTCGGACACGACTGAGCGACATTCACTTTCCACCTCCTCTAGATCCCCAGTGTTCCTCGCCTTTCACGAGGTGTCTGTGGAACTCTAGGTAAAATGAAGAACACTGGGCCAGTCACAGGGAGAAGCGCTTGACAGCCACGCTGCCACTTCTCACAGCCCCTGTGAGGCATGCTCTCAATTCTCCCATTTCACAGATGAGAAACCAAGCTACTGAACAGGGACAGGGCTGGGCCACGATGACATGGCTAGTTATGGTGCGCTGGACGTGACCTGGGAAGTCTGGCATCAAGGCCATGCTCTTCACTACGCTTCCTCTCAAGTGCATTTTGAAGCATTTTTTTCCCCAAAAGAAAATAAACGTTTTACTCACTGGAATACTATTAATGGTTTTAGAGCTATCCTAAGACAATTATGCATCTTTAAAAGAGCTCTTGTTAAGAAAATCAATAGAAAGAAGTATCCCATAGTGCAGTGGTTTGAGGAAATTTTCAAAAGGCACAGACAAGGTCAATCCCAAGACAAAAGAGCTAATAACAGCCTTGACACTGAGCACTCACCAGGCACCCAGCACTAGGCACTGGGCTTCCCTGGTAGCTCAATGGGTAAAGAATCCACCTGCAATGTAGGAGACCCCAGTTCAATTCCTGGGTCGGAAAGATCTCCTAGAGAAGGGATAGGCTACCCAATCCAATATTCTGGCCTGGAGAATTCCATGGACTATGGGGTCACAAAGAGTCAGACACAACTGAGTGACTTTCACTTTCACTTCAGCGCTTTATATACCTCTTCCCATTCACTCTTCACAATGGCCTTTGAGACCATGTCTGTTATCCCTACTTTACAGATGAGGAAGCCAAAACTCAGCTGGGTTGAGCCACTTCCTACTAAGTGGCAGAAATGAGATTTGCACCTAAGTCTGGCCAGGACATCAAAAAATAAAATGAGTCTTTTTTAGTGCAATGCCACTCTTTTCAGCTGTGTCCTTCCGTGTCCTGGGTGTCCCTGAATAATTAAGGTGATCGTTGTTTGTGGGGATACTATCAATACCCCAGAACCCCTATTTTATTCAGATTTCTATCTTTGTCCAACAAAAATCAGCTTGGGTCCTGTTCTGGAGTGAATTATGTTCCCTCCATTCATATGTTGAAGCCCTAACCCGCAATGTGACTATGTTTGGAGATAGGGTTTTTAAAGGAGTTAATACCAGGTGAGGTCATAAGGGCGCAGCCCTAATCCAACAAGGACTGCTGTCCTCATTAGAAGAGGAAGAGAGGCTAGGAACACACGTGCACAGATGAGAAGACCAGGCAAGGACACAGTGAGAAGACTGGTCTGCAGGCCAAAGAGAAAAGTCTCGCCAAACCAACCCCGCTGAGACCTTGATCTTGGACTTTCCAGCCTCCAAAACTGAGACGATAAATATCTGTTTAAAGCCACTCAGTCTGTCATGGAAGCCTACTAATATCTGAATTGCCACTAACTCCCAAGTTAATGGTGTTAGAAGGTGGAGCCTTTGGAGGTGATTAGGTTGTAAGGGTGGAGCCCTCATAAATGGAATCAGTGCCCTTATAAAAGCGGCCCTAGAAAGCTCTCTTGTCCCTTCTGCCATGTGAGCACACAGCCAGAAGATACAATCTATGAAACAGGAAGTAGGCCCTCACCAGATACTGTTATCTGCCAGCATCTTGATCTTGGACTTCCCAGCCTCCAGAACCATTAGAAATAAACTTCCGTTATTTATAATACACCCACTATGTGGTGTTTTGTTACAGCTGCCTGAGTATACTAAGCAAACTAACACAGGCCCAAGTCAATCACGGTGGTCTCATTCCCCTTGCAAGTGGTGGGTTTAGACAGGGCACATGACCAGTTTTTCTTGCTACTGAGATGGGGGCTTAGAGGAAAGTCTTCCTGTTCTTAAATAGGAACTGGAGGAACTGAAGACTCCCGATCTTCCTGCCTCTGGATTCTGCCATGTCTGGGCGTGATGCCTGGAATGGCTACAGCCACTGTGCTGCTATCTGGTGATGGCAGAGCAGAGAGAAAAGAACCCACCCGGCCCAGGGCCTTCATTGCTTATTCAAGAGAACACTGAGTTATCTCTGTAGGGCTAGTTAAGTGTTTCTTGCAACCAGAGCATCCCAACTGATGATAAAATTGACAATGTCACAAAAGGCCTCCCTAACCCATTCATAGGGGATTCAATATTTGAAAAGTCATTCATGAAGAACAGTATCGAAGTGGTTCCTGGGAAAGCTGAAAAAGAGATACTCTTATAACAATCACAATGATACTCCTCAACACACACAAATAATCATTCATTCAGCATTTGCCTGTGAAACGACAGCAATGTTATTGCTGTTGTTCAGTCACTAAGTTGTGTCCGACTCTTTGCAACCCCATGGACTGCAGCACACCAGGCTTCCCTGTCCGTCATTATCTCCCAGAGTTTGCTCAAACTCATGTTCATCACATCAGTGATGCCATCCAACCATCTCATCCTCTGCTGCCCCCTTCTCCTCCTGCCCTCAATCTTTTCCAGCATCAGGGTCTTGTCCAATAAGCCACTATTCTAGGCACTGGGAATAGGGCAGTGAGGAAATCAAGACAGAAATCCATGCTGTTGGGCGGCTTATTCTCTATCTCATACACACACACACANCCCCCTTCTCCTCCTGCCCTCAATCTTTTCCAGCATCAGGGTCTTGTCCAATAAGCCACTATTCTAGGCACTGGGAATAGGGCAGTGAGGAAATCAAGACAGAAATCCATGCTGTTGGGCGGCTTATTCTCTATCTCACACACACACACACATACACATACACACAAATGAATGAGAAAATCTTGGTCCACTTCTGAAAAGACAAAATAGGACACTAACATAGGGACAAACTGTTCTGGCCATTAAGACAAATGCCTTAAAAGCTCTCTTTTCACAGGAGGTGAATACATTAAAAATGCATCCAAGAATATAACTCAAAAAACAAAAAAGGCTCCACTGTCCTTACCCTAAGTGTCCACAGAGCCAAATAGCTATAGCCCCCAGGAAGGTCTATTAGCAGTTATTAATTTTTTTTTTTTCAGAGAAGTGACAGGACTGACTACTTTCAAAACTTGCAGCTCAGAATATACATTTACAGACACATCAGAACTTGAAGTTTCATTAGGCTCCTACACTTATTTGGCTATATATTTGCTTTTTTATAAAAATTATAAAAATAAGAAGTGCCTTTGGACAGAAGTTCAAACAATACCATCATGTATCAAGTAAAATAATGCATGCCCTCATTCCCAACTACCTCTTCCTAGGGATCATCAGTGTCAACACGTGATGTCTAATCTTTCAAGGCCTTTGTCTATGCTCAATGAATATATAGCTTTTGTTGTAGAAGACTTTTGCTTTACAAAAATGGACACTCGCTATATGGACTATCAATATGGATAGATAATTCGCCTTTTTTGCTCAAGAATCTGGCACGGGGCTCCCTCCTCCCATGTTAGTGCTCATAAATCCATCTCTCTAGTGCCTGAGGAATCCACACCACATTTATAACATTATTTTTCAAACTGCTCCAAACTGATGGAATTTTTGAAAAGTTTTATTTGTAATCAACTATAGACTCCTGAGAAACTGCAAAAATAGAACAGGTGCTGGTTAGCCATCACTAAGCTTCCCCCAGTGGCAACATCTTACGTAACTATAGTATACTGTCAAAGCTGAGACAGTGACATCGGTATAACGTTAATACAACTAACTAGACTGTTGCACCAGACTCTTCATGCACCGTTTTTTGTGGGGAAAAGGATACATCTTTATGATATTTCATTAACATATTTCGCTTTGCATAGCCACCATTATATCTAAGGATGTCTCCAGATTAGGGTTATTCACCCACTCCAAAAGTACAGGAAAAGAAAAAATAAGTTGGGTCAATAACACATTTCTGTTTTCTAAGAAGGGAGGGACTTGTGGTTAGAACTCTGTGCTTCCATCTGCAGGGGCTATGGGCTTGATCCCTGATCTGGGAACTAGGATCCCACATGCCACAAAATTCAGCAAAAAGCAAATAATAATAAATAATTAAAATAATCTTGGAAAAATAACATATTTCTGATTTCTAAGCTAAGATTAACTCACATGAAGCCCAGACTACTCTAGAGATGTGTAATTCTACTTTTAATAAGTAAATATGCTCACAATCAGTCTTTATAATTATTGCTCCATTAAAAAGTAAACTAAATAATATATATATCATATTTTCGTTGTTTTTCTAGATGAAACAAACATAAACTAATCTTAAAAGATAAAACCTCTTTCCTCTAAACCAGAGTTAATGTGATTAATTCTCAAAGGAATAAAATATGTCAATGTGAATAAAAAGAATTTTTATACCATAGACATTAAAAGGAGAATATTTTATTCTTTTTTCTATTATTTACTTTTCTCTGGGGTTTCTTCCCTAATTCAAAAGAATGAAAATAACACACATGTATACTTGAGAGGTGGAGAAGGCAATGGCACCCCACTCCAGTACACTTGCCTAGAAAATCCCATGGACAGAGGAGCCTGGTAGGCTGCAGTCCATGGGGTCGCTAAGAGTCTGACACAACTGAGCAACTTCAACTTTTCACTTTCATGCATTGGAGAAGGAAATGTCAACCCACTCCAGTGTTCTTGCCTGGAGAATCCCAGGGACGGGGGAGCCTGGTGGGCTGCCGTCTATGGGGTCACACAGAGTTGGACACAACTGAAGCGACTTAGCAGCAGCAGCAGCAGCATGCTTGAGAGGGATTTATCAATCACCAACACTGGTCTTAGATTTGCATTGCTAGTTGAATTGCATTTTAGAATGTTTAAAGGGAAGTTTATATTAATAGCCAACAAAACAGTCAGAAATGGAGTGCTTGGGTGCAATCTCAAAAATGACAGAATGATCTGTGTTTTTTTTCAAGGCAAACCATTCAATTTCACAGTAATCCAAGTCTATGCTCCAACCAGTAATGCTGAAGAAGCTGAACTTGAACAGTTCTATGAAGACCTACAAGACCTTCTAGAATTAACACCAAAAAAAGATGTCCTTTTCATCATAGGGGACTGGAATGCAAAAGTAGGAAGTCAAGAGATACCTGGAGTAACTGGCAAATTTGGCCTTGGAGTATAAAATGAAGCAGGGCTAAGGCTAATAGAGTTTTGCCAAGAGTATGCACAAGTCACAGCAAACACCTTCTTCCAACAACACAAGAGAAGACTCTACACATGACATCACCAGATTGTCAATACTGAAATAAGACTGATTATATTCTTTGCAGCCAAAGATGGAGAAGCTCTATACAGTTAGCAAAAACAATATCGGGAGCTGACTGTGGCTCACATCATGAACTTCTTATTACCAAATTCAGACTTAAATTGAAGAGAGTAGGGAAAACTACTAGACCATTCAAGTATGACCTAAATCAAATCCCTTATGATTATACAGTGAAAGTGAAGTCGCTCAGTCGTGTCCAACTCTTTGCAATCCAATGGACTGTAGTCTACCAGGCTTCTCTGTCCATGGGACTTTCTAGGCAAGAGTACTGGAGTGGGTTGCCATTTCCTTCTCCAGGGCACATTCCTGACCCAGGAATCGAACCCAGGTCTCATGCATTGCAGGCAGATACTTTATACAGTGGAAGTGACAAACAGATTCAAAGGATTAGATCTGATAGAATGCCTGAAGAACTATGGATGGAGGTTCGTGACATTCATTGTACAGAAGGCAGTGATCAAGACCATCCCCAAGAAAAAGAAATCCAAAAAGGAAAAATGGTTGACTGAGCAGGCCTTACAAATAGCTGAGAAAAGAAGAGAAGTGAAAAGCAATGGAAAATACTCATCTGAATGCAGAATTCCAAAGAATAGCAAAGAGAGATAAGAAAGATTTCCTCAGTGATCAATGCAAAGANCTGGAGTAACTGGCAAATTTGGCCTTGGAGTATAAAATGAAGCAGGGCTAAGGCTAATAGAGTTTTGCCAAGAGTATGCACAAGTCACAGCAAACACCTTCTTCCAACAACACAAGAGAAGACTCTACACATGACATCACCAGATTGTCAATACTGAAATAAGACTGATTATATTCTTTGCAGCCAAAGATGGAGAAGCTCTATACAGTTAGCAAAAACAATATCGGGAGCTGACTGTGGCTCACATCATGAACTTCTTATTACCAAATTCAGACTTAAATTGAAGAGAGTAGGGAAAACTACTAGACCATTCAAGTATGACCTAAATCAAATCCCTTATGATTATACAGTGAAAGTGAAGTCGCTCAGTCGTGTCCAACTCTTTGCAATCCAATGGACTGTAGTCTACCAGGCTTCTCTGTCCATGGGACTTTCTAGGCAAGAGTACTGGAGTGGGTTGCCATTTCCTTCTCCAGGGCACATTCCTGACCCAGGAATCGAACCCAGGTCTCATGCATTGCAGGCAGATACTTTATACAGTGGAAGTGACAAACAGATTCAAAGGATTAGATCTGATAGAATGCCTGAAGAACTATGGATGGAGGTTCGTGACATTCATTGTACAGAAGGCAGTGATCAAGACCATCCCCAAGAAAAAGAAATCCAAAAAGGAAAAATGGTTGACTGAGCAGGCCTTACAAATAGCTGAGAAAAGAAGAGAAGTGAAAAGCAATGGAAAATACTCATCTGAATGCAGAATTCCAAAGAATAGCAAAGAGAGATAAGAAAGATTTCCTCAGTGATCAATGCAAAGAAATAGAGGGAAACAATAGAATGGGAAAGACTAGAGATCTCTTCAAGAAAATTAGAGATACCAAGGGAACATTTCATGCAAAGATGGGCTCAATAAAGGACAGAAATGGTATGGACCTAACAGAAGCAGAAGATATTAAGAAGAGGTGGCAAGAATACACAAAAGAACTATACAAAAAAAGATTTTCATGATCCAGATAACCACCACGGTGTGATCACTCACCTAGAGCCAGACATCCTGGAGTGTGAAGTCAAGTGGGCCTTAGGAAGCATCACTACGAACAAAGTTAGTAGAGGTGATGGAATTCCAGTTGAGTTATTTCAAGTCCTAAAAGATGATGCTGTGAAAGTGCTGCACTCAATATGCCAGCAAATTTGGAAAACTCAGCAGTGGCCACGGGACTGGAAAAGCTCAGTTTTCATTCTAATCCGAAAGAAGGGCAAGGCCAAAGAATGTTAAAACTACCACACAAGAGCACTCATCTCACACACTAGCAAAGTAACACTCAAAATTCTCCAAGCCAGCCTTCAACAGCATGTGAACCGTGAACTTCCAGATGTTCAAGCTGGTTTTAGAAAAGGCAGAGGAACCAGAGATCAAATTGCCAACATCCACTGGATCACAGAAAAGGCAAGAGAGTTCCAGAGAAACATCTACTTCTGCTTTACTGACTACACCAAAGCCTTTGACTGTGTAGATCACAACAAATTGCAGAAAATTCTGATAGAGATGGGAATACCAGACCACCTTACCTGCCTCTTGAGAAATCTGTACGCAGATCAAGAAGAAACAATTAGAACCAGACAGGGAACAATAGACTGGTTTCAAATCAGGAAAGGAGTATGTCAAGGCTGTATACTGTCACCCTGTTTATTTAACTTATATGCAGAGTACATCATGCGAAATGCTGGCTGGATAAAGCACAAGCTGGAATCAAGATTGCTGGGAGAAATATTAATAACTTCAAATACACAGATGACACCACCTTTATGGCAGAAAGTGAAGAGGGACTAAAGAGCCTCTTGATGAAAGTGAAAGAGGANCCCACTCCAGTGTTCTTGCCTGGAGAAGCCCAGGGACGGGGGAGCCTGGTGGGCTGCCATCTATGGGGTCTCACAGAGTCAGACACTACTAAAGCGACTTAGCTGCAGCAGCAGCAGTAATTTTATAGAAAGGGGATTAGAAGGATGTACAGAATATTATCAGTCCTGGTTACTTCTGGGAAGCAAAGGGGTTGAATGAAGAAGATCTTTAGCACTTTGCTGAGATAAATTTTACAATTTGAATCTATATGAAAATGGATTCATGTATTAATGTATTGGATCTAACTTTTTTCTGGTTCAAAATAAAAGAGTGTGCATGATTTTTACTTTTAAATAATAAATGGCATCTGTGGGCATAAGTTGATAGAAAAAAAGAAATATCAGGAAGATAAAGCAGAAGAAAGGGTTCTTTATAGCTAGATATGTTACCAAACAGCACACACACACACACACACACACACATGCACACACACACGCACACCTTCATTCAACTTCATTCAATCACTTATCCAACTGATATGTATTATGTGCTTACAACTTGTCAGTGCTAAGATAAATATATAAGTGCATACACACAAAACTTCAAACACTGAGGGAATAATGAACCGNCACACACACGCACACACACACGCACACCTTCATTCAACTTCATTCAATCACTTATCCAACTGATATGTATTATGTGCTTACAACTTGTCAGTGCTAAGATAAATATATAAGTGCATACACACAAAACTTCAAACACTGAGGAAATAATGAACCGAAGATCAAACTGATGTCCTATTTACTTCTACCAAAGTCATGGATATAGAGGGGGACCCTCGTGTACGGGGAGGAAATTAATTCTGTCTAAGATTTACACAGCAAACCACAGGAGGCAGTTTTGGGTGTCATTGGGTGGAGGTAAAGGAATTAATCTTAGGTTCTCANATCAAACTGATGTCCTATTTACTTCTACCAAAGTCATGGATATAGAGGGGGACCCTCGTGTACGGGGAGGAAATTAATTCTGTCTAAGATTTACACAGCAAACCACAGGAGGCAGTTTTGGGTGTCATTGGGTGGAGGTAAAGGAATTAATCTTAGGTTCTCATCTGTAAGATAACTGGCAATATGACCAGTTATAACTATACAGAGAGATGCAAAGAAGGCAAGGAGAGGTGATTCAGTAAGTGGGTATGACTCTACACCAAAAAAAGTTGGGAATCTGATTTTCATGATACTTCTCAACTTTACCAAATAAGATCCTGGCTTGAATTTCAATGTTAAGGAAATTATTCCATAATAAAACCCATTTGACTTACAAGTTTGTAAACTTATTAAATTTATTTTCATGTTTTTGTTTTAAATTTTTTAATTTTATGTTGTAATGTAGTTGATTTACAATGTTGTATGAGTTTCAGGTGTATATCAAAGTGATTCAGTTATACATACACATATATCTGTTCTTTATCAAATTCTTTTCCCATTTAGGTTATTAGTACTGAGTAAGCATTCCCTGTTTTATATGGTAGATCCTTGTTATAAACCATTAAGTTTAGTAGTGGTTTGTAAGTAGACATTTTGCAAGTTCTGGGGAGGGAGAAAGAGGGTGGAGCCTGAGGCACTATCACACTTTCAAGAGAATCAGACACACAAGATGAGCCAGGAGTTCACTCCTTCCACATTTTAAGTTTATACCACTCTTTATGTGGAGAAAGGGTTTTTATAAATATTCTATCACATGCTTTTCACAGCTACATTATGAGATAACAATTACCATATATTGAGGGTCTAATATGTACTTTATCATACCAGCTGCTTACAAAACTATCTCACTTAATCATCACAATTGCACTGCCAGTACATATTATTACCACGTTTTAGTGGAGGAAACAGAGGCCCAGAGGCCCCTGGCAAATTGCCTGTGTCATCAAACAGCAGAATTAAGATGCCAACGATGTTTATCTAATTCAAAGGCAATATATAGTCTGCTAAAAGAAGAAGAGGAAAAAGATGAAGACCAAGAAGATAGGGAAGAAGGGAGGGAAGGAACACTCTTGTCAGTCTCATTATTTCATGGATTTAAAATTGAGACTGAGTTTGCCAGGGTCTCAACTAGTAAGTGGCAAAACGCAGAACAAAGCTCACATCCTCAAAGTGTTCTTCCCACGGTGCCTCTGCTGGCTCTCCAGTGTCAGGGAATAATGAGACCATGATAAATCTGACAATTCATTNCCGGGACTCAGACACTCCGCTGCATGTAGCATCTTAGTTCCCCGACTAGGGACGGAACCCGTGTCCCATGCATTTCAAGGCAGACGTTTAACCACTGGACCACCAGGGAAGTCCCAAATCCCAAGCTTCTAATCATGACTTGGTCTTTTTGGTGAGCAGGGCTGCCATTCAGGAGCCGAATAAGAGTCAGCTCATCAGAACAAAAGATGTTTCTATTATCCAGGAAATGTGAAACTGAGTCAGAAACTGGAGGTCAAAGACCAAATATGAGAACAAAAGATGCTCCCAGAACTTTTATCACTTAGGAAATTACACAGGAGTGGGTGTGGATATATACATATTTTTCTCCTATAAATCTCACAGCTACTGTAAAAGAAAAAAAAAAAAACAGAAAATAACAAGTGTTGGTGAGCATGTGGAGAAACTGGAACCCTTGTGCGCTGTTGATGGAAAGGCAAAGTGGTACAGCCACTGTGTCAAACAGCATGTTTCCACAAAAAAATTAAACATACCACATGATCCAACAATTTCACATCTACATATATACCTGAAAGAACTGAAAGCATGGTTTACGAGTTATTGGCTGACAGTGGCATTATTCACAACTGAAACATGGAGGCAACCTGAGTGTACACTGACAGATGTACGGCTATGCAAAATGCGGTATATATACACACAACGGAATATTATTTGGGCTTTAAAAAGGAACGAAATTCTGATACATGCTACAACATATGTGAATCATGAGGATACTATGCTAAAAAAAAAAAGTCAGTCGCCAAAAGACAAAACGTGGAACGTGGAATGGCAGTTACCAGGGACTGGAAGGAGGAGAGAACTTGAAGATACTGTTTAATGGCTACAGAGTTTCAGATTTACATGATGAAATGAGTTATGGAGATGGATGGTGTGGATGGTTGCATGACACCGTGAATGTATTTAAGTCCATTGAAGTCGACACTTACAAATGGTTAAGATGGTAAATTTTATGATACGTGTATTTTACCACAGTTAAAAAAAAGTTGGAAAACACAAAACCAAACAATAATATCTGATTGTTTCATAATGCCCTTTCTACCACAGCATCTATTGATATTTACTCAAACTCTAAACCCAAATCTAACAGAGGCCAGCATACACATTCAACCCTTCAAACACAGAAACGTAGACTCCTGAGAGCGTAGAGGGATCTTAGAAGTTTCTAACTTCTCTTCTGTTCATTAAAAGACAAAGGGAGGACGTCCCTGACGGTCCAGTGGTTTAGATTCCATGCTTCCAATGCAGGGGGCTCAGGTCGACTCCTGGTCAGGGAACTAAGACTCCACATGACTCAAGGCATGGCCAAAAAACAAAAAAGTGGAATATGTGAGCAAATGAACTCATAGCTCAGATTTAAAAACCACATTACATTCTCTTTTTAGTAAAAGCAAGACACAAGTCTGTGCACTTAACACCTTAGGTGTATTTTTATGGCATAATTTGCCACATTTCCCCCAGAAACTGGGGAACCACAGCACATCCCTTCAGTTAAAACAAACACAACTCAAACATATTTTAAAGATATTCCTGCTCTCATGAAATTTCTTTTGCTTAAGAAAAAGAAAGTGGGAAAAACAACATCCCACAGCCAAGTCCTCCTATTAGTATAAAAGTTAATACCTAAAGTCTTTGTCTTAAAAAAAAAAACCTCATGAGAAATTGTTTTCTAGAAGGGATAGTGCAGCCCTTAATATTCTTTGGGCACTCCACCAAACCATTCTTCCAAATGTCACCTGTGTGTCTTGAGTGAAAATTTTCACTAAGATATATTAGGAAAAAGTCAAGTTTTCCAACTATATAGATTTTTAAATTTCATTTCAGCAGCTTAATATTTCTTCAGTGTATCAGTCAGCAATCTCTGAAGAAACGTCATGCCCATCAGTGCTAAACAATTCAGGATTATGGGATGGAGAAATCTTATTTACTATGAATACTAACTCCGAACACAAGTATGTTAAGCGAAAAGAGCACTTAAACACAAAGCCCCTCTAAGGTGTGAACACTTTTCTCTTGATTTCCTCCTCACTCTTAAGTATCATAATGCACTTGTTGGCCTGCAATGTATCTTCCGATTTCCACCATTAGGTTTCCTTGTTACAGTCTCTACCACAACAATTTTATCTTATTAGCCATTGCTAGGAAAACAACTTTTTCAATGGGCTTATAATGAGCTGATTCTTATCACTTCCTGTCTCACACAATTATTTCTTCAGAAATGGAAACAAAAATGTTTGAGTCTGTGTATTATGTTGTCTTATGGCTTAAAACTTCAGGGGAGGCCAAGACTCTTTTTTAAGTATTTCCCCTCTAACTATTACAGACTTAACATCTCAACAAGACCCGGAGAAACACTTATTTTCTGTTTCATGCCAGACAGTATCAGACCTATCTACTGTATTTACTGACTGGGGGAGAAGGCTGGCACATATGTATGGTAATACCAAATTACAACAGTCACATTTTCTGCTATGGGGAACAGACTACTTCCGAAAAAAATAAAAAAAAAAAGATTTCCTTAATTTCTTAATGACTACTTCCGAAAAAAATAAAAAAAAAGATTTCCTTAATTTCTTAATGAGATTTATCAGTATTAAAGTCAACTGCAAATATCACAACACTCTTCCGCCAACACCGACCTTTTTTTTAACCAGCTTCTAAAACACATTTCAGAATACATGTCAGTCCACAGAACTGGAAAGCTGACAGTCATTACTGCTCTGAATTCAGAACTTTTCAAAATATTTCAGAAATGCCAGGGCTTGGTTGGTGACTCAGCCTTGGTGAATTAGTAGACAGACTCACTGCAAGCTGTGCCTTTGGGCTGTCTCGTCTGAGTCTTTGCGACCCGATGGGCTGTTAGCCCTCCCGGCCCCTCTGTCCAAGAGACTATCTTGGCAAGAATACTGGTGTTGGTTGCCATTTCCTTCTCCAGGGGATCTTCCCAACCCAGGGATGGAGCCCGTCTCCTGCATTGGCAGGTGGATTCTTTACTGCTGACCTACCTGGACTTCCCTCATCACAAATCATCACCAGGCTAAAAAAATTCCCTTGCGTGATAGCACTCCACAAAGAGTCAGACACAACTGAGCGACTGAACTGAACTGTACTTATATTAATAGTAAGACCACTGGAACAGCAGTCCCATGGGTCAGTTTGTTTAAGTCTCACTTTTAACAGTGTAGCAGTTAACAGGAGAGACCTAGAATGAAAGTCTAAAGCAAAGTAGTCAGGCAAACAAATCTGCTGGTTTCAGAGTCACTCTGAAAATGGCTACATTGCTTCTTTCTAACTGTGTGACTGTAACAAGTTTCTAAGCCTCAGTTGCCTCATCTATAAATGGCAATAACAGCAACACCTAGCTTGGGGAAGCTTTGAAAGTGGATTAACACAGCCAAATAAAGTAACTGGGCTTCCCCAGTGGCTCAACAGTAAAGAATCCATCTGCAGTGCAAGAGATGCAGGGGACTCAGGTTCAATCCCTGGGTTAGGACGATCACCTAGAGGATGAAATGGCAACTCACTCCAGTATTCTTGCCTGAAAAATCCCACTGGATGGAGGGCTACAGTCCATGGGGTCGCAAAGAGTCAGACAAGACTGAACAACTGAGCCACGGACACAAGTAAAGTAACTAACACAGGCGGACCTCAGAGATATTGCAGGTTCTGGTCCAGACCACTGCTGCTGCTAAGTCGTTTCAGTAGCGTCCAACTCTGTGTGACCCCATGGACTGCAGCCTACCAGGCTCCTCTGTCCATGGGGTTTTCCAGGCAAGAGTACTGGAGTGGGTTGCCTGGAATGAAGTAAGTATCTCAGTAAACCAAGTCACACAAGTTTTTTGGTTTCTCGGTTATATACGAAAATTATGCTTTATACTATTCTGTACACAATTAAATGTGCAAAAATAAGTGTGTGTGTGTATATACACACACACCCTATAATTAAAAAGCACTTTATTGCCAAAAAATGATAACCATCTTCTGAACCTTCAGTGAGTTGTAATTTTTTTTTGCAATAGTAACATCAAAGATCACTGATCATTGATCACCATAACAAATAAAACGAAAAAGTCTGAAATGTTGTGAGAATTACCACAATGACACAGAGACATGAAGTGAGCAAATGCTGTTGGAAAAATGGCACCGACAGACTTGCTTAACGCAGAGTTGGAAAAAATGAACTATCTGCACAATGCAACACAGCACAGTGCTACAAAACTAGGGCTGCCCGTGGGGTGCAGCGCAGAGGGAGCCTCAGAAAGAGGCAGTTGTGTTAAGGGCTCCAAGCTCAGCAGCATCTCTGACCCAACTCCATGCTCCATTTCTTCACAGCCAACCAACACTGCCTTCTACTCTCTTCCTGAAAGGTCACAAAACTCTAACAATGGGCATTTGTTATAATGTTAAGTGAGGGGAAAGCATCATAAAGGCATATGGGAAAAATTTCTCATGTGCAAAACACAATTGTAATAACAGGACAAGAGTGAAAGTGGAGAGAGAAGTACTGAAAAGGCACCAGAATGTTAACAATGGCCAGTTACTCAGGACAGAATTTTAGGTGGCTCTTTTTCTCCTTTTAACCTATCTTTTCCAAAGTCTTTCCAATGAATATGTACTTATTAAAGAAGGTTTTCTGATTATGAAAATCCTCTCCTATCCATTCTGCCTCTTGTTTTTTCCATGGCTGCCAACCGGTTGTCTTCTAATCCATCTGGTATGCTTCTGCCAGTCTGATCTTCAAGCACTACTTTTTTCAAATCATCTCCCTGATCAAAAACCTTTAAGAGCTGCCTGGTCTCTATGACATAATGATCAACAACCTCTGTGGCCTGGGTCACTCCCAGGCAGCCTAGTTCCTCACTCTTCTCCAGCAATGCTCATCTCCTTACAACGCCTCTTACCTGTCAGTCTATAAAGGTCTCTTTCCTCAACCCCTCCTTACTGCCCCCTGACTCATCTCCTGGCCTTCAAATCAGTCCAGGCCCCATCTCCTGTTAAGACCAAAGATAACGATGATGACCACCCCCATCTGCCTGCTGCCTGTCACACCAATCTTGGTCATGTGCTGACGTGCACGATTACAGTCATCTCATGAGAGCCCTTTGAGGAAGGTTCCATTTATTAGCCCCATTTTACAGCCGATGGGCTTCCCTGGTGGCTCAGAGGTTAAAGCGTCCGCCTCCGATGCGGGAGACCCGGGTTCGATCCCTGGGTTGGGAAGATCCCCTGGAGAAGGAAATGGTAACCTACTCCAGTATTCTTGCCTAAAGAATCCCATGGACAGAGAAGCCTGGTAGGCTACAGTCCACGGGGTCGCAAAGAGTCGGACACGACTGAGCGACTTCACTTTCACTTTCACTTTACATTTTAAAACTGAGGCACAAAGAGGTCAAGCAGCCCAAGGCAACACAGTCACAATTTGAACTCAGTTCTACCTCACTACCTGCCCCAGCCTCTACCACCTTCCTCTTCTTTCCTTCAATAGTGACAACCTGNGGTAGGCTACAGTCCACGGGGTCGCAAAGAGTCGGACACGACTGAGCGACTTCACTTTCACTTTCACTTTACATTTTAAAACTGAGGCACAAAGAGGTCAAGCAGCCCAAGGCAACACAGTCACAATTTGAACTCAGTTCTACCTCACTACCTGCCCCAGCCTCTACCACCTTCCTCTTCTTTCCTTCAATAGTGACAACCTGCATCATACAGCTGAGCACAGCATTACAGGATTCCATACCAGACCCAGACAACAAACTGCTGAAAATTACCAAGGGATTTGTGTTCACTGCCCAAAGCATGTTTTATGAAACTGCTGCTTTTCTCTGCAAAGTGTTCCTAAAATTGGGGGCATAAAGTTTTTTTTAACTTAATTTTAATTGTATAAATGGTGGGGGGCAGGGGGGAATCTTATCTTTAAACAACAACAAAAAAGCCTTTTTGAATAATCATTCCCTGATTTTGGGAGGGAGGGAACTGGGGATTTCAATATAAAATTTCGTATGTCAGGTATTTGCAGCTCGAGGCATTTCTCCCTTCTCTCATCAAAATGATTCTCCCTTCCCCCTCTCACTTACCTGTCCTGTGTGTTGCTAACTGCTGCAGACAAATGCCTACATTCTGGAGGTGTGGCCCCTTAAAGACACACACAGCTCCAACTACCTGGGGGACACATCCCAGCCACTGTCAAAGAGCTTTTTAGCTATCACTTTGTCACACATCTTTTCAAAACCACCCTTCACACTGACATTAATTCTTCCACATTTTGAAAATGATTTTTTTTCTTATGAGACACTGCAAGTTCCTTGTTTAAATGCCCCAAGAATCAGAGTTTGTTATTATTCGGGTGACCTAATTTTTTTAATCACTTCTTCTGGTACAATAATGATTTCCTAGAGTTTTACTCCCCAGGAAAGCTCTATTCCCAGCTTTTGCCATCCTCTGAGATTACTGCCACTTAAAATAAAAGGAAGAATGCCTTATGACACGTACTTTTTGTTTTTAATCCAATTTTGCTGTTCTTTAAGGAGAAAAAGAATAAGTGTTCTTATTTTCAAATGCACGGGTTTCAGTCATTAAGTTCAATCAGCCGAGTCGTTGACTTTTCTTCCTGTGAGCCTGGGCAAGCATATGGTGTCTGAGACTACCATTACAATCAGAGAGAATGGCCACAAGTTTTCAAGGAATCTTCTATTAAATTGATTTGATTTAAAATCAATTTACTCGATAAAAAATTCACCTATTTTTTAGATGAATACAAGATGGCCCTATTTTTCTCCTCATACTTTAGGATTTGCAAAAATTAAAATATAAGCAAGGCATTATACTTGCTGAAAAGTTAAAAAACAGATTGGGCAAGAAAAATAAGTAAAAACAATCCAAACTCTGCCCTCCAGTGACACTTTGTCTTAACTCTTTCCTGGTTCCCTTGTGCAGACATAAAAACCACATTTGCAATCCCAATGACACAACAAACATTCAAGCACCATGTGTGGGGCCCTCCTCCACCAAGCACTGTACTTGGACCGTCTTGTTTGACCCACGCAATAGACCAGAAAACAGGAATTACTACTGCTCCCATTTCACGGATAAAAAAGGCTGCGCAGTTAGGGACAAGTGACTTGAGCTCTGCTTTAGTGACAACAGCTGCAAGCAACAGAGCCGAGATTCAGACTCAGGCGCCCTGAGCCCAGGGCTCACACCTGAACAGCAGGCCAAACAACCACTTAGGATACACACAATGCAGGACAAGGGCTGAGCAGAGAACCAGACACAACAGTGAATCACCGTGAAAGGGCCCTGATTATGACGTTACTGGGCACTCAGGTGTTAGGGTCCTTACGACACACAAGAGGGGAGTGAACTTCGCATTGAAGCCACCGGGCAGTTACCTCGGGGGCGTGGTAGGAAACACACTGGAAGACCCAGTCCATGGCAGGCGAGTACAAGGGGAGGTAGGACGGAAGCTCCACGCCCTGGAGCACCAGCTGGTTCTGGACCGTATCCCCGTGAATCTATAGGAGACCAAATAAACACTCAGAAAAGGAGGGGAAGTCACAGAACAAAGAACACGTGAGTATATCTGCAAGCATCTGAATGGCCCCGAGAGAAACTGCCTGGCTTCTCAGGTTTTTTTAAACTAGAAAAAAAAACACACAGTTTCCCATGTCACCAGGCTGAGCTGTTCTGGGAATGTGTGCTGTGAAGAGAAGCAACCTGATAAAAACAGACCCAGCAGACGCTAAGAAGAAAGTCTGATCAACCGGAGACGTTTCTTATTAACACATGCATATTAATCCTCTTTGCTTGTTCAGTACAATCAACACATTTTAATTGTCTGTAACAGACGCGAGTGTAATTTTCTAGGGTTTACACATCTAAAGAGCTTTAAGGCAATCTAGACTTGGAAAACCAACTGGGTTTTATGAATCTGTGATCATGTAACTATCACATCAATTGGCTCTTCTGATAGTGTTCTCTTACCTGTTTGAATGTGAGGAGAAAGTCAAAAAAGTTCTTATTTAGGCTTTCTTTGAGATGTGGAGCCACTTCCATGCCCACCTGTAGCCAAACAAAATGAAATAACCTTGATGGTGGAAAACCAGGTTGCAAATAACATATACAGTGTGATGCATTTTTGTAAATTAAAAATACACATATAGGTAGATATAAGCATAGAGAGGTCCAGAAAGTTAACTTTCATTCCTTTTGTTTATTTATTTTCTTATTCAACAAGCATATCTCGCTTTTATAAGAAAAACCACAGGAGCTATTTTTAATGAAAAAAAGGGCAACATTTGCAGTAATCATCTTCGCAATTTCCCAAAGGTAATGAAAGTATTTGTGAACAGATGACCAAGGGAACAAATCAATAAGGCACTAAGGAGAAATGTACTCTCAAGACAGTGTATACGACATTCTTTTCCTCTCTAAAAAATAATAAATACACATGTGGCTGTACTTATTAAATGAAGCAAAAAGATTCTGGTATGTAAGAGAGTCAGCTGGGACTTCACTGTGGCATTGTTAAAATATACGGATTCATTCTTTGCTGGGCAGTCAGGGAAGCAGGCATAAATTTTGATGTATTTTAAGCAAATTTTTTATTACACAAGCATGAAGCCTAACAAAACTATAATCCATCGACTTCTTCATTCATTGTTTTAAAAAGATATGTAATATTTTCAGAATATTTATTAGAAAAAAATTTGCTAATCACAGAGAAGGTGGCCAGGGCTCTAGAGTCAGATGGAAGAGTGAAGATCACAAAAATGGCAGGGACTACATGGGTTTAAAACAAAGCACCATAAGGATCCTTAAACTGAGTTCCTCAAATGCACCTCAATTCCACACAGCTGCTTTAGCACAAAAACAACTTTGTAAGAGGAGTTGCTTTCTGGGACCCGGTTTCTTCCCCACTCACCTCCCCCCACAGCTACCCAGAGGTCATGAAGATTAACGATAATGGTGTTTTTTAGATGTCTGTAAGGAATTCCTTTGACGAAAATTATGCAAGATTCACTTGGGCAGTAAATTCCAGGGGCAGCTCTCTATAGCTGTTGGAGATGCTTCCAAGGACAAGTACAGAGATTAAAAAAAAATATTAACAACAACTGTCAGATCCATTTTTACTGTGTTCTGATTCTATTGTTTCCTTCTACTGATCATTTCGTAGAAAAAGCAATAATTACCTGTTAGGCGACAGCAAAGAAAGGCCCAGTGGACAAGCAGTGGAGATGAACTGAAGGGGTTGTGACTTAGAAGAGGAGTTAATCATACTTTCCTTTAATAAACAGCTCTGAGCACCCCCCACGCCCTGCCTACTCACTGCCTTTGTGTTTTGTTTATCTCTTTCCATAAAACCAAATGAGCAGCTTGGAAATCTGCTCAGGTCGAAAAAATTTCTACTTAGAGTAGCAAGGGTAGTTACTCACGATATCCATCTGTTGTTTCCGCCTCCCTGGCACTCATTCTCTCTGTTTCTAGAATCAGCAAAGTGGATTTGTCTTTGGGGACTCAAACCTACCTCTCAGATAAAGAGGTTTGTGGCAGCTGGACCCAGCCAACCCTGGGTTGCCAGGATGGGCGTGTGATCCAGGCTCAGTCAGCAGGCATATCCCATCCCACAGTCATGGTGACTGGCATATGTACGGACTAAGGACCCAAGGTGTTTCTGTGAGATTCTGCCCAGAAACTGGCTAGAACCACTGGGGAAAAGATAATCTTGTCACTGAGGTTCCTAAGTTGAGAGGATGGAAGCCTTTCCACCATATGGAAAGAAAAAGCTGCAGACTGAAGTCACCCAGAGGCAAGCAGAGCTGAGCCATGAGGAAGGAGATAGCTCCCGAAACGGCTCAGGGTCCCTGGGTCTGCCAAGCTGGGACTACCCCAGGCTCTTCAGATGCAAGTGCCAACAAATCCCCACCTTTGTTTCAGAGTACTATGAACTTGGGTTTTGCCATTTGGAATTGAAAGAGTCCTTACTGTAAGGTAGGTAGGTAGAACAGGGAAAAGGAGTCCAAAATAGCGGTGGCTACGAGACAAGAAAGGGGAAAGCCCGCGAAAATGAAACAAAACAAGGTCCCAGGACCGGAGTGAGGACCTCAGGTAAAACAAACAACACTCCTGGCTGGCCTAATTTACATAGACAGGCCCAGGGAGAGAGACACATATAAATAGAAGAGGCAAAGCCAGCTTGCTCTCTCTCCTGCGCGCCGGGGCACTCTTCTCCTCGTGTCTTTAGATCAACATGCCCTCACACCTCGAAGACGGATTTTCCTGCTATCTTCTAAATAAAATAGAGCTGTAACACTGAGCTGTAACACTGATTTGTCTAAGAGCTATAACACGGTCCATTCGAGACCTGAGAGCTATAACACGGTCTATCCAAGACCTGAGAGCTGTGACACGCCGAGGGGGCTTTAATGTCCGTCACTCCAAATCTCTGTTGTGACGAGACAAAGAATTGAGGAACATACACTCGCGTAACATTACTAATGCACACTGTCTCTTATTCTTTTTATATCAAAAGATTTTCAGTAACTACCCAACCAGAGGAAAGGGTGCTTGCTCTGCCTGAATTGGCACAATTGATTTCAGATACAGGACATCTCACCCAGCTTTCTTGGGGTATGTCTGTAATCTCTCCTCATTGCCACTGAGTTTTAGAGCTGCATCTGCCATGCAAAGGTACTCTGAATGTGAAAGTGGACAAAAGCGTTAGTAACTCAGCTGTGTCCAACTCTTGCGATCCCATGGACTGTAGCCATGGCTCCTCTGTCCATGGGAATCTCCAGGCAAGAATACTGGAGTGGGTTGCCATTCTCATCTCCCAGGAATCATCTCAACTCAGGGATCAAACCCAGTTTCTCCTGCATTGCAGGCTGATTCTTTACCATTTGAGCCTCCAGGGGAGGCACTTTATATGCAACAAATATCTTTCACTAGCTTGTGTACCTTCCTTCAAACTTTAAAACTGAGCAGGTTTGCAGGGAATGAATTTTCCCCTCACTTTCTGATTTCTATATAATAATTGTGTGTCATTAGACACACTAAGATTCTGGGTCTTTATTCCTGATGTGAAGGTAAGTTCAAAGAATGCTACAAGAGGAAAGACAGCAGAGGACAAATACACAAACAAGGCTATCTTTACATCCTCCCCACCCCACCCCACAGGATCCGGTCCAATTTTGCACACACTAGGTCCTCAGCAATCTGTGACAAGGGAGGAGCATTCAAACTTCGTGATACTACAGAGTTGAAGCTGGAGGAAATAAATCTGATATTCTTCTGTGAAAAAGCTATGCCAGTTTCAAGCAGATGGAAATGCATAAATACTCTGGCCTCAGTTACTACAAGGGAGCAGGTGCCCTTCATTGGAAAGCTTTTTCTTTTTTTCTTTTCTCCTTTATTAGGGAATGGACCTATAAAAAGTATTCTTCCTAAGGATGTCTGCTTCTCACTCTGAGGGAAATGATTTTTATTTCTTTGAGACACTGCAGACCACAGGGCTGCTATCATATGCTAGATGTCAGGTAAGAGAAGCTGATCAACGGCTGCAGTCCTCACCTTCTAATTTCATAGTATTGATGATCACTAGTAGCTCAGCGGATAAAGAACACACCAATGCAAGAGACCCTGGTTCAATTCCTGGGTCAGGAAGATCCCCTGGAGAAGGGATAGGCTACCCACTCCAGCATTCTTGGGCTTCCCTAGTGCCTCAGCTGATAAAGAATTCACCTGCAATGCGGGAGACCTAGGTTTGATCCCTGGGTTGGGAAGATCCCCTGGAGAAGGGAATGGCTACCCACTCCAGTATTCTGGCCTGGAGAACTCCATGGACTGTATAGTCCATGGGGTTGCAAAGAGTCGGACATGACTGAACGGCTTTCACCTTCACAGTCGGGGAGGGATAGGTCTCTAACAGTAGCTTTGTCTTCAAGAAGTCTGGGGTTCACCAGGACCCTACAGAATAGGGGAAATAACCCCTCTGAAGGTAAACGATGCCGAAGGAGCCAGTAAGGGGTACTCCCACAAAAGCCGACAGAGGCAATGGCCCCGCGTGAGTTGAAGAAAAATGACTGTAAACTCTCCACGGGGTGCATTTTTCATAAATGGAAACTTACTAGTTTTAAGCAGGAGCTTCAGGGTGCTTTGAGGAGAGAAAGGCTGAGTGACCTACAATCTGAACCCAGCAGAGCAGCCCTCCAAGGCCAGGCAACACAGACCCTGATGCCTACATCACCAGGAGAGCCTCTCCCTGCTAGACAGCCCTCACCAACTCGCGCTCTGAGCCAGCTCTTTAGTACAGAGACCACAAATCTGATAAAACAATCAAAAAGACAAAGGGAAAGCACATTTTGAGTCAATGAGAAGTAACCTATCAGCCGAAAGGCCTTGGGAGCCTCCTTCCCAGCAAGAAGGGAGAAACAATTAGCTCTGAAACCCAGTTCATTTGTGAGATGATGACCCTAATTAGAGTTACGGGTAAGTGGGTCTACTTAGAAATTAATTTTAAACAGAAATCCTACAGCCCTGCTTTCTGTGGACAAGGTGTGCTCTAAAATTAGCAGCTAATGAAGTCCTTCGTCCAGTGACTCCTGAGGTGGCGGTGGGGAGAAGCATGAACGGCGGAGGAGGCAGGACGTGGCGGTCTCACCCTGCACAGGTAGGCCCTGGCATACACCGACACCAGCGGGTCCCCGATGCCCCGGACCATGCATGTCAGCCGCGGCAGACACTCTGAAATCCCCCTGCGAGAGAGGAAAAGACAGCAGCATTTACACCCAAAGTCTACATTTAGACTTCCTAAAGGTAGGGGGGCAAAATCAGGTTTCAGAAACAAACCAAGGTCAAAGCTGACGTTTTCTAAGGCCATGTACCAAGTCTTTCTCTCTTGCCATAATTCATTTTTTGAATGGTTTCTTTCATCTCTACCATCTTTTCGGGGCTGGAGTCTAATCTTCACTTTTCTCCTGTTTGAGGTCACTTTTACTAATTTAAGTTTTTGTCCCACCCCCAGTTATTGTCCATTGACAGGTCACTAGGTCACTCCTCGCCCTTCTCGATATTTCGGCTGTTATCTATATCCTTTTGGCATAGATTTACTGCCCCATGCTCTGCCCACTCTTAACGCCTGACCCCAGCATCCCCCTCAAAGTGGAACTGTGACTTCCTTATTCCTCCGGCCACATGGGACCTCCCTCTGCCCCAAGCCTTATTCTCCCCCAACTGGTGAATGAAAACTCCCCCAGGCATCCCCAGATCTCAATCAAACACACTTGGTACACATGTTAAACCCAACTCAGAGCACAAGTCAGCCCGTGGCTCTGAGGAGTTATCTAGATGGTGTCCAACGCCACTCAGAAAGTGGATCTGGTTTCTCCTGGCTCCGCAAAACTACTCTCAAAACAACGTCCGAGGTGACCCAGAGTAGCAGGGGGCTCGAGGGCAAGGGCTTTTCGTTCTGACATCTCTGATCTCTTCATCATCTTGGACAGCAGCCACAAAGACACTGAATGAGGGCCCATGGGGGCCACTCCCAGAGTGTGTGCAGCTCAATGAACGCTCACAGACCCCTTCACGGGGCTTGTTCACCGAGGAGACCGGGGGTCAGAGATGCTAAGTAACTTTCTCTGGACCACACAGCCAGTAACAGCAGAGCTAGGATGTCAAACCCAGTTGATCTTCCATGAGCTAGTCAACCAACCTCTCCCAGCTTGAGTTGTTTTCTTCTCCGTAAAACAGAGGTTAAAAAGTGATCTCTATTTCATTAAGTTTTCATTTGGGTTAAATGAGAAAATGGATGGAAGGTGCTTAACACCAGATCTGCTACACACTAAGCAGTCAAAGAATGATAGGCACTACTGCAGTGCCATTAGCAAGGGCTTGTGCGAGAGAGAAATGTTTTGGAAATGTATGGCCATTTAAGAGGAGCCTTACGTTTTGGAGAGGAACTTGTTACACTTCAGGATGGAAGCTTCCACGTAGCTACAAAAACATTCCGTTAAGGAAGACATTTTCCAGACTGCCTGTTCCCTACGGGGAAAAGCCTAACTGTTCACGCAGAGAATGAGGTGTGTCTTCAGGAGAGGGGCCACGACAGCTCTTGACAATCCAAAGAATTAAATCAGTGAGTGACTTTTTGGTTTTTAAGGTTTTATTCTTATTTAAAATTTGGAAAACGTTATATGCTGATTTATGATTATGTGCTGAAACTTAAACTGGGTTTTGAGCACTTCCGACTGAGGCTTTATGAGGAAAGGATGAAACTTAGAGAACTAATATTCCTTTTGTGTATAAGTCAGACTGTCTGTTCTTCAACACTGATGTTTGTGCAGAGAAGCTGGACCCTGCTCCTTTCAAGGTCTTGAGACCAGAGAAAACATACACAAAAAACCCTGAAGCATTTTAATTGAGAAAATTAATGTGGGAATGTTCTTCAGGGAAACAAAACCCTGGTACACAGCACCACAGTCAAAGTCTCTCTCTTCAGAGAACTGGAGAGAACCAGTCCAAGGGCTTCTTGGACAGTGTGGCTGGCGCTGTGCTTCCAGGCGAGCGACCCTAACAGGACCCCATTTTCAACAGGAATCTCAGGGCAGCCCATCACATAGCCTCTATTAACAATGCAACTCTTGCAGCCCATCTTTAAAATCATCAGACAGAAAAAAAGGATACAATCTTGGAATGAGTTCCCTGATGGAAGCAATCTTGAAAAACCAATTTAAGCATGTTTCTTTGGCTGTGTCATTTACATTCTCTGGAGAGAAGTGATCTGTAAAACAAAAATAATACCCATCAGCCTTCCTAATTCTTGGGATCTGTTACAGCTGCCCTGAGTCCTGGGACAGAAAACAGTTACAGCGCAGGAGAANTTTGGCTGTGTCATTTACATTCTCTGGAGAGAAGTGATCTGTAAAACAAAAATAATACCCATCAGCCTTCCTAATTCTTGGGATCTGTTACAGCTGCCCTGAGTCCTGGGACAGAAAACAGTTACAGCGCAGGAGAAGGGTGGGGCGCCCAGTCCTTCCACGGCTTTCCTTTCAAATATCATTATTACTAGCAAACAACCAGGGACAATGAGAGCTGACACACAGAGGCTTTCTAAGGGGCAGGCGCCATTCAGACCACTTTACAGATATCAGCCCGCTCAGTCCCCACAAGAGCCCTCCAAGTCATGTACTCTTATGGTCCTCTTTCACAGACACAGAGAGTGAGGCACTGCGAAGTTTAGGGACTTGCCCAGGGCACATAGCAAGCAGACGTTAAGAGCTAGAATTCAACTCAGGCAGTCTGGCTCCACAGCCTATATTCTTAGCCGCTGCCTTTAATTTAATCCAGAGGCTCCTGGTGTACCCACCAGTAACTACAGTGATACTGCTGAGAATTCCAGATGCTCGAAGAACCTGCAACTGTAACATGAAATGCGATGGAAGTTTGTGCTTTAAACATCACATGGACCTGACGTGTATGGTAAGTCAAGACCCTGAGGTGAGAAATCAGAGTTAGGCTGCCATATCACTTGAAGACTTGAGTCACCTTGTGACAAAAATGCTACTTTCCCCTACTCTTCTCCTTTAATAATAGGACTCTCATTTTCTACTGGGCATACGGCCATCCTTGCAGCTCAGTGTGGCCATGTGACCAAGTTCAGGTCCCAGGATATACACAGGAGTGCAAGGAATTAGCTCCAAGGGAAGGGGCTTGATTATTTCTTCTTCCTTCCTGCTGGTAAGAATGCAGACACAACGGCCAGAACCTCCATAACCATCTTGAACCACAAGAGCAAGACAGAAGTCAAGACGGCTGGCACCACAGGCTGGCTGCCAGCTGTGATTCTCTTTACTGTGATTTTGAGTTTTCTGGAACTGATGATCAAGCCCCATCAAGGACATACATCTTAGTAAGAAATGGAAAAGAGTACGGAAAAATGAAAACAAACAAACAAAAAACTATTCAACACCAAGAAGGCTACTGTTGAACTCTCACATTTAAATGATTTCTGCACAAACTGGAGCCTGATCTCACCCCTCAGCGTGCTTTACACTTCTAGGATTCAACCAAGACGGGAGAAACTGATTACTATAGAACGTAAGAAACGAATGTTCGCCTGTCGCCCTCATCATGTTGCTCAGTGAGTCATTTTTCATCCCTGGTTCTACTTTCTGCTACTTGGTGGTACACCATTAAAGTGATCAAAATAACTATGGAATCAGCAAAAAATAAAATTCTAGGTACTTCACTAGCAGAGAACAGTCAGTAATCACAACTGCAGATATTTCAGAACTGCAATCTCAAGTATTTATCTATTTTTGGATGTTCTGGCATGCTTCACTCATTGGAGAATTATTCACTTGCCATTTTCTAAGAGAAGGGAAATTACCATTTTTCCTCTCCTGGCCTGAATCCATGTACTTAAAAGTAACTTTTTTTCAATTTCCAAGGATCTAGATAGGAAAAGATAAGGGCTATTCTTAAATTCATTTGTCAATCTTGCCTTTTGGAAAACAGAGGAGGGGTGAGGTTAATTTTTCTTAATGTGACTGAATCATGTGACTTGAGACCCAAAAGCAAAAGTAAGTCTCTGAGGTCATCTACTAAAAACTTTTGCGTTCCAGTTAAGGGAACGGAGGTGCAGCAAACGGTGAGATGACACGGAATCGGGTTGCCAGGGAGAGTGGGACATCACATCAAGGCAAGATGTCCTGCGTGTACACCAACAGCCAGCTATGCAATAATCCACATATGCAATACCAAGCCTTTAGATTTTCCTTCCAGTTCAAGAGATCATTTAGGAAAAGGATTATGTTATACAGGACTTTAAAGTCTTACAGAAAAAAGTAAATAAAATGGGAAGAAAAAAATGTTATAGCAAGCTCAATAGTATATTTCATTACTTCATTTGCTCACGACGGACATCTCAGGAACCAACTAGAAGTGGTATTCTAGGCTCCAGGGAGATAAGAGAGCACAGCACATGAGAGACCCTGCCCTCATGAAGCTTACATTCCAGCGGGTCTGGTCAAAGAACAAGAACGTGACCCAAAGAGATGCGAGAGGAAGGTGAGAAGTGGCCAGGTCATGAGAGGCTGCAGCCTTGGCAAGGAGTCTGGGAGTTCCTCTAAGGGTGATGGAAGCTCCCTGAAGAGCTCTGAGCAAAGGAATGACATGACATCAATTACACTTCAGCGCCGGGGCCTCTACATGGATTTAGAATCTGGAAATTAATTCAGAAGAGGCTTCAGTGTAAAGAAGAGCTGAGACATTTTCTTCCAGTTCCCACTTATTTTTCCTTTATGGGCTCCTTTTTTCAACCCTGAATTTCTGTGGATATTTTAAGAGAAGGGAGGAGACCAGTGAGTCTGGTTCTCTTCCATTTATCAAGTCTCGACCCTGGAAGTGAGACGTCTTTTTACGTAACAGGGTTCATAGGGGTGCCATCTTAATATGATGACCTGAAAGGCCAGGTCAGCTAAGGACACTGCTTATCCAGGGGCGGCTGTATCAGCCACAGGGAAAACCAAAGACAGGAATGCCCACGGCTAATGAGGAGAACCACAGCACAAGAAACCCAAGTTATTCATCCCAAGATGGAAATGAAATTGTTTTACCACTTAGAGTACAAGCTCTCTTCACTCATATGCTGGATGAAGAAATGCTGGGGGAAAATTACCATATCTAGCAGCATGTACTTTCTGTGAACTCAAAGGACATCAGTATCTTTCCGAACCGGTAAGAGCTATGCTTCAGTTAAAGCTCCTGAAGGTAAAGGACTCAAATACTAAGATCACAGTCTGAACTTGATTCAAATGGAAAGAATCAGTACACATGCCACCAGACCTCTCTCTACACATAATTTCTTTAGGCAGAATTCTGCATAGTAGATTTCAAAAGTTTTCTTTATAATTATTAAGAGTCACCCCCAAGCTTAAAGACATTTTTGAGAAAAGTTTGCCCCTCTCCTTTTCAGGTTCTAGGAAACAGAAGACACATGCAGATAAAGATTTTAACTGAAAGGGGAGAAATGAAATTATTTTCAAGAAAACAAAAGCCCAGTTCAAGGTTAAAAAACAACAAGTATTTGGGGAGGCAAGAATTTAGTAATAAACATATTAATTAATTAGCACATTTAGACAAGAACTAAAAGTGAATATGAAAATAGCCTTTTATTTTGAACTTTTATAGTTCAAGTAGGGAGTGATTTTTTAGTACTAATTTATTAGTAATTTTTCTTTGCGTGCATTCATACTAAGTTGCTTTAGTTGTGTTGGACTCTTTGGGACGCTATGGACCCACCAGGCCCTCTGTCCATGAGATTTTCCAGGCAAGAATACTGGAGTGGGTTGCCATGCCCTCCTCCAGAGGATCTTCCCAACCCAGGGATCGAACCTGCATCTCTTACATCCCCTGTATTGGCAGGCAGGTTTTTTTACCACTAGAGCCACCTGGGAAGCCCAGTTTTTCCTTAACTAGCCCTAAAATGTTGTTTGTATAGTTAGTGGAAACTAACAGGAAGGAAAATTATTACAGTAGGTATGAACATAAATGGGCCAGGGGCCAGGCAGGTGATATAAACATTTCTAATCAGGTATACAACAATAGGAAGTAGTAGAAACTATACCAAACAGTATTTTAAAAAACACTCTTGTAGCCAAAGAAAACACCTAACTGGGTTTAATTCTGCCTGCGGGCTAATGCTGCTGATTTAGAGCATGGAAGAAACACTGGCAAGTGTAAAATAAATGCACCAAATTTGCCAAATCCTTAAGCTGACAGAGAAGGCCTTTCCATCAGGCTGGCCCCTGCCTCCCAGTCCTGAGAAGCCTAGAATGTGTGAAGAGCTGTTAAAAACCATTGCAGGTGGAAATGTGGTGGAGAGGAGGGTGGAGTGCAGTGCTATCCAATGGAAATACCATGTGAGCCCCATTCAAAGAGCTAAAACAAAAACGTGTAATTTAAAAATATACTCCATTTAATCTAATTCATCTAAATATCATTTCAATTTGTAAACATGTAAAAAATCAGGGAGATACTTCATGGTCTCTTATTTGCATTAAGCTTCTGAAATCCAACATTTTTTTTAAAAATACAGCATATCTCAGTTTGGACTGGTCAATCTCTAGTGCACAAGAGCCTCATGGACCAAGTGGCCAGCATAATGGATGGTGCAGGTCCAGCACTCACAGCTAGACTCTCACTTGCTGGTGGCAGGACTGTGCCAAGTTCCTAGCTCTTTCCCACTGGGTGGGGCCCCCCTAAAACAAGACGAGGTGATTCCAAAGAGCTTTTCTAGCCCTGAAGGTCTGCAGAGTTCTGTCTTGCTTTTTGAGAAATGTGCATATTAACTAGTTTTAACAACACAGATGATGGAAGGAAGGAAAAGAAGGAAACAGAAAGAGAAGAGGGGAAAAAAGAGATAATGAATGAAACAGCAAAAGAGAAAGAGACAAAGAGAGAGAAAGACAAAAAAGAAAGAAAACCAGAAAGACATGACAAGACGGATTAACAGACAAAAAGAAAAGTCAAATTACAGGTCTGTCTGATGCCATCGCTCCATCCTCCAGGGAAGAAGGAGCAGGAGGAGGTGGGATGACAGTGAAGACAGCCTGTTGTTCTAACTTGAACAGATGAGCACGCTTCCTCCCAGCAGTGCCAGGAACTCAGAAGGAGGAGTAAGACAGAATGGATGCTGTTGTGAGTTCCATACTAGCCTCAGCGTCATCTTTCATTTATGTGACAAAATAAATTTGTGATCTCATTGTCCCATTATAACCTCCTGAGAGTTCAAAATTGAGCAGCAATAAATTTAATGCAAACATCATCTGGGCATATACTGTAGGCGCAAAGCATCTGTTATTATTGATTTATTTGACATTGTTCTTTAATATAAAATTAGCTCTATAAAGCAATTTGCTTCTTAGGAAAGATATATAGGAAAAATATTAAAATGTCAAGCAGCAGAGAAATTTAAGTTGGTATAAAAGTTCAGTTGAATCTAATCATAGGACCTTTTCATTCTTGCAGATTCAAATTACTTGCTCAAATCCCTAGCTGGACTGTTGGAAAAATCTGCTTTTCAAAGACTGAGATGATCAGAAAACTGTAACAGTGTTTCTTTAACTTTTAACACAAAAAAAATTTCAGGTCTCGATAAATCCTGACTTGATATAAACCTTCTAACCCTGACTTGAGGGCAGAATGAAACCTGCTGGAACAGCTATGACATTACCTGGTAAGACACTGCGGTTATCCACACACATGGAAAAGATGCGCTCGTACACCAGCTTCCCTGGGGAGAAAAGGACATATGGTGTCAGCATCATGCCCTTCAGGTGCAAACACTAAATTAACATTTCTTAATTAGGGACAGAGATAGTGACTTCGCCAGGATGAGCTTCAACTTGTGAGAGTATGCTGCCACCTAGTGGACCAAATTTTTAAGCCATGATTCTTTTGGATTTTAAGTAAAACAGGGAACTTAACAACTTTCTGTGAAGAGGCAGAAAAGTGATCCTTCACTTATGCCAGGCAAAGTAAGTCAGACAGAGAAAGACAAATACTGTCTTTCACTTGTATGATTTCACTTATATGTGAAATCTAAAAGCAAGCAAACAAAAAAAATAACAGAGAGTAATAGACACAAAGAACAAACAGGTGGTTGCCAGGGAGGAGGGGAAGAAGAGAAATAGAGAGAGAGATAAATGACTTATGGGTATGAAATGTAGTTATGGGGAATATAGTCAAGTCCATAACTACGTATTATCTTTATATCATGACAAATACTAATGACTTATTGTGGAGATCATTTTGAAATCACTGTGTTATATAACAGGAATTAACACAAGTCAGTTATACTTCAAAAATAAACAAGCAGAGCCTGGGATCTACAGGCTCTATGGTGGGGTCAATGGCAACCTCCAAGAGGGCTTACGCCCGGGGGCACCCTCCAGGACTGCAGCGGCTAGCACCCCTTCCCAAGGCGGGCCACCTCCTCCGAGGCCTCCACAGGAGACTCTCCAACACTAGCAGGCATGTCTGATAGGCTGAAAGTGAAAGTGTTAGCCACTCAGTTGTCCAACTTTTTGCAACCCCATGGACTGCAGCCCACCAGGCTCCTCTGTCCATGGAATTCTTCAGATAAGAATACTGGAGTGGGTTGCCATTTCCTCCTCCAGGGGATCTTCCCAACCCAGGGACTGAACCCGAGTCTCCCGAATCTTCGGCACTGCAGGCGGATTCTTTACCACTAAACCACTTGAAACTATGCTCGTGTGGAATCTGCCCTCAGAGGTTCTAATGTAAATGGTCTGGGGCACAGCTTGGCCACTGGAAGTGTTCTTAAAGCTCTCCCGGGATGTAACTGAAAACGAGAACCATGGCCCCAAACCCTGGATTCAATTTAGAAGTTCCTAGGAAGCCTCAGGGATCGAGCCCTGGTTCTCAAAGCTACCACCTTTGACGTCCTGGCAGGAAGCATTTGGTTACCTGCAGTCACAGGCTCTCCAAGGCAGCCACACCTGATGCCGAGAGAGGCCTCCTGAGATCAGCACGGAACTCCAAGCACTGGGACCGCATGCGCACAGCACAGCAGGCCCCGCTGGGCAGCCGTGCGACTTCTCACCCCTCCTCAGGTGTGTGGACCCGACTTCAGAGAACCCAGTGCCTTTACTCCACAAAAAGCTTACCATCTCTCCAAAACCGGGCTTCTTCTTTTTTTTTTTTTTTTTTAAAAGACATTTTTGTATTTCACCTTCATATTCTAAGGGGCCTTTAACTACTAAACCATTTTCAGCCANACTGCATTGATTTGTCTCCCCAGCTGGTGTCACAGAATATAAGGTTTTTTAATCCAAAGTTAAAGTCATGTAATGTTATAAATTGAAGTCACTATTTTGAAGATTCCCCAGCTATTTCTTTTAAAGCTTTGCTGCAGTTTCCTAAACTAATAAAAATCAGGCACTCCATGGTATGTATTAAAAACAGAGTTCCTGCTCTTCGCCAAACCTACTGGTCAAAACCACCCGTGGAGGCACCAGGGAATCAGCATTTTAAACAAGGGCTCCAGGTGCTGCACTTACACAAGCCCGGGACACGATGGGTTCATGAAATCCACTATCTGTACTACCCTCTGAATGGAATAAGCATTCTACAAACCAGGGGTTCTCAGCTTCAGAATAACCTGGGAAACTTTGTGAAATAACAGTGCCTGGGATTCTGATCGAGCAGCTCCAGTGTTCAGTGTTTGGAAAACAGGATTTCTTAAAGCTCCCAAGTGATTCTAATGTGCAGCCAAGGTTGAGAACTATTGTTATAAACATTTCCTGAGCAATGACTGGTCAATTACCTGCCTGAAATACTTGCTATCAAATTTATCAACACTGCAGAAAAAATACTAAAGGAATGTTTTTCATGTGTTGCCAATTAGTGATATTCTAGAAGGAAACTAACAATTTCCAAAAACTAAGTTGGAATTAAAAAACAAAAACTTGAACCAAAGCAAATGAATAAATTCATTGAGTACTAAAAAAGTATGACTATATCGATGGATGGATGGGAGGAAAGAAGGAAGGAAGCAGACTAACCAGAGGACAATTATTGCCGAGAACATGTATTTTTTAAATCCTAAAAATCAGTAAGAAAGATACAAATAACATACTGGAAAAATGAGCAAAAGGAATCAACAAAAGGCATCTTACAGAAAAAGAAACCCCAGTGGCCAATAAACATTTGAAGAGATGCTCAATCTTATTATAATCAGGGAATTGCAAATTAAAATCACAATAAAATATGATTTTATTACCTTCTAAATTGGAAAAATTAAAATAGGAAGTCTGCTCATACCAATTGTTGGTAGGCTGCCAAACAGCACAGACGCTCACACTCTGCCACTACGGTGCAGGCTGGCACAGCTACTGCAGACCATAACTTGGCATCATCTGGAAAAGTGGATGAGGCACATGCCGTACACCTGAGCTATTCTACTTTTAGGTATGGGCCTTCATTAGGGAAACACTTTACATGGTCACCAGCAGACATGACTAAGGAAAAAGAAAAGGAAAGAACTGGAAACTCATCCACAGAATGAATGATATATAATTTCTGCATCAGTAGATGAATTCTCCTGGAGAAGGAAACGGCAAACCTCTCCATCTGATCTAGAGGGTCAGCACAATCCCTATCAAAATCTCAGAAGGTTTTGTTTTTGTTTTTTTTTGTAGAAATTGATCTTAAAATTCACATGGATACACAAAAGAACCAGAAGAGGCAAAACAATTTTGAAAAAGAAGAAAAAGTTAAAAGACTTATACTACCTAGTTCCAAAACTTACCATAAAACTAGCTATAGATCAAGACAGATGGTTCTGGCTTAAGCACTTAGAGATCTATGGAATAGAATTGAGAGTTCAGAAATAAACCCTTACATTTATGGCCAATTGACTTGACAATGATGCCAAGATAAGTCAACAGGAAAAAGTCTTTTCAGCAAATACTGCCAAGACAACTGGGTATTCATAAGCAAAAATATAAATTTAGAGACTCACACTATACATACAAAATAATAAATCAAAATGGACCATAAACCTAGATGTAAGAGCTAAAACTATAAAACTGTAGGAAAAATAGGAAGAAATTCTCATGATCCTGGGTTATGCAAACAGTTCTTGGATACAACTCCAAAAGCATGGGCCAAAAAGGAAAAAACTGATAAACTGAACTTCATTAAAATTAAAAACTTCCACACTTCAAAAGATAACATTATGAAAATGAAAAGACAAGCCACAGACTAGGAGAAAAATACACGTACATCATGTATTTGATAAAGAATTTATATCAAGGATAAAAAATTGTTACAACTCGGCAAAGAAGATAACAAAATGACTTTTTAAATGGGCAAGTCTTGAATGGACAGTTCACTAAAGAAAATATAAAAATGACCAATAAACATGAAAAGATGATCAACATCATTAGTCAGGTGGGATATGCAAATTAAAATGGCAGAAGATACCTCTTCACACCTAATCAGATGGCTATAATCAAAAAGACAGACAATAATGAAACGAGTGATGGAGAAGATATAGAGGAACTGGAATCCTTGTATACTGCTGGTGGGAATGGAAATGGAGTAGCTATTTTGGAAAGCAAACTGGCCATTCCTCAAAAAGGTAAACATAAGCTTACCATATTATTTAGCAGTCCCATTCCTAGGAATCTATTCAAGAAAAATGAAACTCTATGTCCATACGAAGACTTCTATGCAACCGTGAACAGCAGCATTATTCACCATGGTCAGAGTGGAGACAACCTAAATGGCCACCAACTTACCAATAGATAAGAAAAGCGTGGTTATGCCTGCGGTAGAATACTACTCTGCAGGAAAAAAAACCAAACTGCTGATATAACAACATGGATGAACATCAAAAACATGGTAAGTAAAAGGAGCCAGAGGCAAAAGAATGACCCCATGTATATGAAATGTCTAGGAAAGGTAAATTCACAGAATCAGAAAGCAGATCAGTGGTTTTTCTGGAGCTGAAAGTGGCAGTAGCTATGAAAATGTTCTAAAACTGGATTGTGGAATAGCTGTGCAACTCTGTAAGCTTACTAAAAATTACTGAATTGTACATTTACAATGGTGAATTTTAGGACATGTAAATTATCTCAATAAAGTTGATAAAACAAAGTAAAATCTTACTACAGAGCAAATAAAGGGAACTGTGCTTCCTTTCTCCATACTCTGCACCTTCACCAGCTTTTTTTTGGATAAAGAAGGTAGTCTTTAAAGTACTGAAAGTCAAATAATTACTATTAACCAGATGTGGAGTTAATTAAACACTTTTAGGGTTCTTTTCTTTGGGTACACATGAATCAAATCTCTTCCAGATGTAAAATTCTTAGAAGTCACAGTTCTGTGCTGCAAAACTCTATGGAGAGATGTTGCCAACGAAAATATTTTGAAGAAGCTCTTGTTAGTTTAGGTATCTTCTCCCTTGAGCCACTCAGCAAGCAACCTCCATCATGTGCCTCCAGGATGAGAGAAACCTTCAGATATTTACTTTGTCAACTAACAACTGTGATGGAAGGGAAATGGGCTTGGGTTTGCCTCTATCGTGAACACCAAAATAAATAGTACCTGCCATACAAAGTGTCATCCTAAACGCTTTCAAGTACCCAGTGTAAAGACTCTCAGACTCTCCTAACCCTCCTCCAGAAAAAAAGGTAAGGAAACAAATGTCACATTCCCATGACAATAAATAAGAATGAGAGCTAGTACTTCTGAATTAAAATGGCTGTTCAGCAATTCTGTTACCTCTTCTCTGAAAATCACAATGCATACATTATTCCTTGTATAGTGTACTTCTGGACATGTTTTGCCAAGACAGGATGTTTTTATGATTCAAGAGACAGGATAAGCTGTTTTCCCTACAGAACTTGCTCAGGATCCGAAAGTTGTCATGGATCAACAAACAGGACTCAACAAATGTACCTCTGACACTATATAAACACATTATCTATATCATATCATTATATAGAACATGACCCCAAAATGCATACATCAGGAACATACAACCATTGGTCCCAAAGATACAAAGAAAATCTGGTTAAGAAAACCCAAAACACAACTGCTCAATCTTTAGTCTATACAGATCATAAATGTGTCAGGGGCTGTAACAGGGCCAACGAACTGCACAACCCTGGGGGGACATCAGTAATTCTGTAATCTAGGGTGAAATTTCCTGGAATTACACAGTGCATAATCTATACAGCTGCACATGGTGGCCCTGGGATTAGCCATCGCATAAAAAACACTGATTCATAGTCATGGACTTTCACAGGAGGTAGGTGAAAATGGAACAGGTGAAAAAAAATTAGGGTAAGACCCTGAAGGCAGGCCTCTGAAAACCCTAATTATCCACAAAGGAGTTTTACAAAGGAAATTCTGGAGGAAAAAAAAAAAAATCACTCAACCTGACCTGGATGACTATTTTTAGAGCCTTCACTTTCTGGTCCGAGGCCCAGGCGTCCTTCAGCGACTGGTTGAGCTCCTCTATGCGGTTCACATAATCCTGTTGAGTCAAATTCAACAGCTCCTTTTGGGATCCCTGTGGGCAGAAAGTAGAAAGATACATGTACAGAAGAAAACATTTTGGACTCCCCACCCCCATGAATATTAGCTGAGTTTTGTCCTCATATCCCAAGCAAGATCGATAGTTCTATCTTGCGATCAAAGAAGTTCTTTGAGTTTTCTGCAAAGATGGGCAGAGTACAATGATTGGGAGACTGGCCTGGAACATAAGTCAGACCTGAGCCCACTCCTAGCTCAGTCACATTCTAGCCATATGGCTCAAGATCAGCTGCTTTCCTCTCTGAGTCTCCTCTGTGAACAGTGATAACAGGACTTACCTTTATTCAACACATAGTTAATGGGGCATGTTTTGCACTAGGCAAATATGGTAGACTAGATGTCCCAGATACAAAGTTGTGCAAAAAGACATTACTTCAGGACTAACAGAGTTTAAGGTACAGAGGACAAGATGGACCCTAATACAGAGACAAATATTCAGGGAAACCAATTCTATGAAGATACATATCACAGTGTATCTAAATCTGAGGTGTCCATTGTAAGAAGCAGAATTGTTTTATGTATCACTAAGAAAGAAAAAAATGCTGATGGTGGACATCCACCAATTGAGACACANCTCTATTATGGGAGTAATGTTTTCCTCCCAATACTGGTTCTCCTCTGCACTCTTAAGCCCTGTAGTTATTCAGGATAATTGACTGCGTGACAACCTGAGATAGAAGTAATGTTAGGTCAGCAAACAAAGTCACGTATCAAACTAAGAAGGTATTATGGGACAAATCACATTTTAATCAGTTGGATCTTAGATAAATGCAGGAATATTGACAGCATTTATGGTTTGTATAACAGCCTGTGGTGTGACAGAGCAATAGCACTCTGAAATATAGTCAGTGGATGTTAATTAACGGTAAATCAAAATGGAACTCCTGTGGCATTACATGATGTCCATGTGAATTCTCTAATAATTTATAATGCTTGATGTGATCCCACAGCATGTGACCAGAAGTGTGATTATTTGTAGCTCTGCTTGATCTGCAGCATAAAATTTACTTTGGAAGCCATGGGACGTGTTGCTAATGCATACCCTGTACAGGAGTATCCTCCTGCAGAATCAAGATATGGCATCAGTTGTTCAACTGGAACATAATTGTACAGTGACTAACCAGTATCTCACAGGAAATACATAAATACATTTTTTTCCAGGAAATAATAAGTGGAAAGTAGTTTCTTAATTACTAGTTCATAGCTGCCTGGTCTCAGATGCCATGATTTTGAGGTCCTAATGCTCTAATCTTAGACTAATTGCATCCTTGACATGTAATTGTTCTGTTCCAATCCTGACAGCCACACTGTTCTTTCAGATGCTTCCTGGGGAGGTATGAGAGGGAAAGGCAAAGAAGAGGTTTATAATAGCAGACTAAAATAATTAAGGATACGTAGCCCCACTCCCAAAATTTCTCAAAGCCCTTAAATTTCAAGAGCAGCAGAAGCATGCTACACTCTAATGACACGTTTCCTCCATGTTATTAAAGTGCTCCCACCAGGGTTACGTTAGGTGACTGACAAATGAGTCCAAAAATGCTAGAAATGATGATTGTATTCAACTGGCCTTTTTTTTTTTACTTTGTACCCAGAAATCCACTCTTTTTCATGTGCTTGTTAGTCTCCATTGCAAAATTATGAGAAGCAAATGAACAATCTCCAGTAAATGATGCATGCTTTTTCCAGAACCATCTTCCATTTCCCTCCCCACTATCCATCCATAAAACTTGGAGTTAAAGAGAGGGGCAGAGGATTTCAGCGGGTGTGAAGGACTTCATTTGCCTCTTTCAATGCAAAACCAACAGACCCTTAGCCTGTAGGAAAAAAATACAAATTTCTTCCTTTTGAAAATATCACAGAAGCAGCTGCTCCTCAGCTATTTTGAGTGTATTTTCTGTGAACAGCTTGGCGCTGCGATAGTGTATACGGTGGATGGTTGGCAAGAGCCTGGTGGTGGGAGGGGACCCAGAGCACTGGAGACCAGCGCGAGCTCTGCTGCCGGACACGCGCCTCAGGCTGTGCGAGAAGGCGTGCCCGCAATGGAAAGCGCTGGAGGGGGACAGCGTAACCTGGAGGGAGAGGGTGAGCCTTTTTCAGTTCCCTAAAGCAAGCTTACCACTGCTGACTTGCTAACACGATTTCACGTGAGAAAAGACAGAGATGAGCGTTAAAGACAGCAGAAAGAAGTGAAAAGAATAAAGCCAGAGGAGTCCATTCAAACTGAATGAAATTTTAGGCTGCAGAAAGACAACAGGTGAGAGCCAGTTCACTCTCTCACTGGGCTTGACAGCGCAATGGAAGAGGAGAGGAATACTTGTCTTACTTACACTGTCTGGCACAGTATATCTCTGGCTAGAGGCCAAAGAGTGTTTAAATCCCTGCTCTAAGTCATAGCGACTAATTCCTGTGTACGTAAAGGAAGCACGGTTAAGCAGGATCGCTGTGCATCTTGAGATAGTAACTAGAGTATCGTCAGGAGAGAGGGAGGGGACATATGTAAGCCAATGGCTGATTCATGTTGATGTATGGCAGAAACCAACACAATGTTGTAGAGCAATTATCCTTCAGTTAAAAACAAATGCATATTTTAAAAAAGAAGCGCGTAGGTATCCACAGTCAAGCTGAAAAGACAGGGCCTCTCCGGACCCGTGTTCTTAGTCATCAGAGAGCTCCTATAGAAGAAATGCAGGCATCAGACATCAAAGCATTTGAAACCAGCCGGTTGCTTTCCTTTTCTCTGCCTGAATTAGTTCTAAATGACTTGTTATATTTCTGCTTCCATATAGACTTTCCTACAGAGGTAAAACTGAATTGACCAATTGGCACGAGTTTCTTATACTCTTTGCACTTATATTAATCATTACAAATCAATAAGCTGACACTATTTCCATGCAAATCTTTTGTGAGTTTAGTTGCCCTATGCCTTTCCCTGGGTCCAATTAATTCTGGGTATGCTAGCAAAATAAAATTCACGGAAAAGCAAAATCAAGAAGCAGATCATAGATCAGGTATTTGCCTTCAACATAATGTAAACAATTAACTTTCAAGGAAGAACATCAAACTACCTAAAGACATGCTGCGATGGAGGAAATTTGAAACACAAACTTACAGCAAGAAATTTTAGCCATGCTTAGACATTTATCACTGTTTGACACTGAAGAAATGCTATGGAGGTAGTTCCTAAGACTGGCATTAAAAGCTTAACACACAGAACATGCCCCACACACATTAACTTGGAATTTTCTCTTTTAAATTTTGAGGCAGCACCTGCATCTTGCTGCTTGCACTAATAAGAATGGGTTTGATTATAAAGACAGTGACCCCGGTTCTTAGAACTAAGGAATGTTTAAGTGAAGGATGTATGTTTAGGTCTTGTTCTTTGGGTACTATTCCATCAGCTCCCATGCTATCCTGTGATGGTAACTGCTAGCATATTGGAGAAAACCCATGCTTGACTGGTTTCTTTATGCTTTAAGTAGCTGATTTCATTGACGCGCCTGTCTTCTTGCTTTCTAGCAATGAGAACAGTACTTGCATGATACGCTAGGACTAACCCCTGAGTGTGGTGCCCACAGAACATTTTTGAGTAGCAGCCACTATACTTCTTCAGTTTAGCACAGACTATAAAAGTGACCTGTGTAGAATTATCCGTTGTGACAACAGGGAGTGTGTGCGTGCTCGGGAGCTCAGCTGTGTCCGACTCTTTGTGGCCCCACAGGCTGCAGCTTGCAGGCTCCTCTGTCCGTGGGATCTTCCCGGCAAGAACACTGGAGTGGGTTGTCATTTCCTCTTCCAGGGAATCTTCCCAACCCAGGGATCAAACCCGAGTCTCCTGCATCTCCTGCATTCAGTTCAGTTCAGTTCAGTCGCTCAGTCGTGTCCAACTCTGTCTATCACCAACTCTTGGAGTTTACTCAAACTCATGTCCATGGAGTTGATGATGCCATCCAGCCGTCTCATCGTCTGTTGGCAGATGGATTTTTACCACCGAGACCCCTGGGGAGCCCTGGCACGGGGAATAGTGGTTCATAGCTCAGCTGACTGCCAATACACCAGCTTCTTTTTGTTCTTTCCCAGTGGGCACTGCAAAGGCTCGATGCTGGCCCACGGATGGTCAGGACAAGGAGAGAATGCCAGGGGAGNCCTGGGGAGCCCTGGCACGGGGAATAGTGGTTCATAGCTCAGCTGACTGCCAGTACACCAGCTTCTTTTTGTTCTTTCCCAGTGGGCACTGCAAAGGCTCGATGCTGGCCCACGGATGGTCAGGACAAGGAGAGAATGCCAGGGGAGACTCCAAGCCTATCAGGCCCTCTGAGCCAGGATAAACCTCTGCTTTAAACATATGCTCTGCAGGCTTCCCTGGGGGCTCAGATGGTAAAGAGTCTGCTTGCAATGTGGGAGACCCAGGTTTAATCCCTGGGTCAGGAAGATCCCATGGAGGAGGGAATGTCAACCCACTTCAGTATTTTTCCAGAACCCCCGTGGACAGAGAAGCCTGGCTGGCCGTGGTCCATGGGGTTCCAAAGAGTCAGACATGACTGAGCAACTGACACCTTCCCTTTCACTTGCTGCTGTTTGCTGTTCAGGCACTAAGTTGTGTCTGACTTTGCTACCCATGGACTGTGGCCCACCAGGCTCCTCTGTCCATGGGGCTTCTCCTGGAAAAATACTGGAGTGGGCTGCCATTCCCTCCTCCAGGGGATCTTCCCAACCCAGGGATTAAACCTGCATCTTCTGTTTAGCAGGAGGATTCACCTGGGAAACCCTAAAGAATAATAGAGCCTTCTTTGTGTTTAAGCAATAGAAGATTGGTATTTTGTCACTTTGGGCAAATCCATAGATCTTGGGGTGGAGGGGACTGTAGACACTTTGGGGGCGGGGGCTACAGTTCTTACAAGAACCCCTCTAAGATCCATCCATGAAAACAAATATATTATTATCTACCTAACTGAAAAGTTGGCATTAAAAAAATGAAGGAATTTGTATACAATAGGAATTTAAGACATGCTAGTTTTTAAACTCATTATTACNGAGGCCAAAAGTCCGTTCTATATGTCTGTGTCTCTTTTGTTGTCTCACATACAGGGTCATCATTACTATCTTTCTAAATTCCATATATATGTGTCAGTATACTGTATTGGTGTTTTTCTTTCTGGCTTACTTCACTCTGTATAATAGGCTCCAGTTTCATCCATCTCATTAGAACTGATTCAAATGTATTCTTTTTAATGGCAGAGCAATACTCCATTGTGTATATATGTACCACAGCTTTCTTACCCATTCATCTGCTGATGGACATCTAGGTTGTTTCCACGTCCTGGCTATTATAAACAGTAGTAACAATCTGAAAACCTAATGACTTGAAACGATCATTATGTTTGTCTTACAGTTATGTGAGTCAGGGTGTATTTTTCAGGTCAGGGATGCATCAGGTGGAACTTGGTTGTTCTTAACTGCAGATGACTTGTACAAACTACCATCTTCACTGGAGGATATTTGGCAATGCCTGGATAGCATATTCAAAAGCAGAGACATTACTTCGCTGACTAAGGTTCATCTAGTCAAGGCTATGGTTTTTCCAGTGGTCATGTATGGATGTGAGAGTTGGACTGTGAAGAAGACTGAGCACAGAAGAATTGATGCTTTTGAACTGTGGTGTTGGAGAAGACTCTTGAGAGTCCCTTGGACTGCAAGGAGATCCAGTCAGTCCATTCTGAAGGAGATCAACCCTGGGATTTCTTTGGAAGGAATGATGCTAAAGCTGAAACTGAAGTACTTTGGCCACCTCATGAGAAGAGTTGACTCTGATGCTGGGAGGGATTGGGGGCAGGAGGAGAAGGGGACGAGCGAGGATGAGATGGCTGGATGGCATCACGGACTCAATGGACATGAGTCTGAGTGAACTCCGAGAGATGGTGATGAACAGGGAGGCCTGGCGTGCTGCAATTCATGGGGTCGCAAAGAGTCAGACACGACTGAGCGACTGAACTGAACTGGATGGCTATTAAGAAGAAGACCAAGAAGAGTGCATTCAGGACAGAGAGCAGACTCGGCAAAAACCCATGGCAGAAGCGGGTGAGGTCATCACTTGGATGAAATAACAACATATGTAAAGACCAGTACCACTGGCACACAGTACATGCTTATTAATCCTTGGCTTATTGTTAAGATGCTGCTTACACTGGCTTATTGTTAAGATGCTGATTACACTGCTCACAGGAGTGAAGGTCATGCTAACAACCCACATGAGAAGACCGGGAACCAAATCCCTTCTATATGACTGTTCCCTGGAATCCAAAGTGAAGAACTCTTTTTTTTTTTAAATTGAAGTATACTTAATTTACAACATTGAGTTCATTTCTGGCAAGGGTTCCATAGTGTGGTGGTTATCACGTCTGCTTTATAACACAGAGTTCATTTCTGGTGTACAGTAAAGTGATGTAGTTATATCATGTATGTATACAGATTCTTCTTCATATTCTTTTCCATTAGTTTATTATAAGATACTGAGTATATATGCTTACTGTAATGTACAGTAAGTCCTTGTTGTTTCTCTATGTTACATATAGTAGTTTGTATCTGCTAATCCTAAACTCCTAATTTATATCCCCACCCTTTTCCCTTTGGTAACCATAAGGGGAAAAAAAGAAAAGTTTTGTAAGTCTAGAGCTTGTTTTTGTTTTGCAAATAAGTTCATTTGTATCATATTTTAGCTTCCACATATAGGTGGTATCATATGATATTTATCTTTTTCTGCCTGACTTACTTCACTTGGTATGACAATCTTTCGGTCCATCCACGCTGCTGCATATGGTATTATTTCATTCTTTTTATGGCTGAGTAGTATGCCATTGTGTATATGTACCTCATTTTCTTTATCCATTCATCTGTTGGTGGATATTTACATTGCTTGCATGTCTTGGATATTATAAATAGTGTGCTATGAATGCTGGGATGTATGTACCTTTTCAAATTAAGGGTTTTCTCCAGATACATGACCAGGAGTGGGATTGCTGGAACAACACTTTATTAAAGAAATACAAGCAGGAGGTTCAGGAAATGTGAACTGATCCCAACTGTTCACTTGCACAGTGAGATAGGATTCTCCCTGCCCGTTTGGTGTAGGAGGAGCCACATGACTAGTTTGGACAAACAGGTGGTGCACCGAGCTGCATGTGTCCTTTCTGGGCTGAGGCAGTGAGAAGTGACCCTATCTCCAGCTCTGCTGTTGACAACCCTAGAACCATCTGTTGAGATGGCAGTACCATGAGATGGTGGTATGCCTGTCACCTACCCTGGATGAGTAATGTGAGAAGAAATAAACCTTTGTTATATTAAGCCACTGAGATATTGGGTTCATTTGTTTACAACCTTGCCTTGTCCTGACAAATATGCCATGTTAACCTGGAAGCCATGCCATCTGCTGCTGTGAGCAGAGAGAAGCCAGGTAACCAGTCTTCAGAAAAACAAAAACCGAAGAAAAAAAAAAGGAGAGCTAGAAAAAGTCTGGAGGCTACACAGAACCAAGAGAGGCAGAAGACAGCTGCCGGGGTTCCGGGTGGTTTTTCAGTTCCTGTTTGCAGGCCTGTGTGCCCTGGCATTCAGTGTACCCTTCAATACAGTCCTTATTTTCCACATAAACCAGTTCAAGTGAGTTTCAGTTACTCAACAGACAACAGAGCTTTGATAAAACCCTTGGTATTTCCCTACCAGCCAAGGTTGGCTGGTGACATGCAGACTGGGGCTCTCAGGCACCCTAATTCAAAAAGTCATTACTGAATTGAGAAATAAAATATTGGACTATTAGACTCTGCTGAGCAGCTAACAACTCTGGTCTCAGGGCAAGAATGACCCAGAAACCAGAGGCAAAATATAGAGCAGGGCAATGGCAGCTGCTATTGCATGGAAAGAAAAAGTGAAAGTAAAGTTGCTCGGTCGTGTCCGCCTCTTTGCCACCCCATGGACTGTGATCTACCACGTTCCTCTGTCCATGGGATTTTCCAGGCAAGAATACTGGAGTGGGTTGCATTTCCTTCTCCAGGGGATCTTCCCAACCCAGGGATTGAACCCAGGTCTCTCACATTGCAGGCAGATGCTTTACCATCTGAGCCACCAGGGAAGCCGCTATTTCATGGACCTTTGCGATTTCAAGGCCATGAAATCGCATTCAGCCCACACAACTGTATTATCTCCATTTTACAGATGAGGAAATGAGAACAGTAAGATGGATGCCCAAGGCTGCCGTGTTAGTAAGCACTCAAGCTAAGGCCTCTGGACTCAGAATGGTGGTGACATCAGCTAACGCTTGCAAAGCCTGTACAATGTGCTGGGTGCTGGTCTAAGCACTTCACATGCATTAACTCACGTAATCCTCTGTATTCACTCTAAGAGGCAGACACTAGGTAGCACCTCCACCTTACAGATTAGTAAACTGAGGCACAGAGCTCAAGTTCTTAAGCACCTTGTCCCAAATTACAGAATTACCAAATAGTAGAGCCAGGATTCAAATCCAAGGTCTGGCTCCAGAGTTTGCCCTCTTACCTACCGGTCTCATCCCTCCCCAGGAACCGGGCTAGTAATGTTTACGAGTGAACTGTGCCAGGGAGAACTATGCAATCTGGATGGTGCACATCCACATTAAACAAGAGATGGTGAGCCCACAGTTAGGTGGAATTTAAGAGAATCCAGAAATCTAGATTCATACGTTAAATTTACTAATTTTTATGTGTTGGCAAAGGAGCCGTGTTCTTTAAAAGCACGGGCAGACTAATGGAAGATTCCAGCAGCAGAGCAGCTGCGAGCAGCCTCTGCAGCAGGCATGTCCATGCCACACTACGCAAGGTGGCTTCCCAGGAGATGGTTCCAGTTGGTTTCCCCAGTTAACTTCTGTCCCCAGACGCCCTGGGTTTACTCAAGTATCACAGTGAGAAGGAAGCCTTCGGGAAACCAGCCCGAGGCAGACTCCTGCAAGCTCGGCCAACCGCACCGCTGCCATCTTTCCCCGGACTGGTTGGTGCCTCAGGAGGCCTGAACACAATGCGCAGCTCAAGGATTAATCAGAAAGCAGCCACGGAGATTGACTTCGCTTGGCAGAAGCACCGGAAGCGTCACTGCTCCCGGATTCAGCAAATGACTCGCTCACCTCCTCAAAGTCATCCAGCTCCTCCAGCCTGGTCCGAACCTTCTCCGACATTGCAGATGTGGCGGTCCCAGCTTTGCCTAGAAAGAACGGATTTATGTCACACAGGTGGCTTTCCTGTGTCACCAATCCCCCCAAAGGAAGGCATCGGTCACTACGCTTCATCACGAATAAAGAGGCTGGGGAACAATTTTATTACAGACAACTCCCTGAGATCTTGAAAGCAGCATCCTTACGAAACCCAAGTTTCTTCAGAAACATTTCTGCCTAGGAGCTGTTCGTGGGAACATAGCAGGCCAGCCTCAAAAAGGGTTCCATGACATTTGATATTTACAAACTTTTCACTAAATCATTTGTTTATTCCAAAAGAAAGGCAGTCCAGATAAGGATGCCAAGAATCTATCACTTAGTTGTTTTCCTCAAACAAAAGGCCCTCTCAGGCTTTACTCACAGAGTAGAATTGTTGTACTAACAACTAACAGAACAACAATCCCACTGTCCAGAAGTGGAAACGCTAGGGCTTCAAAGCCCTCTCTTCAAGCAAACAGGACTTGTGAGCCAGCCGCCTGCTCTCGTCCATCAGCACGATTCTCATCGACAGCGACTGGAGGGGAGAGAAGGAAAGGACCCCAGGCCATAGGCCAGTCAAAGGTCAGGGCTCTCTGCCCAGCTGCCTGCTGTCCTCTGGAGCCTTCCATTTCAGAAACTTTTCTCCATTTTAAGGAGGTTTCTGTTCTAGACCAGAGGCCCGCTTGCTCCTGCCTACCAAACTCACTCTCAGGAACTAAAGTTCACTCTTTTTAGGCACTGGTTTCGTAGCTCTGGTATTAATGCAGATTTGCTGGGATCAGTTGAGAGCATGGTACAATTATTTGATTACTAACAACTACTAAAGATTCCAAATAATTTGATTTTTTGACCTGGTTTCTACTTTCCCCTTTATTTTGAAATATATCACAGAACGTACATATATGTACATTTTAGCAGACCATCATAAAACCTTTGTTAAGAGTCCCTTGGACAGCAAGGAGTTCAAACCAGTCAGTCCTAAAGGAAATCAACCCTTCATTGGGAGGACTGACGCTGAAGCTAAAGCTCCAATACTTTGGCCACCTGATGCAAAGAACTGACTCACTGGAAATGATCCTGATACTGGGAGAGACTGAGGCTAAGAAGAGAAGAGGGCAACAGAGAATGAGACGGTTGCATGGCATCACTAACTCAGTGGACATGAGTTTGAGCAAAGTCCAGGAGATAGCAAAGGACAGGTTAAGCCTAGCGTACTGCAGTTCACAGGGTCGCAAAGAGTTGGACACAACTTAGCGACTGAACAATAACAACATAAAACCTTTGCAGCCACCACCCAGATAGTATATTTTCTTGCTTCACCGCTAACTTTAGTTCATGAAGTTTACCCACGTCATTGCACAGAACTGCAGCTAACTCATTTTCATTGCTGCTTAGTATTTTCCATGGTGTGAATACACCACAAATTATTTCTTATTTTACCATCAACAGATGTTTGGGTTGTATCCTGTTTGGGGCTACTGTGAACAACACTGCTATGAACATTTCTGTGCGTGTCTCCTGGTTCCTATATGCATGCACTTCCTCAGGGCAGTGCGGCTCAAACTTTTACAATAATCACTTAAGAACGGGTTAACATGCAGGTTCTGATTTTCAGTAGATCCAGCAGGACCTGTGGCTCTGCATATCTAACGAGCTCCCAGGAGATATCACTGACCACACTTTAAGAAACATGGACTTGGGCAGAGTTGAAACAATGCATTCTCTGCTGTTGCTGCTGCTAAGTCGCTTCAGTCGTGTCCAACTCTGTGCGACCCCATAGACGGCAGCCCACCAGGCTCCCCTATCCCTGGGATATCACTGGAGTGGGTTGCCATTGCCTTCTCCGATGCACTCTCTAGAAGGCCATATATAAGTATTCTAGGTTTTGGGAGCCATACAGTCTCTGTCCCAACTTCTCAACTATGACACGAGAGTACAAAAGCAGCCATGGACAATGCGTACACAAACTGGCATGGCTTTGTTCCAATACAACATAATTTACATTAAACCAGATTTGGGCCAGATGTGGCCTTGAGGATACAGTTTGCCACTTTCTGACCTAGGGTATACTCTAATAGTGGAACTGCTAAGGAAAAAGGTTGGGCCATCTTCAATTTTAACAGATAATACAAAACTGCTTTACACAGTGGTTGTGTCATTTTATACTCCCGTCAGCATCACATGACAGTTCCTGTTGCTCACATTCTCACCAGCTAGTGATATGGTCACTTTTTGATCTCTCCAAACTGGTAGATATGCAATGCTATGATTTACTCTTTTAATGGTTTGGGGTCAAAGTTACGCCTATAACAAAGGTGCCCCCAGTCTCTTGATTTCTAATGTGCTGTCTCAATCTGCAGAGAACACACAAGAGTTGTAGCTGCCATACCAGCAATTTGCAATACAGCACGCCTGTGCTCCTCTGCACCCCAGTGATACAGGAGCTAAGTCAATGGCTTCAGAATCACCCAGGAGCTTCAAAAATGGAATTCCTGGGATCCATTCTGCAAGATTACTTTGATAAGCAGAGTAGGACCCAGTGGTCTATATTTGCATGAAATATAAATATACATTTATAATAATATATATAATTTTATATATGATACATTATATATATATATATATATATATATATATANCTCCAGTACTTTGGCCACCTCATGCAAAGAGTTGACTCATTGGAAAAGACTCTGATACTGGGAGGCATTGGGGGCAGGAGGAGAAGGGGACGACAGAGGATGAGATGGGTAGATGGCATCACGGACTCGATGGACGTGAGACTGAGTGAACTCCGAAAGGGAGTTCACAGGGAGGCCTGGCATGCTGCAACTCATGGGGTGGCAAAGAGTTGGACACGACTGAGCAACTGAACTGAACTACTTACTATACTTTATAAAGCAGAACTGGAAATTATAATATGTATTGTGTTTGAAGTTTAAGGAAAAAAGATACTCTTAAGAACATCATGTCTTAAGCGTTTTCTTGGGCCTATGTCAAAATATTAGTGAAAAATCTATATCTTTATAATGTTTACTTTATTAAACTTTTTAAGATTGAAGTATACATAATGTACAGTGTTATGTTAATTTCAGTCATACATAAATATGATTCATTTATGCATGCTGTGCGTGCTTAGTTGCTCAGTGTCTGACTCTTTGCAACACCATGGACTCTAGCTTGCCAGGCTCCTCAGTTCATGGGGATTCTCCAGTCATGAATACTGGAGTGGGTTGTCATTCCCTCCTCCATGGGATATTCCCAACTCACAGACTGAACCCGGGTCTCCCATGCTGAAGGTAGAGTCTTGGCTATTTTAGCCACCAGGGAAGCCCAGAAATACTGGAGTAGATAACCTATCCCTACTCCAGGGGGTCTTCTCGACGCAGGAATCAAATCAGGGTCTCCTGCATTGTAGCCAGATTCTTTACCAGCTGAACTACCAGAGAAGGCCTTCAGTTATGCATATATGTATTTTTTCCAGATCCCTTCAATTTTAAGTAATTATAAGATAATGAATATAATTTTCTGTGTTAGGTAATAGGACCTTGCTGGTAACCTATTTTATGTACAGTACTGCTTTGGCCCAATTGTTTTATTCTTTCTGGAGCTATAAGCCATTGACCTCTGCTCTTCTCCAGTAGCATACTGGATACCTTGATTCATATATTTGTACTATATACATATATACACAGTAATGTATATATAGTTAATCCCAAACTCCTAATTTATCTCCCCCCCATACCATTATCCCTTTGGTAACCATAATTTTGTGTTTTCTCTATGAGTCTACTTCTGTTTTGTAAATAACTTCATTGGTTTTACTTTTCTAGATTCTACAGATAGATGATATCATATGACATTTATTTTTGTCTGACTCACTTCATTTAATACGATTATCTCTAGGTACATCCATATTGCTGCAAAAGGCATTATTTCATTCATTTATTGTTGAGTAACAGTCCATATATATATATATCTATCTTTTTTATCCATTCCTTTGTTGCACTTTTAGCTTACTTCCATGTTTTGAATTTTGTAAATAGCATGACAATGAATGTTGGAGTGAATGTGCCTTTTTGAATTCATATTTTTTCTGACTGTATGTCTGGGAGTGGGATTGTTGGATCATACAGCAGCTCTGTTTTCAATTTTTTAAGGAACCTCCACACTGTTCTCTACAGTGTCTGTTACCAATTTACATTCCCACTAACAGTGTAGGAGACATAAGAAACATGGTTTTGATCCTTGGGAAGATACTCTGGAGAAGCAAATGGTAACCAACTCCAATATCCTTGCCTGGAGAATCCCATAGACAGAGGAGCCTGGTGAACTACAGTTCATAGGGTTTCAAAGAGTCAGACATGTGTGAAGCGACTTAGCACACCTGCATGCATCAGGGTAAGTACTCTTTCTTATTAAATGTGGATGTTATCCCCAAAAGCCAGAGGACAACCTTGCAACCACATGAAGTTTTCTGTCTGAAAAGGAAGTAACCCAGAGAAACAGACTCAAGTGAAAACATTTAATGACCTTATTTGAACACATTAAAGTCATTCTTTTCTCAGGAATTTTCAATTATAGAAGGCAACACATTCCTTAGCATAAGCCAATTTGAATAAGGTCTTTTGTCATCTGTATCCTAAATAGTCCTAAGTAATGCAACAAAGTGCTTTCTCATTTATTTATCTGTACACCTTATCTCTATACTCTTACTCATTATCTCCACATCTTTCCTGATAAGTTAAAGTTTAAAGAGTCTGGATAGTCTGTTTAACTTCACAGATTTCTTTGTGAGGTGTGGTCAATTGCTAATCACTCACCAAATACAATTTCTCTTCCAGTAGCTATTTACTCACAGATAGGGTACCCAAGGAAGACCCATAAAAATAATGATCATTCTTCATTAAAGAATACTGGAAGGATATTGGGCCATCTGTGATGTCCCTAGTGGTAAATAATAAGTGGATGTCAAGAAAATGGCAATGAGAAGCCCCAACAGGGTCTTTAACATTCTGATAATGATAGAAGCTGGGAGTGACCTATGCTATAATGGCCACAAATGATCATGAACATGGGATGAATCATTAAGGTTTTACTATTAATTTTTTTTTTTTACTCTAAATAAAGGACATTCTAAGATAGGATTGAGGTTGAGGGAGAGTATACTTGTATTATGAACCATAACATTTTTTGCCTCAACATACATTATATCAAAATTGAAACATTTAAAAGATAATTATGCTGCTTGAATTCTTAGCCTTTCTAGTTTTGCAATTCTAAAAGAACAGAAAGATGTTTTAAAAATTATCATATAGCTGCTTCCTGGCTCCAGTTATATGCTGTCAAATGGATGTTGCTTGTGGATTATTAGGTAGGTCACCAGTAAAATCAAATACCTGTTGTGTTCTTACACGTTATATGTCTCCATACTGTCACTCAGCCAGAGCATTGTCAAGCCCAGAGACAGGCTCTTACTCTATGGAGAAACTGAATGATCACACTCACATTTCCCATAGTGCTTATCCTGCAGATGTGCTCAATAGCAAACCAAGTACATTATTTCTAGTGCCAACAGTGAGCTCATTTGGAAGAGATCCAATTTCAAGGACAATAACCTTCATAGTCTAGCCTGTCCATTTTCCTCCTTTCCGTGGTGGCCCCCAGGACCAGTTCCACACACCACAAGCTAATACATGCAAAGCTGTTTAATCCCCTCCCAGTCTCTTCTGAGTACCTTGTCCTCATCACTATATGTTTCATTCATGAGGGAATCCCTGTTCTCATGGCCTAACCCAAAGATCCTCTCACAGTCTTGAAAATAAGTGAAAGTGTTAGTCACTCAGTTGTGTCTGACTCTGCAACCCTGTGTATTGTAGCCCATCAAGCTCCTCTGTCCATGGAATTCTCTAGACAAAAACACTGGAGTGAATTGCCACTTCCTTACCTATCCAGGGTTTGAACCTGCATCTTCACATTGCAGACAGATTTTTACAATCTGAGCCACCAGGGAATCCCTTGCTTGTGGCCAAAATGTTCCTCTCCTTTCTATCTGTAAATCTCCTTTCCATTCTGGATGGCCTGGCTCAGAATTCTCCCAATTCACCTCACTCCCAGGCCCCAGCCTTTCCCCCTGGGTATCCGCATGTTTGTTCTCTACGTTTATGTCTCTGTGTCTGCACTGCAAATAAGATCATCTGTACCATTTTTATAGATTCTACATATACGTGGTAGTATACAACATTTGTTTTTCTCCCCCTGACTTACGCTACTCTATATGACAGCTTGTGCAAATGACACAATTTTGTTTCCTTTTATGGCTGAGTAATGGGTACATGCTTAGTTGCTCAGTAGTGTGTGAATCTTTGTAACACCATGGATTAATGCCCACTAGGCTCCTCTGTCCATGGGATTTTGCAGGCAAGAATACTGGAGTAGGTTGCCATTTCCTCCTCCAGGACAGCTTCCTGACCCCGAGATCGATTCCATGTCTCCTGCATTTCCTACATTGGCAAGTGTGTTCTTTAACACTAACCCTCCTGGGAAGCCTATGGCTGAATAATAGTCCGCTGTGTGTATGTACCACATCTTCCTCATCCATTCTTCTGTTGATGGGCATAGAGGTAACTTCCTGGCTATTGTAAGTAGTCTGCATGAACATAGGGTGCATATATCTTTTTGAATTATATACTTTTTTCTTTTATTTATCTGGTTCTGATTCCTTGAATAAACCTGGATAAAAAGAGGAGTTGTTCATTTTGAATGGTATAGTTTTTGTCTGAATGATGACTTATTTTGTCTTCCACAAGAAATCTTTATTTAATTAAATTGTATATGTTTGCTCATGTACACAAAGAAAACATTATTTGCCCAGAGAGATTCTTAAATGTGTCCTAGACATAATAGAGGATCGTGAAATCTTCTCTTTACGTTCTCATATGTTAGAATTTATACAGAAATCTTATCTTTACATTTTCATATATTAGGATTTCTTTTGTCTTTTTTTTAATATTGTGGCAAAATATACATAAAGCTAAATTTACCATTTTAACCATTTAAAGTGAATGGCTCTGTGGCATTAAATACACTCACATTATTGTGCATCTCAAGTTTTTTACTGGATAACATCTCCACAAATATCAAACTAGATCATAATATTTAATTTAATTCGACAATAAAATGACCATAAATGTTATATTATTACTAATTCTAAATAAATTTTTAGAAATGTTGGCATGAATTAGCATCTCAAAGAAAAAACAACTAAAATTGTAGTTTAAGTATAAACTCTGACATTTAATAAAAACAGCTATTCTAAGCCCTTTATATAGTGCTCAGTACTACAATTTGAATGATTCAAAGGAAAATGCAAAAGAATATTAGCATGTGCAATACATTTCATCTCCAGTGAAATCATTAACTCATCTGTTTCTGCCCTAAACTGAAAGAAAAAAAGAAAAAAAAAAAAAACTA
>SJYV01034234.1:465942-525461 GCA_006410875.1 Neotragus pygmaeus | reverse complement strand
TTTTTTTTTTTTTTTTTAAATCCCCAGATGACCCTGCTGCAAAGCTAGTATGAGATGCTCTGGTCCAGACAATGTCTCCTGGAAGAATAAATTGAGAACTGCTGTGTTCAGGAACCAGTGGCTAGTAAAACTGAATGTGTGATTCCTCTTATTGACGGATCTGTGTTTTAGAAAGGGATAAGGATGTAAAGCAAAGGAAAGAATCTCTAAAAAGGAGAATTTCAACCATTCCCCAGCCAGTGAGGAGGCATACAAGAGGGGTGACTACTGCTCTGTAACCCCAAAATCAAGGTTTCTGTTTTACTCCTAGTAGTAGCCTCTTTGGTCTTTTTTTCTTTCATTCATCATCTAAGTATGTATTTCAATTCTACTAAGTCTATATATAACCCAGGAAATAATAGTTTCAACTGAATTAAATATCAGGATTGGATACTACAAACTTTTCCTCTTTGGAAAGCCATTTCAAAGGTAATGGGAGAATTCCCCACCAAAACAGTAACAACAAAAACTCACCTTTTTCAGATCCCATAAAAAGATTCTGCAGAGGAAAAAAAAAAAAAATTATTAATATTTTTAAAAACTCACTGGATTCTATGTCAAAAACTTAAATTATTATCCATGTAGCGATAAGACCACGTGAGCCATCGTTTTGTGATAAAGCCATTTACTTATCCAAATGAAAAACAGAAATATTTATTCAAAGGAAGAAAATACAGCTCACTAGAAACTACTAGAGATTCCCATTTCTAGTCAACTCAAGACTCTCAAAGCGAGACAACAAGGAGCAAGATTTTGAGAACGATGGTGGCATGTGAGAGCCTCCAGCGCACTCTAATAAACCAAGGTTTCAAAACCTTGGCAATGCTGATGCTAAGGGGTGGGAAACCTTTTTGGGGGGGCTGTCCTGTGCATTGCAGGATGTTCAGCATGATCTCTGTTTTCTCCACATTAGATACCAGCAGCACTCCCATGGCTTTGACAACCAAAATGTCTCCATGTCACCTGGGGAGCAAAATTACTCCTGGTTGAGAATCACAGCTCTATAGTAACTCAATGCAATCAGAAAACAGTAAGAAAATTATTTTAATAGACCAGTAATTCTGCCACCATTCTTTTTAACAAGCACAGATTCTGGAAGAAGGGACTTGAACTTTCCTAGCTGCTACTGAGTTCACCCCTTCCTCCCTCCTCACAGACCCAATTTCTGATGGATGCACTGTGAACAGCCCGTTACGACCTTCAAGACAAATGTAACTGGTCGTGTTGAGTGAACTCCAGGAAGTGTTCTTGAATGTGAGAGGGTGCATCCCACTTCTCCCCTTCCTCTATCTAACAATTTGGACATGAGGAGACACTGAACAAGACAGAGAGCAGCAAGACAGAAAGAGTCGGGGCCCTGAGGACTTCAGAGGTGCCACACAGCCCTGGACCACCAGCCTCCAGGCATCTTTCCAGCGTGAGAGATGAAGCCTTGGGGAAGGCTTCGGTTACAAGCTAGCTCTCAAGTACATAAGCATTAACCTGCTTACCCCAGTTGAGCAACTTGCAGAGTACAGGGTAAGCCCCGGTCATGAGCCAACAACTTGACCTAGTGGCCTTCATCTAAAGAAACAGTGAACTTCTGGCCCTGGCAGAAAATCTACCATCAGTGGGACTCTCTGAACAACAGTAAGAAGTTAACCTTCTTCAGGATGGCCCTCTCCTTCCCTCATAACTCTCACCTCCCCCAGAAATGGGACTGTGTGGCTCCAATTCTTTTTCTGAACTGTGCCTAATACCAAATCTTAACACATTTTTTGAGCAACCAATCAACATGTTTTATCGCAACTAATAATGACATACCAACTGAAAAAGAAGCTAGGCAACGTAACTGTGATACTGTGACTTATAATAAGAAATACATGCTTAGTCTTTGTCTAGATACCTGACACAAAACTCCTAATCCATGGAATTTCCTAGATGAGAACAATCCAGGAGTCTTTTGTTATGTTAATGAGGTGGATTTTCTTGCAGCACCAAAGGATGAGGGCTGTCTGTCAGGGGAAGCAATCTTTCAGTCCCACCTCCCTGATTTCCCAAGAGGAGAGAGGGACTAGGGGCAATTACCAGTGGCCAACAACTTAACGAATCCTCCTATGTAATGAAGCCTCCATAGAAACACAGAAAGATGGGGTTCAGAGAGCTTCCAGGTTGGTGAACCAGAACACATCCACATGCTGCCATGCTGCCCACCAAACTCCATGTGAACAGATGCTCTTTGTTCAGGACCTCACTCTAGGTATCTCCTCGTCTCGTTAGTGGTTCATATCCTTTAATATTCTTAGTAATAAACCAGTAATCAGGAGAGTCAACTGATTTCTCAGTTCTGTGAGCCATTCTAACAAATTATTGTGTACTTAGTCGTTGTGTCTGGGTCTTCGTGACCCTTTGGATGGTAGCCCACCAGGCTCTTCTTGTCCATGGGATTTTTCAGGCAAGAATACAAGAATGGGTTGGCATTTCCCTCCTCCAGAGGATCTTCCCAACCAAGGGATCAAACCCACCACTCCTCTATTTCCTGCACTGCTGATAGATTCTTTACCCACTGAGCCATCAGGGAAGCCCAAAGTGTTAGTTGCTCGGTTGTGTCCAACTTTTTGCAACTCCAGGGACTTTAGCCCAACCAGGCTCCTCTGTCCATGGAATTCTCCAGGCAAGAAAACTGGAGGGGGTTGCCATTCCCTTCTCCAGGGGATCTTCCAAACCCAGGGATTGAACCAGAGTCTCCTGCACAGCAGGCAGATTCTTTATCATGAGTCACTAGGGAATTAATAATAAGTGAACCCAAAGAGGTGGTCATGGGAACCTGACTTATAGATAGTTGGTCAGAAGCAGAGTTACAACATGGACTTTGACTGGCATCTGATGTGGGGCTGAGCCCTTAACCTGTGGGATCTGATGCTTTCTCCAGTATCACAATTGAGTTGATTTACAGGACACCGAACTGTGTTGAAGAATTGCTGGCAGGGTGGGGGGCAGCGGGCAGGAACCTATATGCTGGAATCAGATGCAGAATCATAATAATAGAAAGAAATGACTACTGCATCTGAAGTAGACACTGGGAGAAAAGTGTACTGGTACTTACAATAGAGAGCTTTTCCGTGGTAGTGTACCGGGCAAGGATTTCTCCTCGTTTGCTGGCCCAAGGCTCAAAATCTGATCCTACAATGGAGTTATCATCCCTGTCACGTTTCTTTCTGGAGTTGTCCTAAGGAAAGGCAAGACAATCTCTTCAGCAGCAGTCGTTTTAAAAAGTATAAGTAACCATGGTGATGAGGGTTGATAACAGTACTGGATAACTGAAATTTGCTAAGATAGTAGAACTTAAATGTTCTCGTTAAAAAAAAAAAAAAGGGTAAATATGTGAGGTGATAGACAAGTTAACTCAATGTATGGAATATTTTCACATGTATATGCATATCAAACCATCACATTGGACATTTTAAATATATTTCAATTTTATTCGTCAATTATACCTCAACAAGGTTAAAAAAAAAAAAAGGCAGGAACAGAAGGCAGATAGTCCTTTACTATAGAATATAATAATCCTTACAAGGAGGAAAGAAAGTGAAAGTGAAGTTGTTCAGTGGTGTCCAACTCTTTGCAACCCCATGGACTGTAGCCTACCAGGCTCCTCCATCCATGGGAATTTCCAGTCAAGAGTACCAGAGTGGGCTGCCATTTCCTTCTCCAGGGGATCTTCCCAACCTAGGGACCGAACCTGGGTCTTCCACACTGTAGGCAGATACTTTATCCTCTGAGCCTTACAAGGAGGAGACCTCCTTATTTGTGAGGAAGCCTTACAAATACCTGAGAAAAGAAGAGAAGGGAAAGGTAAAGGAGGAAAGGAAAGATATACCCATTTGAATGCAAAGTTCCAAAGAGTAGCAAGGAGAGATAAGAAATTTTCTTCTTATCTCTCAGTGATCAATGCAAAGAAATAGAGGAAAACAATAGAATGGGAAAGACTACAGATCTCTTCAAGAAAATTAGAGATACCAAGGGAATATTTCAGGCAAAGATGGGCATAATAAAGGACAGAAATGGTATGGACCTAACAGAAGCAGAAGATATTAAGAAGAGGGGGCAAAAGTACACAGAAGAACTAGACAAAACAGATCTTCATGACCCAGATAATCACAACAGTGTGATCATCCACCTAGAGCCACACATCCTGGGATGCAAAGGCAAGTGGGCCCTGGGAAGCATCACAATGAACAAAGCTAGTGGAGGTGACNTTTTCTATTTGACTTTCTTATTTATCTAAAATAAACATAAATCGCATTTGTGAAAACATAGCATGTTTAATTTCTAGGTCTCAGAAGTAACAAAATCAGATTAAGGATATTTAGTGATCATTTGAACAAAGCTAGTGGAGGTGACAGAATTCCAGTTGAGCTATTTCAAATGCTAAAAGATGATGCTGTGAAAGTGCTGCACTCAATATGCCAGCAAATTTGGAAAACTCAGCAGTGGCCACAGGACTGGAAAAGGTCAGTTTTCATTCCAATCCCTAAGACAGGCAATCCCAAAGAATGTTCAAACTACCACACAATTGCACTCATCTCAGACACTAGCAAAGTAATGCTCAAAATTCTTCAAGTCAGGCTTCAAAAATACATAAACAGTGAATTTCCAAATGCTCAAGCTGGATTTAGAAAGGCAGAGGAACCAGAGATCAAATCGCCAACATCTGCTGGATCATCAAAAAAGCAAGAGAGCTCCAGAAAAACATCTACTTTTGCTTTATTGACTATGCCAAAGCCTTTGACTGTGTGGATCACAAGAAACTGTGGAAAATTCTTCAAGAGATGGGAATACCAGACCACCTGACCTGCCTCTTGAGAAATCTGTATGCAGGTCAAGAAGCAATCATTAGAACCGGACATGGAACAACAGACTGGTTCCAAACTGGGAAAGGAGTATGTCAAGGCTGTATATTGGCACCCTGCCGATGTAACTTATATGCAGAGTACATCACATGAAATACCAGGCTGGATGAAGCACAAGCTGGAATCAAGACTGCTGGGAGAAATATCAATGACCTCAGATACGTAGATGACACCACCCTGATGGCAAGAAAGCAAAGAAGAACTAAATAGTCTCTTGATAAAAGTAAAATAGGAGAGTCAAAAAGTTGGCTTAAAACTCAGAATTCAGAAAACTAAGATCGTGGCATCTACTCCCATCACTTCATGGCAAATAGATGGGGAAACAATGGAAACAGTGAGAGACTTTATTTTGGGGGGCNGTGGCAGGCTGATATTGGAGGTTTGGGGGCTTCATGTATCCTACTCTCATTCAGAGAAGCTCTGCTTACAGCTGATGCGATCCAGGTGATTCTCACCAAGGCAGGCTGAATTGAGCATCTTTGTCGTCATTATCCTTCCCTGGGTCCTGGTATTCACGGAGAACCTGGGGCTTCTTCAGTGAAAATTCAAGGATTCAGTGTGCCAGAGGCCTGAGATCTGCTGGCGTGCTTTGGCCATCAGGGATGTCACAGACAGCAAGGTGTCCACCATGGAATAAGGCTGCCTTCTTCAGTGGGAACATAGTGGAGGAAGGAGCGGCCCTGGAGGAGGGAGAGGTGGTGAGGCCTGACAAGTGTTCCAGGTGGTGGTGGAAGACACCATTGAGGAGGTTGAAGTAATGGTAGAGGAGGAGCAGGGGAATGTGCCCTCGTAGGAGTGGGAGAAGTAACCGGAAANGAACATAGTGGAGGAAGGAGCGGCCCTGGAGGAGGGAGAGGTGGTGAGGCCTGACAAGTGTTCCAGGTGGTGGTGGAAGACACCATTGAGGAGGTTGAAGTAATGGTAGAGGAGGAGCAGGGGAATGTGCCCTCGTAGGAGTGGGAGAAGTAACCGGAAAAGCAGGCCCAAGAACATCCAAGGACAGGAGCCTTGAGCGACCAGCCCCCACTGGAGGCACTGGAGGCATTGGTGGCCTTGCAGGCAGAGCTGAGCTCCACAAATAAGAAATCCCCAAAGCCACATCCAACACTTTGTCTCTAAACACCACCTCACAAGCAGAGGTGGCAAAGGCCTCAGAGGCTTCAGGCTCGGATTGTGGGAACAGGCTCAGAGCTGCTTTTTAAGTCATGCAGGGCATGTCATTCAAGTGCTTGAAGGCCAGAGTGAATTTTTGTTATCAACCGTCTGTCTGGGGAACAGATGGGTTTGGGTGGAGCTGAGCCCAGGGTGGCTGGGAGTCCATATTCAAAAACCCTGTATGCCTCTCTCTTGTCACTTCCTCCTCATCAGGTTAATCCCCAGTCTGCCGTCTGATGCCACCTTTCCNAGGAGTTGGTGATGGACAGGGAGGCCTGGTGTGCTGCAACTCATGGGGTTGCAAAGAGTTGGACATGACTGAGCGACTGAACTGAACTGAATATTATTTCTGAGTATGTATTTGTTAAGATAATCAGCACCATATACCTAATGAATATTAATTGAATAAAAGATAATTATTTGTTCAATAAAACAAATTTGACTGCCTTGATTGCCTTCATTGTGAAATAAACTGTAATATGAACCAGAGATCTAAGTCCAGTAATATTAAATTTCTACACTCTTCCTATTATTCCTCATTTTTCTTCTGCTATGTTTCTTTTCCTTCCTTACTACTTTTACAATATGAAAGTCACAATGCAACATATTTGTTAGCACTAAGGATGAAGCATTTCTTTACATGAATAATAAAATAACTATAAGTTCTAATAATTCATCAACTAAAATATAAAGTTCTCTACAGGTAATTAAGAATGATTAGCTGGATTCTTCCATCTGTACTGGGAGCATAAATTCCCTACTCTCCAAGAAATGGTTGTTTTTCTCTTACCTCTCAAGGAGCCTGGATTTAATTGAATGAAAGACAACACTAAAAGTGTAATTTGGGAAGGTTTGACAAATTTCAAATATTCCCCTTCAGTCACTTATATTATGTGTATGTAAATAATTAAATGCCTGCTTCTATTGGCACTTAAATATCTTGAGTAATGAATAAACATACAATAACAGTTTGTCAGCAAGTTAGTGCAGGCCAAATATGTCCATTTTCTCTTTTTCAATATCACAAGCCTATTCCAAACCATTATCATATTTCTTCTAATGGAAACATCCAATTTTACCTTGCAGCCCCAAATCTAGAAGATAATATAGGAGAAAATTTAGGCAACCATGTCTTTTTAAATGAGTGTTTGGATAAACANATATCACAAGCCTATTCCAAACCATTATCATATTTCTTCTAATGGAAACATCCAATTTTACCTTGCAGCCCCAAATCTAGAAGATAATATAGGAGAAAATTTAGGCAACCATGTCTTTTTAAATGAGTGTTTGGATAAACACCAAAAGCACGATCCTTGGAAAAAAATGCAAATTGGACTTAATTTTGACAAATATACCATCTGAATATAACATGCTGAAAATAGGGTGAATGGGTATGAGTTATAGAAGAAATTTCTATATTATATTCAAAAACTTTTGCAAGTATAAATCTATTTTAAACATTTATTTTGAAGAAATTCAGAAAAATATTTTAGAACAAAACATCTTTATCATTTTTTGTTGAAATTATTACTTGTGCTATGTTTTAGATCAAAAGTCCATTAATATGATTTGTAAGAACCCTTAATTTATCTAACAATTTTTCTGCTCACTCTATAGCTTCTTCTTGAACTGCTCACTACTTTAATGCACACCATGATTCTGCTTTCCTGTTACTCAATCTTTCATTTTCTAGCTAAGTTATTTACATATTGGGATGTAATTGGAAGTAATATGTGCCACTTCTAGACCTAGACAATAATCTTTTCTAATGTTTCTTTATTTCACTTCTGTCTTCTGGATGAATGGAATGATAGTGACAGTAGCATTATTGCAAATTATCATTTGAGGATGATAAAGTTTTCATCAACCCAAGTTCCTGAATAACCCTATGAAGTAAGGCCTTGATTGACTTGAAATGTTATATGCATAAACAAATTAATTTCTTCTACTATAAGTCTTGAAATGTTGATAATCTCTGTTATCGTAGTTTAGTCTTTCAGAACTAATACAAGATTATAGTAAATGCTAAATGATATGATAGATATAAAGTTTGTGGAACAAATACTGGCACTGGTAAATGTTATAGAATTCATTAAAACTTTTAATGGTTTATATTTTTATAGTGCTAATTTTATTGAAAAACAGTTGATCTACAATATTATGTTAAGTTTTTGGTGCACTGCATAATGATTTGACATTTGCAAATTTCTCTTTCTGATTACTTGTTAATGTATAAAAACACAACAGATTTATTTTTTCCTTTTTTTAATTTTTATTTTTACTTTATTTAACTTTACAATACTGTATTGGTTTTGCCATACATTGACANCCTAAAGGAAATCAGTCCTGAATATTCATTGGAAGGACTGATGCTAAAGCTGAAACTCCAATACTTTGACTACATGATGGGAAGAACTGACTCATTTGAAAAGACCTTGATGCTGGGAAAGACTGAAGGCAGGAGGAGAAGGGGACCACAGAGAATGAGATAGATTGGATGGCATCCCTGACTTGATAGACATGAGTTTGAGCAAGCTCCAGGAGTTGGTGTAGGACAGGGAAGCCTGGCACGCTGCAGTCCATGGGGTCACAAAGAGTCAGACAGGATTGAGCAACTGAACTGAACTGATAATAGATACATCTAAAGGTTTACTATGATAAAAAATTTTCAAGCCAATTCACCACAAAAGGCCAACAAAACTATCAAAAGATGCTCAAACTCATTAAGATGAAGGAAAGGCAAAGTAAAAGAGATTATTTTTCAATAATCAGAATGGCAAGATTTAGGACTTTGCAAGTAGTCCAGAGGTTAGGACTCCACATTTCCATGGCAGAAGGTGCAGGTTTGACCCCTGGTCAGGGAAATTCCACATGCCATGAGGTGTGGCCAAAGATTTTAAAAAAAAAGGTTTTCAATGACTCATAATTATCCTAGTTGGCAAGGATGCAGGGGACAGGCACTCCAAAATACTGCTATGTTAATGAAAGTGTAAACTGGTAAGCCTTTTCTGGAGAACAATCTGGCAGTAGCCATCAAAATCTTAGACACACATTGCCTTAACCCAGTAATGAACTCCTAACAAGTTACCCTATAGAAACCCTTGTGCGTGGGTACCAAAATCTATGTACGTTCAAGGACCAATGCCCCACTGTCTATACCACCAAATACCACATGCACACAGTTTACGTGTCCACCATGGCAAATTAAAGCACGTCCTGTTCCTTATGATACAATGCAGGATTCAAAATAAGAAAGTTATTCTATAAATATTAATATAGAAAGCTCTCCAAGACATATGGTCAAGTTAAAAAAAAAAACTGTATATATGTTAAAAAAGAAAAAGAAAGTAAACAGATGTATGCAATGCCAGCAAAGAATGATGGTGAAATCAGGCCAGGACTTGAATTCTAGCTTGGATGTGACTTAACATATTTGTTCCTCTGTGTGGTCCTCTTTGAATGAGGCTTATAATATCTCTTGCACACGGCAGCATGGGAACTAAACTTGGAATTTACTGTAAAACTCCAGCCATGCTGTTAGCCAATACTGTTATTACTATTGTTGCTATTATTTATATATGAGTATGTATGTATATGCTCAGAAACTATTGTCATAAATATCTATGAAAATACAAACAAAAAGTTAAATGATATGCATTTACACTGGTAATACTGCTGACCTCCAGAGTGGAGAACAGAGTGAGGATGGGTTGACTTCACTGATAATATTTTATTTTTTAAATGAAAAATTAGCGAATTATTTATATAATTAATTACATAAAATCCAAAGGAAAGAACATAAAAAGAGTAAAATGAAACATTTTTAAACACTTAAAAAAAAAAAAAGCAGCTGCAGTAGTTTCCAGGATCTACTCCGGCCTCTTGGCTGCAGTACCATCAGACTCTGCTGCGCATTACTTGTTCAATGAAAACCCCAATCCTGGCACCCACAGGACCGATCCAGCTAACAGCGTTACCATAGCAGCCGCCAGGGTTGCAGGGTCAGCAGAGGCTGCAAACATGGAGAGGGGGTCGGTCCCATCCAGGACGCTGCTCAGCGGGTCCACCACGGAGCTGGAGGATGAAGAGGACGTGGAAGAAGTGCTTCCCTTCCGGCTCACTTTCTTTGTCTTTGACTCTGTGACCTGGGGGGAAAAATTGTGGAGGTAAAATGGAAGTCTCCTATGACTTCTCCCAGTGAGACACTCAAATGGATTTTCCCTTGTTTCATTATGAACTGACCATTCCTTTGCAGCAGGACCCTTATTTTTCATGAAAAGCTGACATGACTCAGAATCCCAGCTGTTGAGGGAGAGAAGCTGAGAAGCTAGGATTAGGAAGGGAGAGACAGGGCCTCTGTGGGTTAGGAGGTGATGATATAACTGACTTTTCATGGGGCCTTCTTACTCAAAGTGTGGTCTCTGGACAAGCAGCATCTATTGTACCTGGTGGCTTATGACTATGTAGACCCACAAACCCCACCCCAGACCCACTGCATCACCATTTACATTTACATTTGCAGCAACGGTCCTGGTAGGGTAATGAACCAGAATATGAGAAATCTCAGTGTCAGTGCCTTTGCACGGCCATCTCATCATCACAAAGCAGTGAGTGTCCAGCTCCTCCCTTTTAGGAGAACTGTGTATGTGCTGAAGGACATGTTTTTGCTCCACTGGCCCCCATCCCTCCCCAACTTCAGAGGACCAACCAGGGTCTGAGCCAAGAAGATCCAACCAGAGTTTGTCTGCTGAAAATTGAGTTAACATTAAGGAGGGCTAGTTCAGTTCCACTCCTTTTCAAAAGGAAGCTATGAAAACCCAGAACCAATCTTCAGAAAGACAAAACAGGATGCAACAGAATGAAGAGAGGATGTTGGATAAACGAGAATTTGACTGGCCTCTGTCCCTGGCTCTTGAAAAGGAGATTCCTTGTCCTTGGAACACCATTCACTCATGAGCCTCTCATCACAGCTGAGTTTATGCTAATGAGAAGATGCTACATGGAGGCATGAGAAAGACCAAACATATGATTAGAGGGTCAAGACTTTCAGCCAGGTGATAAGAGCCTCACTTCAGTGGAGGCTGGGGGAAGCTGGAGATAAAGTTTGATCATGTGGCCAAGGAATCAGCCAATCATGCCTATGTAAACAAAACCCCAGCAGAAAGTTTGGACACCAAAGCTCAGTGGAGCTTCCCAGTCAAACAGATGATGTGCTGGGAGGTGATGGACCCTGACTCCATAGGCAGAAGGCCCAGAAACTCTGTGTTTGGGACCCTGCCAGACCTTGCCCTGTATTTGGCTGGTCCTCATGTGCATCTTGTATAACAAAACTGTAAGCCTAAGTACTGCACTTGCCTCAGTTCTGTGTGGTGTTCAAGAAAATTGTCAAACCTGAGGGACACAGGGCTCACAGAGCTGAATCTCCAATGGGCATCCCGTCTGACTCTAGGTTGGAGTTGGAATTGTGGAGATGAGGAAGGAAACCTCACCCCCCCAACCCCCAGATGGAAGCCAGGGAGGCTGGCCTCACTCGGGTGCAGGACAGAGGTATCCTAGTGGCTTCCGATTCAGGTACTGTTGAACTGGAGGAGCTGGATGAGAAGGAGACACTTACTGTCAGGAAGTTCTGCAAGTATGAGCACGATGACACTGTGTCAACAGGCAGTGACCTGAGTTCTAGCACAGAGCAGAAAAGTCCGCAGTAGAAGACTTCTGCATCAAGGTTTTGAATTCATTTCGAGCTCACTCTGGGCAGGTCACCTGCGCTGCTGCCTCTCCCCACAAGGATTCTTCCAGGTGGTGAGGACAATGGAATTTTACTGCAGGATACCAGCTGTCTCAAGCCAGCATCACAGAAGGACTGCAGTGCCTCCGGCTACCTTCCTATCTCGCTGGCTGGGCGTCCTCAGCAGAAGGAAGTTGTCTTCGGTGCTGAGAACGGGACTGTGCCCCCAGCTAGCTGCGCACTCCCAGGGTGTCACTGGGCTGGTGTTCTCCCCACTTGGTTCTCCTTCCTAGCCTTTGTCAGTGAGCACTGCTCACTCGCTGTGGACTGAGGCCTTGCCAGAGTGTTTAGAAGCCAAGTCCACAGAGACTTTGTGAGATGCTACTTGGTCCCCACTCAATCACAGTGGGCAGGGACCATCAGGTCATCCACCATCTCACACCCATAGAACGTCTCCCAGCGCCTGGAGTGTTGCTGAGCAGACTGGATTTCAGACAAAAAAGCAAATCCCCCAGAAGTATCCACTCTCTTTGCCCCTGCCCTCTCAGTTGTGAGGAGCCATATACAGTATGTTAGTTTATCGGATTTGTGCAGTTAATAGGCTCTCGGCCTGGGGGAGGCCAGGTTCTGGAGCCCTGAACTCATGGAAGAAAACCTTCCTTGAACATGGATATGTATGTGTCTGAGTGTGTGTGTGGATACATAATTTTTGTTGGTGGGGGGAATAAAAAATCCTTCCTATAGGGACTTGCCTGGTGGTCCAGTGGTGAGGTCTCCATGTTTCCAATGCAAGGGGCCTGGGGTTCGATCCCTGGTCAGGGAACTAGATTCCACATGCTGCAACTAAAGATAAAAGATCCCATATGCCGAAACTAAGACCCAGTACGGCAAACTAAATAAGTAAATTAAAAACAATAAAACCTATATCCCTTAAAAGTTAACAAAAGGTTCTTATGCTTCCCATGTAGCTCTGCCTGAGAAACTGGCCACGTCTGGATGAGGAATGAGATGCGGCCTCCCTGGACTCTTAGAAGCAGCTCACAGAGACAGCAGCAACTTTATTTTTATTTTTTTTTAATAGAGCCTAATTTGCCTTTATCGTGGGTAGTGCTTCCATTCATACTGAGCTCTAGCTTGAGGAAGAGCCAGGACACGCACCTCAGTTTTGCACATCTTCTTGTTACTAAATTGAGCCAGAAGTCCAGTTTCCAGCTGAATAAGAAGTCTGGCCAGTACTGATGTAAAGTCCCCACCTCGCCCCCACCCCCACAGAGCTGTGTATATGAGGATGAGTGTATTTCTGTCATAGATACCACAGAAGACTTTCGGGATGGAGAGCTTAAAGGCATTTCAGTTAAAAGCTGACACAGACATGCTCAGGAATGTCTGCCACTATCCCACCTGAAAACAGCCTGGAGCCTCTGGTCCATTTTTGCCTCTGGGTCCCTGTCTCTGGATATAGGAAGCCTGAATGCTGTTTGGGGGCACTCTGAAGATTTTAATCACAGCATCAGAGACACAACTGGAAGTACTGGTCAGAAAATGAAAAGTTGACTCATAAAAAAAAAGGGAGATCTCCAGAAATCATGGATTTGGAGCCAGTTGATCAGAAGTGTGGGTGGCCTAGGGCCCCCCAAATTTGCCGCTGGAGTCTGAAGCTAGGTTGAAGGGCCTGCCCTAAACCTGTGGTCTGACACTAACTGCGGGGAGTCGGGTGAAGTGCCTCCACTGGGGCATGTTTATTGTTCCTGCCTGCCTGGCATCCATTCCTCCATCTCCCAGGCTCAACAGTCCCGATCTTCTTTGGGAATGAAAGTAGCCCTACCTGACTCTCAGCCCTTACAGGCCTGGTGGAGTGCACTCTACTCTCGGTTCCCATGATGGGCATGAGCCCCAACCCAATCAATCAGCATATTCTATACCCCAGTCACCAGGGTTGATTTGGGGAAGGACATGTAACCCAACTGAGCACACGGAAACTGCAGAGAAGAGACTCTCCTTGTGGCTGGGTTTGAGCTCCTGAGGTTGGAACCAACTCACTAGTGGGTCAGCCGCATTCACATAAGCCCATGGGGATTTGAGGGCCCTGTGAGGTTGAAGCTCAGTCTTGTGATTGCCTGCTTTATGGAATCACCTCTACGTTTTCAGGTTCTCTGTCATTCAGAAACTTCATGTCCTCAGGATCCACTGGCATCTGTCAACTTCACCCCACCCAAGATGACAACCACACGGCATCTATTACTTGCTAATAAAAAAAGTGCTAACCCAAGAGGGACCATCTATATCTCTTGCCTGCTTTTTGTTTTTTAAATACACTCACAGATAGACTAAGATGCTATTTAGGACAGCACTCCATATTAGTAATTAGTGTTTGTGCCAAGTCACTTCAGTCATGTCCCACTCTTTGTGACACTATGGACTGTAGCCTGCTAGGGGATTCTCCAGGCAAGAATACTGGAGCAGGTTGCCATGCCCTCTTCCAGGGAGCTCACGACCCAGGGTTTGACCCACACTTCTAACGTCTCCTGCCTTGGCAGGCAAATTCTTTACCACTAGCGTCACCTGGGAAGTCTTTATATAATGAACTAATTCATCAAGTATTACACCAGACTTAAATGCCAAGTACTGCAAGGAAGGACTGAAACTCAGCACTGTACAATCCCTTAAAATGTTAAAATTTTTCACCTTTGAGGCTTGGCTACCATAAACCAAAAGTTGTTTCTCTTCATGTTCATGCTTAAATGAAACCACCTCATTTTCTCAAACACCTAATTATCTTGTAGTCCTCAGATCCTGAAGCTCCCCGTTTTTGCTTACCTGACTTACGTTTCTGCTTTCTTTTATCCTTTCACTTTCACGCAAAAACCTTTGAGGCTCATGCCATTCTCCTATACTGTTCTCCATCATTTTTATGCAGCAGTTATCAATTTGTTGTGTATCAGTTCCAAATCCACCCTTTGCTGAACGTTGTGATACTAGAACTAGACCTTATAAACACTCCTTGCCAGCTAGCACAGTGTCAGAGTGTGTGAATAGAGGGCACTCAAAGGCAACAGCAGCAGGAAGATATTCTCATAAGGGTTCCAGTCCTTCATTTTAAAATTCAGTATAGAAGCCCAGTGGTCCTCAAAGACCTGTTCCAGCTGTACCCTCAGGCCATGCTCTTCCCATCTGACAGCTCTATCAAGTTTCTTTGCCATAGGCAACCTGTGTGTTCCTGTGACAGCCATACCCTCTTCAACGATGCTGAATTTCAGCCTGGGGTTGGGGGAGAGGCTCTATCATAAGTCCTCAAAGTTCCTTCACTAGCACTGCTTCTCAACCTGGAGTTGATGCCTGCATCTTTGTACCTGGTACTTTTGGACCTCTTAGAGCAAGGCTGGCACTGTTATAAGGCCCAACAGCAAATATTTTAGGCTTTGTGGGCCGAACAGTCTGTCCCAATTCAACTCTGCATGAAAACAGGTAATATATAAAATGAATGAGTATGGCTGTGTTCCAATAAAACTTCATTTACAAAACTGGGCTACTGGCCATAATAATGCCAACTCGTGCTTTAGCCCTGTTTCATCCTTTATAGTAATAAACTACCTTTTACTAATTAACAATTCTTTAAATTTCCCTGTTCAAAAATCTTCTATCGTTTCTGTTGCCTGACTTGGCCCCTGACTGACTGATCTGCCTTGCCAGTCACATGTGGTTATTTCCTCTACTACCCGCCTTATTTTTGTTCTGGATATTTATCTAACTTTCCATGCTATATCCTACTCTTTGTGACTCTTTGCAAAAAGAAGCCTCAGTTAAATGTCCATATGACAAATTCACAACATTTTCGCTATACTCTATCAGAATCTTAACAACAATATAATATTCTGATCACAATTTCCTTTGCTTCCAGCTCTCACACTCCCACTCTGACCAAATCTGTTCTCTGAGCTCAGAGACTTCTCTGCTTCTTCCACCAGGCAGCTAGTGCATCTAAGAATATCTCACAACCATAAAGATCCAATGGTCTCCAATTTCAGCAGGCATCTGTATGTCACTTAACATTCCTTTTACAAGCCCTTGGTCTGCTCTCTTTCCCATTTCCCTTAGAATATAAAGCTTAACCATATTTCTTGCCTCAAAACCCCTATTGCCACCCTAACTTCATTTAGTTAAATAAATTAACAACTTATCCCTAGAAAACTAAGACCAGGAGGAATCAAAACTTTTACAACTTTCTGACCTCTCCCATAAATCTGTCTGAAAGAAATGAAGACATACATCTACAGAAAAACTTATACATGAATGTTTACATTATTCATCATAATGAAACACTATCAAGAGGAACTTCCCTGGTAGTACAGTGGATGAGAATCCACCTGCCAATGCAGGGGATGTGGGTTCAGTCCCTGCTCCGGGAAAATTCCACATGCTGCAGAGCACCAAAGCCTGCGGACCCAAAGTTCCGAGCCCATGTGCTGCGACTTCTGAAGCCGACATGCTGTAACTACTGAAGCCTGTGCACCCAGAGCCTGTGCCCCACACGAAGAGAAACCACTGCAGGAAGGAGCCATGCACCAGAGCTGGAGAGCAGCCCCCACTGACCACAACTAGAGAAAGCTGGCACAAAGCAACAGAGACTCAGTGCAACCAAATATTAAGTAAATGAACTTTTTTAAAAAAAGCAAAAAGTACTAATAGTCAAAAACGTCAGTTACCGGGTGACTGGATAAACAAAATATGGTACAGCCATACAATGTAGGTAACAGTAATTACAGTGACCTCAACACTTCAAATAGGCAAACTAAGAAGTATTTTCTTTACACTTCCAAACCAGGAACAAAGGCATCCCACACTCGTGACCACCTCACTAATATGACAAAGGGAATCAAAATGATGGTGGGTGAAACCATCACGAAAAATGGGGCAGAGAACAAACTAGTAGATTTAAAATTCCAAAATCAGCTACCGCTGACAAAATGAGAAAGAACCAGGAACACTGTCTATAATTTTAGGGAGTAGGAATGTCATAGAGGGACCCTTGACAAAACTTACAGTTATCGGTTTCAGTGGGTGATAGTCCCCAAACTCCAGCGGTACAGCTTCCAATCGGCATGACGCAAACTCAGCCTTGTAGTTCCTATTCCTGGAATGCCTGGTAAACAGCAAAATCCAGAAACCAATTTAGTTGGAGATGCATACACATTAAAAACTTTTTGCTAAAAAAAAAAAAATTGTTTTTGATGAGACAATTGACAGTGGAACTGTATTTCTACCAAGACCAGTAAGTAATGGTAAAATTTTTTTTTAATTTTTTAATGGTTTGAAGGTATAAAGAGCTAACAGGGCAAACAAAACCTGTGAGGCCAGACACCAGAACAAAGGGAAGTTCAGTGAGGTGAAGCCAACTTCTTGCTGGCTATCTCTGGCCGGGCACTATTGATTCTTGACATGGGACAAGAGGCTGAAGCCGGGCAGAGGGCGGCTGCTAGGAGGCAGAGCAGCCAAAAGAACTTTAAGGAAAACTCACAAGGCTGCAGAGAGAAACTAGGGTTCAGGGCTATGGAGACAGCCAGGGCTTAATGGAAGAGCTTCTGAAGAAAAGGGAAGGTTAAGAAGTGAGAGATTTGGTCCTGGTTTCCCTTCAAAGTAGTCACCAATTAAGCTGTATAAAGCAAGAGGAAGAAGCCAAATAGATGAAGAGCAGTTTCATCAGTCTGGTGGAGAACTAACAAGTGAAGGGATTAGTGAAAAGAAAAATAAACGGGAGAGATTATTCACATTGAGGCACAAAAAGGAGAAAACATGAAAAGCACAGAAAAGTGGAAAAGACGAAAAGGACACGAAGAAACGCCTAACACACATATCTGAATCTTGAAGAAGAGAGAAAGAACAGGTGGAAGCAGCATTTGAAGAGATAATAGCTAAAAAAGTTCCCAAACTAAAGAAAGACATCAATTCACAGATTCAAGAAACACTTGTGCCCCAAGCAAGACGAGTATAAAAACAACACAAAAAACCAACCATACTTAGGGTCTTCTTAGTAAAATGGCTAAAAACTAAAATGAGAATTTCTTAAAAGAAATAAAGATACATTATTACCAAAGGACAGCACTAAGATTATTACCTCTGCATAAAATGAGATCCAGAAGACAAAGGAATACTGGAGTATTAAGAGTACTGAAAGAAAATAATTGCTAACCAAGAATTTTAGACCTAAACTATCCTGCAAACATTATAGCAAAACAAAGAAGTTTCCAGTCAAAGAAAAGGGAGAAAAGCAGCAGTAGCAGAACCACACGTTAATTTTTTTTTATGCTGAAAGTAGAAGGAAAATGATCCCAGCTGAAAGCAAAAAATATGCATGTATATATGTATTTCCGGAGAAGGCAATGGCACCCCACTCCAGTACTCTTGCCTGGCAAATCCCATGGATGGAGGAGCCTGGTAGGCTGCAGTCCATGGGGTCGCTACGAGACGGACACGACTGAGTGACTTCACTTTGACTTTTCACTTTCATGCTTTGGAGAAGGAAATGGCAACCCACTCCAGTGTTCTTGCCTGGAGAATCTCAGGGACGGGGGAGCCTGGTGGGCTGCCGTCCATGGGGTCACACAGAGTCAGACACGACTGAAGTGACTTACCAACAATATGTATTTCAGTTCAGTTCAGTCACTGAGTCATGTCCAACTCTTTGTGACCCCATGGACTGCATTCATGACTACTGGAAAAACTATAGCTTTGACTAGACAGACCTTTGTTGGCAAAGTAATATCTCTGCTTTTTTAATATGCTGTCTAGGTTGGGCATAGCTTTTCTTCCAAGCAGCACACATCTTTTAATTTCATAGCTGCAATCACCATCTGCAGTGATTCTGCAGCCCAAGAAAATAAAGTCTGCCACTGTTTCCATTGTTTCCCCATTTCTTTGCCATGAAGTGATGGGACTCAATATCATTATCTTAGTTTACTGAATGTTGAGTTTTAAGCCAGCTTTTTCTCTCTCCTCTTTCACCTTCAAGGAGCTCTTTAGTTTCTCTTCGCTTTTAGCCATAAGGGTGGTGTTATCTGCATATCTGATATACATGCATATGTGTTTATACATACATACATATATATATATATATATACACACACACACACACACATATATATATATATAATGTATCAGTCCTGAACATTCATTGGAAGGACTGACGCTGAAGCTCCAATAGTTTGGCCACCTGATGCGAAGAACCGACTAATTGGAAAAGACCCTGATGCTGGGAAAGATTGAAGGCAGGAGGAGAAAGGGGACAACAGAGGACGAGATGGTTGGATGGCATCACCAACTTGATGGACATGACTTTAAGCAAGCTCCAGGAGTTGGTGATGGACAGCGAGGCCTGGCGTGCTACAGTCCATGGTGTCGCACAGAGTTGCACACAGCTGAGCAACCGAACAACAACAATGCATATATGCAATATGCACAAAAGAGCACAAAAGATAAAGGTGTAGGTAAAACTACATCAACTACAAAAAATAACTTCTTAAGAATGCATGACAACAGGAACATAAAAGGAGAAGAGGTACTACTCAAAAACTCAGAAAATTGTCACAGCACAGGAAGCTGGCCCTTTTGTTTCCTTGGCCTCCAAATGCCTTGAATTCATCCCTCCCCCCTCAAATCCACCCGCATTCGCAGCTTCTTAACTTTATTAATATTTGTATGAACCCCAAATCTAGTCAGCAGTTAACTGGCTTTACTCAGTAAGCCCCACCAACCCAGAAATCTAACACAGTACCAAAGAAATGAAACCCCATGTAATTTCACTTCCATCCCTTTCCAAATAAATTTCACTTTGGGTGTAGGAAAGGAAAAAAACTAGTGAACAATACAGACCAGCCTCTGCTTGTTTTTGTTTTTAAACGCAAACTCCTACCACAATATACTGCCTAGTTCCTTTGGGTCACATTTACTAAATATATACTGCCTTCATCTTCCAAAAACATCGCAGCCGAATTCAGTGCTGAAATATTCTTCCAAGCTCCTTTTAATATGTCACCAACCAACTCTTGATTAATAAAACAAACAAAACCCTAAAGAATAAATTGGAAGACTAGTCATCAATAGCCCTAATGGAGTTTTAAAAATCAAATTTTACTTTTCCTCGTTTCAGATCACTCTTAACTTTATCAATAGAATTCTGAAAAGCTAATTGAATGAGTAGAAATATAATCTGACCTGAAATTTAACTGCAAATGTGTTTTTCACCTCTATAATAATTATTAGCAAATCAACAGCTGCAAACAGCACAAAGTCAAAACAACAACATGATGTGATACGCAACTAAATATCTGTTCTCATTTATTACGTGCTTATTAATGTTGGGGCCCACAGTAGGCCACCCCAAAATATGGCATATTGCTTATTTTGAATTAAAGTTACCTAAGAAAAAGCTGATATAAAAAGGGACACTTTGACCCTCCTCTTTGTCTTCCTGAAAATAGAAAATAAGTCTCCCACATGAGAAGTGCTCTCCCTGAATCTGAAGGTNGTAGGCCACCCCAAAATATGGCATATTGCTTATTTTGAATTAAAGTTACCTAAGAAAAAGCTGATATAAAAAGGGACACTTTGATCCTCCTCTTTGTCTTCCTGAAAATAGAAAATAAGTCTCCCACATGAGAAGTGCTCTCCCTGAATCTGAAGGTAGAAGGACACCCTTGTCATCAGAGACAGGGAATTCAGGGCCAAGAAGTGTGTAAAAATGAACCTCATTATCTCTTTACTACCACAAGTCTGCTGTTTAGATTCTTCACTAATTAAGCACCCAAAGCCTAACTCTTCAAGAAAATTAAAGATATCAAGGGAATATTTCATGCAAAGATGAGCACAATAAAGGAGAGAAATGGTATGGACCTAACAGAAGCAGAAGATATTAANTCATTGGAAAAGACTCTGATGCTGGGAGGGACTGGGGACAGGAGGAGAAGGGGACAACAGAGAATGAGATGGCTGGATGGTATCATGGACTCGATGGATGTGAGTCTGAGTGAACTCCAGGAGTTGGTGATGGACAGGGAGGCCTGGCGTGCTGTGATTCATGGGATCAAAAAGAGTCAGACACGACTGAGCGACTGAATTGGACTGATACATATATATATATATGTATGTATGATACATATATATATATATATATATATATATATTTAAGTGCTAGGTGATGAGGTAGTAGGGGAAGAGGGAAGAAGATAAACAGTATAGTTTTTATATTAACCAAGACTTCACTGGACTAGTAAGACTATTTCTTTCTAACAAGAGCAATAATAGTAGCTTTCTTGGGGCTTTCAATCTCAGTGTTTTTCGTTATTATGTAAGGAAAGACTTTATAAGCTGCTTTTCTTTAATCCTAAAAGTACCCATAAAGATGATTAGAATTTATCTTCATCGTCATTTCAAAACCCAGCATTTTCTAATCTAAAATATCTGGTTTTATATAGTTGTAAAATAACTGTTATTGCTGTTAGAACAGCCACATTATATATTAAATAGATGTTTGTGAACTGGCCTGGGTACATAAACACCCTTATGATGGTAGTTCTCAATCTCTGACCCATATAAAAATGATTCACAAGCCAGTACTGGCTCAGTCAGAGTGGTGTGGAGAGATGGAGGAGGGAAGTTAAGTAGAATTCATATACTCAGAATATATTAACCACTTAACAACTGTACTACCAGGAAAGTCCCTAGTGGCTTTCTATGAAATAATGCCTATTGTGTTCCAAACAATGAAAGAAAATTCTTTTTAAAAAGATATAATGTATTTTTATTGGAATATAATTGCTTTACAATGTTGTATTGGTTTCTGTTGTACAACAGCATGAATCAGCCATATTTATACATATAACCCCTCCTCCTTGAGCCTCTCTCCCTCCTCATCCTCATGCCACCCCTCTAGGTCATCACAGAGCACCAAGTTGAGCCCCCTGTGTTATAGGAACAGCTTCCTTCTGGGTATCTACTTTACACATGGTAGTGTATATATGTCAAAATGTATTCTTCATTAAAATTTTCCATTATTTTTTTAATCTTTGCCAACCATTGCTTCCTATCTCCAATTAGCCTAACAGATAATAAGGTAACAATGATGATTGGACAAGGAACTCGTAATATACATAGTAAAGCACTTTTCATGGACCCATGTGCACCTGATTGTGATTCAATATTACACACACATTCTTAATTCACAGTTTCCATTATTGAACATTACTATTTCCTATGATGAAACTAAATATGCCAGTAATTCATGATGTTTTTTAAGAAAGCACCATGCTTTCCAGGTACATACGTCCTGAATAGATTTGAGAATCTCTTCTGTATAGTGCATTTTCTTTTGTTAATATTTGTTTTTTTATTTGGCTGTGCCATATCTTAGTTGCTGCATGTGGGATCTAATTTCCTGATCAGGGTTTCAACTTGGGCCCCTTGCATTGGGAGTGTGAAGTCTTAACTACTGGACCACCAGTAAAGTCCCTAGTGTGTTTTCAGTGAAACAATGCCTTTTGTGTTCCAAACAATGAACAGAAAAATGAACCTTTAGAAGTTAACTTGTTCATAATAATAAAGCCACATAATACTTGTCTGTGCTTTCTGGTTTTCCAGACTTTACACTTTCACTGTGGCATGTAAGTTCTAATAGCTCTGCCTCTATTAGGCAGGGTCTATGGTCACCCTGCTTACTTAACTTCTGTGCAGAGTACATCATGAGAAACGCTGGGCTGGAAGAAGCACAAGCTGGAATCAAGATTGCCGGGAGAAATACCAATAACCTCAGATATGCAGATGATACCACCCTCATGGCAGAAAGTGAAGAGGAACTAAAAAGCCTCTTGATGAAAGTGAAAGAGGAGAGTGAAAAAATTGGCTTAAAGCTGAACGTTCAGAAAATGAAGATCATGGCATCTGGTCCCATCACTCCATGGGAAATAGATGGAGAAACAGTGGAAACAGTGTCAGGCTTTATATTGGGGGGCTCCAAAATCACTGCAGATGGTGATTGCAGCCATGAAATTAAAAGACGCTTACTCCTTGGAAGAAAAGTTATGACCAATCTAGACAGCATATTCAAAAGCAGAGACATTACTTTGCCGACTAAGGTCCATCTAGTCAAGGCTATGGTTTTTCCAATAGTCATGTATGGATGTGAGACTTGGACTGTGAAGAAGGCTGAGCACCGAAGAATTGATGCTTTTGAACTGTGGTGTTGGAGAAGACTCTTGAGAGTCCCTTGAACTTCAAAGAGATCCAACAATTCCATTCTGAAGGAGATAAACCCTGGGATTTCTTTGGAAGGAATGATGCTGAAGCTGAAACTCCAGTACTTTGGCCACCTCATGCAAAGAGTTGACTCATTNTCTAGTCAAGGCTATGGTTTTTCCAATAGTCATGTATGGATGTGAGACTTGGACTGTGAAGAAGGCTGAGCACCGAAGAATTGATGCTTTTGAACTGTGGTGTTGGAGAAGACTCTTGAGAGTCCCTTGAACTTCAAAGAGATCCAACAATTCCATTCTGAAGGAGATAAACCCTGGGATTTCTTTGGAAGGAATGATGCTGAAGCTGAAACTCCAGTACTTTGGCCACCTCATGCAAAGAGTTGACTCATTGGAGAAGACTCTGATGCTGGGAGGGATTGGGGGCAAGAGGAGAAGGGGACGACCGAGGATGAGATGGCTGGATGGCATCACCGACTCGATGGACATGAGTCTGAGTGAACTCCAGGAGTTGGTGATGGACAGGGAGGCCTGGCGTGCTGTGATTCATGGGGTCGTAAAGAGTCGGACACGACTGAGCGACTGAACATAACTGAACTGATGGTCTATTTCCATCCTCCAGATGAAGAAGTCAGAATGCACAGAATTTAGGTGAATGTTTCAAGCTTGTACAATTAGTAGGTGCTGGAGACAGGATTTAACTTCTGCTTTTCTGAGCCTAATCCAGTGCTCATTTCCATAGCTTATGTCATTATTTTATTTGCCATGAAATCAAAGAATGAACAATGTCCCCACTACTATATAACAGTCAACTTGGAAAAAGAAAGAGTAACATATCAAAAGCAAGTCCTAAAATCATCATATTCTTTTAATACTCAGAGGTCATAGAGCAACTTAAAGTAATTTCATCCTTGTTAACATTTTCTCTAGGAAGAAAGCGTTATTAATACCATGAAACAAAAATAGAATATCAGAGTGCCAGTAGAGTCAAATACCATTGCAAAGAAGTATTCTGTAGAACAAAGCAATTTTTTTTAATCTAAAGGATGATGCCAGACACACTGCTTTGTTGAATATTTAATAAAAAATTCATTCCCAAAATAATTCTGTTCAGCAGGAGATTTAACAGATTCCTGTTCCTTTGGTACTCATTCTACAAGGGCCAAGGAGCTGGGGGATCTTGATTACTGTGTGTTTGGGAGGGAAAATTTAGGTTGAATTAAAGCTTCATTCTTTATAATCTCTTAGATTTACAGTCGAGAAGGAATCATTCTAATGTCTCTTTCTTCCAAAACACAAGGCAAGTAATAACCATCTAAACAACACACTGGTGAAGAGATTCAATTCTGACCCCTACCTTCACTATGCAAGGGATTGAAAGCACTTCTTTAATTTTTAAAATAATAATGAGGGGACCAGCATAACATTTGCCTCAGTTATAATCTTGGGCATTTATGTATATAGAAATGAAGACTTTAGTAGAATAAGATTTAGTAATAAATAAGTAGAATAAGACTTTAGTAGAAGACTTTAGTAGAATAAGATTTAATAGTAAATCTTATTCTTTCAAGACAATGTTGAAGTTCCTGTGAAATTTCTTATAAATACATCTGTACCTTCAAACTACGGGCTTAAGAAACATTTCCCAAACAATTAAATGGTCTTGAAAATGAGCAACACTGGGTCTGTTAGTCACCCTTACAGGTTAGAGTCAATAAGCCATTTTATGTATTTGTTCATTCCAAATGACAATATTATACTTTCACCTGTTATAAAAGCAATCATATGTTTGAAAAGTAAACTATAGAAAGTTTGTAAAGCAAAAATTCCTCCTCATTAAGATATGAGAATATACCTCAATTCTTGATTCAGTTTGATTAAGCTTTCTCCAAACTAAGACAGCAGAGAAAAAAGTTTATCACTGCTTTAGCACCCACCTGCTCTCTATTTCCGGAGAAGGCAATGGCACCCCACTCCGGTACTCTTGCATGGAAAATCCCAAGGACAGAGGAGCCTGGTGGGCTGCAGTCCATGAGGTCGCTAAGAGTCGGACATGGCTCAGCAACTTTACTTTCATGCATTGGAGAAGGAAATGGCAACCCACTCCAGTGTTCTTGCCTGGAGAATCCCAGGGACGGGGGAGCCTGGTAGGCTGCCATCTATTGGGTCGCATAGAGTTGGACACAACTGAAGTGACTTAGCAGCAGCAGCAGCTCCCTATTTCTGACTATCACTTACAAATTATTGACAATAGTAAGTGTAAGGAAAGAAATTTTAATACCTGGCATGGCTAAAAGATAATCTCCATTCAATTAGGAGATAAATTATTTAAACAGCATTTCAAGGATGTTTAGATGACTTCAAAGAAGATCTAAAGAGAGAGATTAGAGGTCCCACCACTAGGAAAATGTGATCACTCAAACAACGGTGAGTCAACAATGGGTGACAGGTAAGAGAACAACTTGGAGATGCTCCTATTATCAAAGCATGTTAAGTGAGTCATGGATTCTAAAAGAAGCATTTGAGAGAAGATAATTATGTGTAGATGACTTATATCAAAGGATGCTATGCTGCTGCTAAGTCGCTTCAGTCGTGTCCAACTCTGTGCGACCCCATAGATGGCAGCCCATGAGGCTCCCCCATCCCTGGGATTCTCCAGCCAAGAACACTGGAGTGGATTGCCATTTCCTTCTCCAATGCATGAAAGTGAAAAGTGAAAGTGAAGTTGCTCAGTCGTGTCCGACTGTTAGCGACCCCATGGACTGCAGTCTACCAGGCTTCTCCTTCCATGGGATTTTCCAGGCAAGAGTACTGGAGTGGGGTGCCATTGTCTTCTCCCAAAGGATGCCATAAGAAACCATAAAAGTATAGATAATATAGAGAAAAAATTGGGGTAAATGAAGCATAGACCTTTCCTCCAGGGTTTGTAGTGTCCCTGTGATATTTAAAAATGTGTACTTACTGCAGAGTCCCCATTATTGACACCTGATGGCATTATCATTTTTTACACACAGTCATCAGGGCTTCCCTGGTGTTACAGTGGCCAAGAATCCACCTGCAATGTAGGAGACACAGAAGACATGATTTTGATCCCTGGATCGAGTTGGAAAGATCACTTGGAGGAGAAAACGGCAACCCACTCCAGTTTTCTTGCCTATAAAGTCCCACAGAAGCTTGGTGGGCTACAGTCCACAGGATCACACAACTGAGCACGCATGCGTACACAGTGGTTAGAGTCTGTAGACTCTTTGCTAGCAGGAGAACTTCAGGCTGTTGTCTATATATCTGAATGGACTTACACTCTCTTAACTATTGGCCAAATGAAGATATATGTGAAAGATCTTTGTAAAGTGAACAACACTATGTACATTTACAATAGTGCCCTCATTGTTAGGATGTCAATTATATGACAATCATTGGTACAGGGATTGTGAAAAACTTTTTTCAGATGCACTGTCTCTTCGCCTCTTGAGTTCTTAATAAATCCAGGCCCAACATGTGAAACTCGTATATTGTTTCAGGCTCAATGAGAATATTATGTCAACTCAGCTCATTCCACTTTATTAATCTTGCAATATGGTATTGTGGATAGTACATATCTGCATGGCTGTTAATGTGGTCTCTCAAAATATTTCCATGAGCAGCACAGAGAAATTTAGATTGCCAAAGTGGATTCTTAACCATTTGGAAAACATTACTGTGTAAGTTACTTAATGTATTAATTACAGCTTACAAATAGTTTTCAGCTGGCCTACCAACAAACCAATCATTATTGGGTACCTATAAGTTCCAGCACTGTATTTAGTGCTGAGGATACAATGATAAACAGGACATAAATAATCTCTGTCATCAAGGAACTCAGAGGTTAATGAAGAAAAGAAGCAGTAATAGGTAAACAAAGAGTAATTACAAAATGTGGTGAAGACTGCAAAGAAATCACACAGGGTGACATAAACAGTCCTTTTCTGTATCTTGCATATTGAAATATCTGTTCTTGGTCTTGCACCATTCTTGCTTACTTTCTGTTTTTAATATGTTTTAAATAAGACATAAATCAAAGAAAGGCAATGCCAAAGAATGCTCAAACTACCGCACAATTGCATTCATCTCACATGCTAGTAAAGTAATGCTCAAAATTCTCCAAGCCAGGCTTCAGTAATACATGAACTGAGAAATTCCAGAGGTTCAAGCTGGTTTTAGAAAAGGCAGAGGAACCAGAGATCAAATTGCCAACATCCACTGAATCATCGAAAAAGCAAGAGAGTTCCAGAAAAACATCTGTTTCTGCTTTATTGACTATGCCAAAGCCTTTGACTGTGTGGATCACAATAAACTGGAAAATTCTGAAAGAGATGGGAATACCAGACCACCTGACCTGCTTCTTGAGAAACCTATATGCAGGCCAGGAAGCAACATTTAGAACTGGACATGGAACAACAGGCTGGTTCCAAATAGGAAAAGGAATGTGTCAAGGCTGTATATTGACACCCTGCTTATTTAACTTCTATGCAGAATACACCATAAGAAACGCTGGGCTGGAAGAAGCACAAGCTGGAATCAAGATTGCCNCTGGACCAGCCACACAATCTCGCTTCACTTCTCCTTACGTGGTGTCCACACGTGAAGCTCTCTGGTGCAAATGTGGATAGATGGCCAGAGGTGCAAATGATCGACTCTTTATGTTTCTATTTTGATGTTGATTTGGTGTTTTTTGTTTGTTTGTTTTTCAACTTTTTTCTCTCTTGGGTCTGGGGAGCTGGGGTCTTTGACTTGGTAGCCTCCCTGGATGGTTTCCTTGGTGTGATCACACAGATCTCGCAAACACTGCTGCTGCTGGGGTGACGCTGTTGGAAAATCCTCCCCATTTCTTCTGGGGTATGGCTGGCCTGACCCCTCCACTCCTTAGGGGCTTGCCGTGAAAGCAGTGCAGCTCTGGTTTACAGAAAGGCAGGAAGGGAGGAGGGAAAGATTCCGATGCAGTGGGAGTAAGAAATTGCCAATTGTGCTGATAAAATGAGTCCTCCGTGGCCAGAAGGTGACACTGTCTTATGACACAGCATTGATGGGAGGCCTCTCCACGTAAATGAAGCTGAGCTGTCTGGGTAATGAGAAGGTGCTGGCTTTGAGGGCCTGGGCCCTGCAGGAAGGACTTGCTTAGCCAGCCCTTCCCAGGCGTGAGAACTCTGCTTTGGGTGCCTGCTGAGCCTCTGTGTGCTGCCTGCCCTCTTGGGGCTTATCTAGTGCCTCTCTTCTTTGGCTGATGCTCCAAGCACTTTACATTTATCTCAGTCATCTGCACACTCTGAGGAGTGGGGAAGAGACATATATTATTAGCGTCATTTTACAGATAAACTGGGACACAGAGCAGGTGTGGCACACAGGTGGAGCTGAGACTGAGAACACACATCTGACCCTGGCTCGCAGGACACACTGTGCCCTGTCCTGTCCACACTGTCCCCTAAGCCCAAACAAAGAGAAAAAAACAGCTTTAGAAGGAAAACAGTGTTAGCCCTTTCAGTTTAGTTCAGCTCAGTTCAGTCGCTCAGTTGTGTCTGACTCTTTGCAACCCCATGGACTGCAGCACGCCAGGCTTCCCTGTCCATCACCANCTGCAATGCTGGGGACCGAGTTTCAATCCCTGGGCCAGGAAGATTCCCTGGAGAAGGGAATGGCTACCAACTCCAGTATTCTTGCCTGGAGAATTCCATGGACAGAGGAGACTAGTTCGTTACAGTCCATGGGGTCACAAAGAATCCAGCACAAGTGAGCGACTAACACATGGTTGAACAATATTTTTTATGGTAGACAACTACAAAAAAACCCAGAAATTTGATCATCTCACTTCTATCACTAGTGCCTCATCTGTCTGCAAGATGTGTATAAGAGACAGGGAGAAGGAAATGGCAACCCACTCCAGTGTTCTTGCCTGGAGAATCCCAGGGATGGGGAAGCCTGGTAGGCTGCTATCTGTGGGGTCGCACAGAGTCGGACACGACTGAAGCGACTTAGCAGCAGCAGCAGCAGCTAGTCTACTATGAAGTAATCATAGTGATTATACTAGGCTCCCATACATCAAACATATTGCTGTCTCTTCATTATCAATGCATGAATCATTATACCTGTAAATAAACATGAATTTCTTCTTCATGTTATCTTTTCACTTTTTATGTCTAAAGTTAGTAATACATATAGCATCTTCAGTGTTTTGTATCATAAAAGACAGTACTGCTGTAGGTACTGCAAGACGGATTCATCTTGTAAACAACATAAATTTACGGTATTGATATAGTACAGTACTATAAAAATATGTCCTCTTTATTCTTTTCTTTAGCTTATTTTATTGTAAGGATACAGTATATAAGACATATACAAAATATGTGTTGATTGTTCATGCTGTTGGTGAGGCTTCTGGTCAACAGTAGGCTATTAGTAGTTAAGTTGTTGGGAAGTCAAAAGTTATACTCAAGATTTTTGACAGTGGGCCACCCCTAATCCCCCACATTGTTCAAGGAGCAACTGTATTTCAAATTAATTTGGAGCTGTTTTCTAATTCTCATTTATAAAAGAGGAACTATGTACATGATAGTTTCAAGGATATTTTAATCAAGAACAGTCAATAGTTTTTCAATGAGTCGTCCAAGCAGCATTCAATGCTTAATTCAAAAACCTAATCACAAAACAGTATGTAATCCTTTTACCAGTTTCTTTTCAATTTGTCTACAGATTTAAATATTTTTGGTAATCCTGAGAACTATTTTAAGAATTGTAGGAAGGGTGCTAAAAATCTATAAAGAATGATATTTAGTATCAATTACTCCAAACCCAGAGGAACCTCATTGTGAAGTAATTATAGATAGATAAATAAATCTACCCCTAGTTCCTATTAATATTTGGTTTTTGAACCCAGTTCCTGACACAAAGCTCCTAAAACTCTTGTAATCAAATATCCTGAGTTACAGGATCATATTTTTTCCTAATGTTCAACCTTGGACTTTGATTCTTGACACAGAGCTCCTAAATCTTTTGGAATTTCCTGGGTGACAAAAGCATCCTTTTTTTTTTCAAACCTGGGCTCTGACAGTAAAAGCACCAAGCCCTAACCACTGGATTCCCAAAGCACCTGTTGTTCTAATAAGACAAACCTGGGGGTCTCTGGATAAAGGCTAGTCACCAGAGAGACCAAGCATGATTACAGCCTTAGAATTTTCAGTCTCACCCCCCTATCATCTGGGGCAGGACTGAGGCTAGAAATTGAGTCAATAATCAATCATGCAACCATGCCTATATAATGAACCCTCCATAAAAACCCAAAATACACATCCCTATGCTGAGAAGGTGGCACAGAGCCTCCACAGGATGGAAGCTCCTGCTCTCAAGACCCTTCCTCTCCGCACCCTGTGCATCTCTCCTTCTGGCTCTTCATCTCTATCTGTTACTGTATCCTTTATTATATAATAAATCATTAAATGTAAGCAAAGGTTTCCCGTGTTCTGTAAGCCATTTTAGAAAAATTTTCAAACCGAAGTAGAGAAGGTGTTCATAGGAACACCAATTTATAGCCAATTGGTCATAAATACAACATAAAACCTGAGACTGGCATCTCAAGAGGGGCGCAGTCTTATATAAATGCCTCCCTATCTTGTAGCATCCGACACTGACTCCAGGTAGATGGTATCAGAACTGAACTGAATCATAGCACACTCAGCTGGTACAGTCAGAGATCTGCTGTGGGAGGAAAACGCACATATTTGCTATGAGAAGTATTTTGCGAGTATAAAAGAAATAAATGTGTTTTTTCACTAATTTAAAAATCCTGTAACATACCATTTGCCTGAGCATTTTCTCTTTGCGAACTTCTCGATCGTGATGTAGAATAGACATTCTTTCAGCTGCATCCATTACAAAGAATATGTCATGAATGCCATACAGGGCAGCTCGCAACTAAGTTCAAAACAAGAAAATATTATACCCATTTAAAAAGATGAGGTTAGAGGTCAGTAATATTATGTAGTCTTAAAGAAAAAGGTTAAAGCTTTAATTGAAACCTACTTTCAGTGGTTCAATCAAGGGAGAGAAATAAAACATTTCCATTTCCTAAGAGCCTTGAGGACACATGCATTACCTGAGCTAACACTCTTTCCTGAAGAGAAGCATCTTGTGCTGAAACAACTCCTCTCTTTAAAGGTGCTTCTGACTGAAAACTTCTTATAAATTCCATAGTATCCTGAAAAAAGAAATGCTCCTTCATTTTTCTAGGAAGATTTCATGATCATTGGAGTTTCCTTATGTTCTTTTTTTCAGTCAAAACAAATGTAAGTATACAAATAAAACTATTACATCAGAAGTCAAACAGCACTCACTTTAATGTGAGACAAAAAAATGCACAACCTACTTCATTTACCTATTTTTAAAAATTATCTGAATGAGATGAATCGATTTCTAAAATTTAAGCCTTTAAAGGGACTGAAAGTATTTGATCTGCCTAAATACCGAACTCAATTGTCAACTGTGTCAGAACACTGATAGAAACTAAGATGGAAATGCAATACAATTTACACAATCCTCTTACTTTTACAGTTTGTCGAAGTTGTTTCAGCTTATCTGTCTGCATAAGCCTACGAGTAAGGAATCCTTTTGCCACTGCAGTTACTTTGTTAAATTTTGCTTGCACTTCTGGACTGAAAACCTAGAAGAAATAGTATAGACACAACAACTTAATAACCTGAACATTATACTCAAGATTTCTTAGCTATTACAATGAATAGTTGGTACATATGAAATTCTTCTATATGTGTTTGCTGTGTTGTTTAATATCTAATAAAAGCTAAGCTTCTGATGTATCACAAAATATTTATGGTTCACTTGTAGAACCTAAAATAATGTAGCTCTTTAAAAAAGACATATTAGGGACTTCCCTGGCGGTCCAGTGGTTAATCTTCTGTGCCTCCACTGCAGGGGGCCTGGTTTCAATCCCTGGTCAGGGAAACAAGATCCCACATGCCATATGGTACAGCCAAAAACAAAATAAAATTAAAAAGACAGACAAGCATGCATGTATCATTAAGTTTGCCCACCTGAGACCACTTAGTTTTGGCCCTTCCAAAAGGCCTTGTTACTGAGAGTTTGGTCAAGCCACTAGTTGATGATCCCCAGAGGTAGAACGGTACTTCATTTGCAGAACCAAAGCTATGCTGTAGGGCAGAACTTGTGAAACCTTGAGAAACATACACATAGTATTGTATTTGATGTCAAAACAATTAGAATACACAGTACATCCAAATAAATATGACACTCGTTAAGAATACCAACTCCTCTGAAACTGATCCACACGCAGACTTAAAATATTTATGGACTTTAAGCTTATACACCAGATGGATCTTTTCAACACAAACAGCATTTCAGGATAATTGAAGATAAGCTCTTATTGGGGCTGGGGAATGAGATGTAATTCAACATCACCCAGGAGATAGCAAACTGAGTTTTCCCTTGAAGAATATCATCTGCTGCACGAGTGAACAAAGACTGGGCTCTGAGTCAAATTTCCTGATATTTTCCTTGCTAAGGTGGCTTTTCTTCACAAACACCTGCTCACTGGTCTTTGCTGCTATCATTTCATTTTTCATTGGTTAGTAAGCAGCTGGCAAATAGTAGCGGGTTGGGCATGCAATGACTAATACAAAGGAGGTACAATTTTAAAGTGTGCCAAACAAAATATCTTAGTATAGGATACTTTTTTTAATGTTAAATGATTTTTTAATATTTACCAGAACTATCTGAATTCGAAGTATGGAGTGAGTCCACTTGAGACAGCATTGAGTCTAGTAAACCAGAGTCACTTATCTTTCTCCATTCGAAGTCCATAGCATTGCTAATGTCCAATTCAGAGGCTTCTGCTGTAATTACCGTCTTCTCTTTCAACATTTTCTCCTGTTCTTCTATGTCCTGCAGATTAAGTTTATTACAATGTGGTAGGCTCTTTGGTTTAATTGTCTCCAAATAGTATCATTTTAGGCTCAGCAAAAGTATGTATGATTATCAACAAATTATTACTTCAGGTTTTCCTCCCTCAAATAAAATTGACAATTTAACTGATTCTAAAATTTGATAATCTTAAAACAAGTGTCCTTCCTCTTCTAATATACTCTTACAGAAGGCATATTTCAGCATCTACTTATAAAATACCTTTTAAAATATTAAAAATTTTGAATCAAGGATTCAATTAAGTATCCTTTTGATAAATTATGCATTTACTTTTAGATAAGCATCTAAATATTGTAACTCACACTTTAGCAATAAAAATACCATCCATGTAACAAAATCAATGACCCCCTTAGAATAAGATACACATAAGTAATAGTTACAAATATCCTCTACATGACCAAAATTCCACTCACCAGCTCTATATCTCTACATTTTAATTCCTCACCTTTTGCAGTCTTTCCTGTTCCCTTTCCTGCTCAGCTATGAGTAGTGATAACTGCTGGGCATGCTGTTGTTCTAGTCTCTTCCGCATTTCTTCAAAAGCTAACATCTTGCTTTTTAGTATCTCCTCGCCTTCTGAAAAAAAAACATGTCCCCTCAAATTTAGAAAATTCAGTAATATCTGATGATTTAAACCATCAATTTAAATTACGCTTCTAACCAGAGTATATTCCTGGATCCAACATAGTACAATCAAGATACAGCCAGATCACCATTCTGAACCAGTTTCTTTTGCTCTGCTTTCATTTCAAGGTCTGTATCTTATCACCCTCACCCAGTTCTTCAACAGATCCCTTCATGAACTGATGGAGACAAGACAGTATGTTCCATCCAGAGTCTCCTTACTCCAATGAACTTCAAGATGTGGTTCTTGTGTGCATCTCACCTCCATTTATTCTCTTCACTCTTGTCCTTTTCCAGGGTGTCTAGTATTATAGCTTAGCCTGTGCTTTATTTTTCTTTTAAATAAATGCTTTGATAGTATAAAGCTATTTAGTATAAAGTTCCAAAAAGATTAAATACTAAAATTCCAGGTATTTTAATTATTAAAAAATGTATCAAATCAGTATGACTATGCAACTTACTGAACAGAAAGTGGTGAGATACTTTGAATTGTTGATATAACAAGTATTACACAGATGTAGCACAGATATTCAGGGATCCACTGTAATTCCCCTAAATTCAAAGAATCCTTCTTTTCAAATACATAATGATTTTCACTGAAAATAATTATATTTGTCGTACCTCCTATAGTATTCCAATAATTTGTTCCTAAATCCATTTTATTCAGCTACAACAATTTGCATTTGTACATGGGCAATTTTTCATAGGTTGGGGGGAGGGGGGGGTCGAAAAGCAGTAGAATAGTAACTCTCGGCAAGAAAGGAAAAAGGTTCTCCACTTAACCACTCAGTCAATAGCAGGAGTCTATTCAGCTCTACCTTAAAAACATAAATGAGTGCCTGTCCAGGGGCTCCCTCTGTGGGAGGTGTGCCCAAGGTAGGCAGCCAAGCCATGGGCAGCTCTCAGTACTGTGCTGCCTCCCACGCCCACCATGACAGTAACCCAGCTGCCTCCATGACCGGCCTGATCTCCCACACGTGGCCTTCCTCTTCTGCCAGAATTGCCACTTAGTTAGTCCCTGTACTTTTGGTATCCACCAAGACAGCCTTAGCCTGTTGTGTCATCTATTTAGAGAAGCCAAGCCAGCTCCTCAGGTATCAACTGTTTTCTTTATTAGAGTTCTGATAAAGCTGCACATGCATTAAACAATCTGCCCCAAGCCAACTCTANTTAGTCCCTGTACTTTTGGTATCCACCAAGACAGCCTTAGCCTGTTGTGTCATCTATTTAGAGAAGCCAAGCCAGCTCCTCAGGTATCAACTGTTTTCTTTATTAGAGTTCTGATAAAGCTGCACATGCATTAAACAATCTGCCCCAAGCCAACTCTATTTTTCCGATAAACTTGGTCATTTTTAGTGTGCAATTTTATAGAATATAGTTTTTTTTCAGGAGGCTATATATCACATTAGAGTTAAAATGTCTGTGTCTAAAAACTTAATTTACTTGATTTATAAGTCTTTACTATCAGTAATGAAGAATTATGAACCATAACAACAAAGTAAGGCATAATAAGACTTGTTTTAACAAGTTGGTGTTAATATAACACTAGATGCAACAGAAATTTTGAAATAATTGTCACTACTAAATGTACCATTCTTGAAACATTACTCACAGAGCCTTATCAGTGCTATTTTCTCTAATAATTTGACATTAAAGTGTTTACTAACGGGTCAACTTGTGGCTCAGATAGTAAACAATCTGCCTGCAAGGTGGGAGACCCAGGTTCAATCACTGGGTCAGGAAGATCCCCTGGAGAAGGAGATGACAATCCACTCCAGTATTCTTGCCTAGAGAATTCCATGAACAGAGGAGCCTGGTGGGATACAGTCCATATGGGGTCGCAAAGAGTCAGAGACGACTGAGCAACTACACTTACACTTTTCAAAGGGCCAACTGCATAAGCATCTCACTACAAATCAAAGGGCAAACTGGTGAAAATAAAGGAAGACATAACAGCAATACAACGGATTAAAACTATGAATGATGCTTCATGCAAGAACTTTTTCTTTCAGTCATTAACAATATTCTCTATTAATACCAAATGGACTGTGAAAGATTCATAAATAAGAAAATCCTTTAAGAAAGCCTATCAAGTGGCAATACACTGTAGCTAATTATGCTTTCTGATAAATGAAAGTAACCTGAACGGGTGAAGACAATTATTATTCTGCAAATTGGCAATTAAAAGTACTAAATAAAGATGCCATCCGTTTGGCAGATATTAAACACTTCAAAGCATTCTTACCTTTGGAATTACTTTCTAACATCTTATTCTTGATGTAGACAGATCCTTTAGAATATCTTTTTTCTGGCAAATGTTGCCTTTCCTGTTCAGCTATTCCAGTTGTTACAACATAAGGGTAGTTTTCTTTTTGCAAATTATCAATATCTAAATCAAGTCTCCGTTTAACTTTCTCAAAACTGTTTTCCAAAAATTGTTCTTTTCCACAGGACACTGTAGGGGTATCCATCTGCTGTCTGGTATTCTGGTTCTGCATCAGTAAAGGAGATGGGTTTTTTACATCATAAGACTTATTCAGTTCCATCTGTAAGTTGCAGGAGTTTTTCTCTAACACATTGGTTGACTTGACTCCACTCACACTACCGAAGTTTTGACTCAGAACACTCTCTCTGGCGGCATAGGGCTCATGCAATCTTTCCCCTGCAGTACATGTACTGTCCATTCTGTGCGGTCCTCTCGCATCAGGTATTAACTGACCTTCCATGAGAGCAAGTCCATGAATAACTTTATTTTCTAATTGATTACCTGAAGGTTGACATACCTGATTTGATTTACCTAAAATCATTTCCTGTATGGCTTCTGTATTTTTGCTGACATAAACCTTACTTGAACAAACTGCTGCTAAATCAACTGGCAACTTTGGCACCATTTCATGTACATTTGTTTTTTCATCAGTTTCTTGAACAACTAACTCTACTGCCTGTTCTTTCCCTTTAGGACTTAATTCTGAAGCATTTATTGGGTTATTTATAAGTATATGACATGCTGATGATGGCCTAGAACGCCTTCGATGCATTTTAGGACTCAGGCTTGGCTCTGGGCTAGGTATTTTGGCATATGAACCAGTAAGACTTTTGATAACATTATTTTCAGTATCAAAAGTGGGAATGCCTTGGAAATTAGAATCAGTCTCTAAAACAGTGGAATGGCCAGTTCGTATAGATATGTCCACTTTAGAAAAGTTACCTAAAACAGATGTATTCATGCTGCTTGCTTGAGTGAAAGCACCTTGGAGAAGAACATTTGATTTATTAAGGCTTGGTTTGTCAGGAATAACTGAACCACAGTGTTTGCCTATCAACTGGGACTTCTCCTTTCCATTGTCAGTCACCTTAACAGCATCATTTTCTTTGTCTGAAAGACTCTCATTAACACTGCTCTTTACACTACTTCTCAGACCACGCCTAGACTGCTCCCTTTCTATATATTCCTTTGACTTTTTCATCAGGTTCTGAAGACTCATTATGTAGGGATCCGGAGTAACTTCCTCCAAAAGTGATGGATCTTGTTCTTCATTTGTAGGAAAGAGAACATCAGAAGTAAGTGTCTCTTGTGCAGCTGTTGAGGAAGTCTTTAAAGAAGCTTCATTTTCTGCCTGGCTAATATTTGAACTATCACATTGCTTCAGACAACTCAATTCTTCCGAGTCCCTAGTTAAGTCTATCACATTAGATTTAAATCGATCCTCATTATTCAGTGGCAAAATTCCAGTTATCTTTTCAAACTTTGCTAAAGTAGAGTGTTCAGTAGGGCTTGGCAAGATATTTGGAAGTGTAGCAGGAACATTCAAGTTTCTGACTTCTGAATTAGAGTAAACGGTTTCAGTCTCCCAGTGATGAAAATCACTGGCATTAGGTGCTTTTCTAACCTGAAAAAGGAAATACAAAAGTTAACACTTCATCACTACACAAAAAGCCTTTGATTTCATTGTTTTCTAAAGCAAAACTGAAATTGAAGATTCAGAATTCTAATATTTAAAAACACAGACAAAAACTCAGATGACCTTTTCCATGGTATTCTGTATCATATGGAGCACAAATTACTATAAAAAGCATCTACTGGTCATGTTGGACTATTTATTAAAAGATTAAAAGAAAAAAGTAACATCTAAATAATCTAATAAAATTATGAACATATGTACATGTCTATACACACACATATATATATTCATATAGCAATGTGCAATTTAATCTTGGAATAGAAGTATTTTCCATAACTTTCTTCTGGTTATATGTTATTAACATCACCAACTGCTTCTCCTATGAGAACTATCATCTAAGGATATGTATAAAATAAATACCAAGTCATTAAATTTCTCACTTAAATGATTCCTCTTTAAGAAAGATTAACTTGCCCAGGATGTTGATTAAGCAACAGTAATCCAGTACCAAAACTCTTGCCTCCCACATGCTTGCTCCAAATTTTAACTAAATCCCTCTGTATGATGAGACAAATTTGTGGTAAATGATAGCTCAGCTATGTAGTTTAATACTTGAAAAATAAAAACTTTAACTTAAAACCCAATACTTTAAAGCAAATTCCAATTTGATTAACCGATGACTACTTAAAACAACTGCCTGCTAATGAGTTTTGAACAAGCAAAGTAAGTTAAAAGCTTAAAAAAAAAAAAAAAAACTTAAAGAGAACAATTGTATACACAAGATTCAACAGAAAAAAAAATAAAATTACATTTTGGATCTATTATTTTTAAATAAAAAGTCAACTAGGATGTTTTCTAAAGATTCAGTTCAGTTGCTCAGTTGTGTCCAACTCTTTGTGACCCCATGGACTGTAGCACGCTAGGCTTCCCTGTCCATCACCAACTTCCGGAGCATAATTCTAAAGATTATACAAGCATACATGAAACTGGCAAAAATCATCACCATATTATCTTATGAATACAGACTCCAGAATCCTGAATTTTAAAAGATTTTTTAAGTTGTTTTGTGTTTTTTTTCTTAGACAACATGGCACTCCTATTTTAGCTTGTAAATCCCAAGACATGCAATTATTTCCAGGTACACTGCAATAAACAATACAATGAGATATACGTACAACTTCACAACTGAAATAAAATAAAAGGGATACATACTCAGGACACGTGTCCACAGGTTTAAGTAAAATTATTTCCTCAAAATAGCTAAACGTTACACACCTGTGATATTCAGCACCCATCCTTTTTATACATCACTAAAATAAGCCTTTGATTATACAATTAAAATAACAACAAAAACAATCTACCACAAAATCACAGATTTTACAGGTAAAATAGACCTTAGAAAGCTACTTGTGTAAGATAAAATTCTCTAACTGCATAATTAATTCATTACTCTATATTGTACATGCAGAGAAAGTTTTTATACTCAACAATAATCCCATTAGTACTATATATGAATTATTCCCTCAACAGACCAAGAATAATATGCCAGTTTTGTTCCAAAAATAGGAAATATGTAATAAATCAAAAATCCACCCTTGTTGTGCTACTCATTATAGTAGCACATAGTAGCACTCATTTTTAAATTCAATATGAAAAGTAATTATACTTTACAAGATCAACTACCCACAGCGAAAGGAAGGTAGCAGTTAGTAGGAAATATCATCTAGCATGAATTACATGAACCACACACCTCTAAGATTACAAAAGAACTAAAAGATGTAACCAGCAAAACAGTGCTACATATGGCAGAAATTATTTAACTTACTCGCTGTTTTTCTTTTTAGTATGACGATCCAGAACTTAAATTGTTTATACAAATCTAAAGAAACTGCAAAAGGTAAAGATGTGTGGTTTAAATAGTTTCAGTTTATATCTAAGATGCATCAAGAAAATTCTGTTACGTAATCTAAATTGCATTTGTATATCTAAGATCAGAATTTTCACCAAAAAATATTGGAAGCAGTTATTTACTTTAGCAGAGAATGAGAATAAGGTCACTGAGCCAATAGACTGATTAGTTCAGAGGTAAACTACAATGGCCAATTCTATCATTTTGTCACTGAGAATCCAATGTTTTTAGAGTCATAAGACACAGACAATAAGCAACTATACTCAGTGTATGGGTCCACTGTCTAAATACCCTCTGATTCAAGTACTGAGCATCACTAACAAGCAAGTGAATTTTCTTTGGAGTAACTGACATGGAATATTACAAATTACGAAGCTTCTCAAACACAACTGCATATTGGTAGTTAACTACTAAAGCAAATATATTTCTGAAAAATTATCATCAAGGCCTACCTCATGATTTCTTAATTACAATTCAAAAGAGCTTATATTACACACCTGAACATTTTCAAGAATCTCCTGGACACGAGTCAGTAAAGCCTTCTTCCTATTAACCTGCCTTCTTGCTTCGACATCAAGTGCTTTCTGCTTTTCTTGTTGCATTTCCTTTCTTTTCTCAATATTAAGCTGAAAAAATCATAAATATGTAATTACTTCTCATAAATGTAAAAATATCATAAAATCAGGAACTTCTGAACCAGAATAATTAAAGATGTGTGCAACAGGTAAAACTATCTATAGTGAAAGAAATCCGAACCGTGGTTGGGGTTGATAACTGGGATGAAGGATGTGAGATCTTTCTGTGGTGATGAAAATGTTCTGTATTGATGTGAGTTCTAAATGGATGCCATATATCAGAACTAAAAAAAAAGCTAAGTCTCCCCTTTTGAAAAGGGTTAGGCATCTTTTAGATATTTATAAGCCTTTCTTTTATTTTTCTGTGAACAACCTTACTGATTCACTATTTTTTAAAAAATTACTTAAAATCAAAGAATATTTACCAGTGGAGAAAGCACAGCCACTCCATGGAAGCGAATAAGTGAGATGCTTTCAGACTGGACAGGTAGAAAGCTCTCTGTGGATAATGATGCTTCTTGGATTCTGGAGAGACTTTTCTCACAAAACTTCTCATACTCCTCCATCTTCCCACAATCACACTACAGCAGGGGAAAAAAGCCATTTTTAATGTGCTGATCTTAAGTTTATTTGGCAAATCTGTAGAGCACTGAAATATTCCTAGAATTCACAATTTCTAGAACTGGGCTTCCAAGAGTTGTTTTCCTGATCAGGAGCTAATTCTTGGGCACAAAAAAGACCTCAAGACCCTGCCCAATTAAGCGTGGCTTTATATACTAAACATTTCTGAAGATTTGTATATAGTCAATCTTTAAATGTGATTAATTTGGAAAGGCACAAAGAATTCAGCAATGAAACCTTCTGAAAAGAAACGCTATACAACCTAACTAACTTCAGACTGTAAAACAATATTATCTTTTCTTCAGCAGGACTTATCTATACATCACAGGAAAAAGTATATAATACAAAGGTAGGAATCTCTCTTAGCAGAACGAAAAAGGGGGGTGGGGGCTAAATAAGAAAGATATTTACTTTCAAAAATTCTTCTACGACAAAGTCTAAACTATCACTTGTGTATCTTTAAGAATATAATTTGACTCCATGATAACTGGCCAAATCAGAAGTGATAAACAGAATCTATTGGCCCTCATATTAATTCTACTTTATAGTAGAAAAATGGAACCATCACCAAACTACTTACAACAATCAGTCCAGTAATTTCACAATTTCTGGAAAACTGTGATGGTGGCTATGAAAATATAAGGAAAGATTAGCTACCAATTCACTCATCCAGCATGTGTTAAATATTTGATTGCCTGTTTTCACAGTATTATGTCTGGCATTGTTTCCTTTAAATAAGCAAGGGAAAGGGAAAGAGAGCTATCACTGGACTCATAACCAACAAGGATATGAATTGTGAAAACTGAAAAACTAATACGACAATATTCCTTTAAATGTTCATTTTAAAACAATTGATTAACAAAAAAAAAAAGAGACAGGGAAGTGAAATTCAATTCATGACGTGGGATATGCAAAGATGAAATAAGATACAACATGATACTGCCCTAAGCCTCAAGGTACTTAAAAATTTAGTACTCTAATGTATCCGGAACAAACAATAGTACAAATGGAAATGAAGGAAAATCATATATGAAATTATGATTACATTATGAGAAAATAAGATTTATTGCTACTTTTGACAATAGATACTTTTGACTGGTAGTCCTTTTTTTTTTTTTTGGTAGTCTTATTAATAGCAAAACTTCTTCCTACCATCCCATCAATTCTAATTATCTCTATTTTCATTTATGCAAACTGAGAACTTAATTTCAAAGAAATGGTTCTCTAGCATATAAATGAGATTATCTTGCAAACTTAAATTCATAAAACAAGAAAATAAAATATAAAACAGCTTACTGCATGATAACCAAAGCAGGCCTCATTTAGTCTAGGCTTCAACCCACATTATATATTAAAAATTAGAATAGGCAGAAGCTAAGATATAAGAGAAAGTTAAATGATCCCCTCTCTACTAAAACACTTCAAAAGAATTTTTAACACAACCCACACATCCAGCATTACAAGAAACAAAACAGATTACTCATACAATTAATGTAATATACTTCCAATGGATACACAAGCAAAGTATGGAAGGTCTGGGAAATTTAAGGAAATAAAATATCTTTATGGTAATAGCTTTATATTTCTTTCAACTTCATACAAATATGCCTCATCGCTTCAGAAAGTTAAATTCACATCCCTTAAACAGTGTATGTTTGCCATACACACTACAGACATACAGCAATATATTATTATTACCGTATAACTTATGGCCTATGATAATGCATTAAACATCCAAATACAAGTCTAATATCATGATTATGAAAATAACCAAGTGACTCTATAGCATGAACCCTGTGTCATTCACTATCACACTATCCTGCTGTTTCCCAAGTTTCGTAACACTTACCCCTATCTGAAATTATCTTATTTCCTTGGGTTTTGTCTGTCTTCCTCCACCAAAATGTAATCTCCATAAGCACAGGTACCTTCTCAGTCTTGCTCACCACTGAATCCCCATTACATAGGACAAAGTCTGTACACAGGAGGCACTTCATAAAAATATTGAATAAACAGAATAGTTAGCTCAAATAATAAAGTAAATCAGAAAAAAGAAGACAGCGGACTACACTGCAAAGAAGCTAGCAAAGAAGAATGGAATAGAGAATAGGACTTTCATTGATGACCCTATTTCCAGAGAAAATGGTACCTGTAAACTGCAAAGGCAACCATTTAAAAATCGAGAGCCAGAATCCTATATAATTAAGCAACAGGGAACTCCGTTTCTCATGCCACAATTACCTCTGTTAACAGGGTTTTAAGGGAGCAGTGATTACAAGACCACTGCAACCACAAATCTACTGCCCCATACTTTACCACTAGGTATTACTGGTACACTTGAATTAATAATTTGTTGGCTACATCAAGTTCAGACATGGCCTGTCTTCTCCATTTAAACTAGGATCCTTCTCCAAATGAGCCTCTTTGCAAACCCCATAAGCTCACAACTCTGCTACCTGCTCCTCATCAGTGCTCCATCAGAATTGTCACTGAAGGGAATGTTAAAAGAACACAGAATATGTCCTGTTCACACATCCTAGCTACTTGTTTATCCATCAGTCTTTTCAAAGGGGCAAAAAAAGGGGGAAGCTTTCTTTTTCAGGCACACACGAGCTGTACGTTCTTGGCAATTCACTTACCATCTCTATGCCTCGGTTTCCTGTAAAATAGGTATAATCATAGTATCTGCTTTGACGAAATTCTGTGTGGATTCATTAATAGGACATGCAAAAAGCAACGAATGGGAGCAACTTTCATTAGGAAGAGAATGATGACGACTATTTTTTTCCACCAGTTTATGAATTCCTAGAGGGCAGTGACAGCGCTTGGTTTCTGGCAAGATTCAAATTAACTTAAAAACGTGGAGGTTGGAGAGGGAGGGGATATATGTACGNGAGCAACTTTCATTAGGAAGAGAATGATGACGACTATTTTTTTCCACCAGTTTATGAATTCCTAGAGGGCAGTGACAGCGCTTGGTTTCTGGCAAGATTCAAATTAACTTAAAAACGTGGAGGTTGGAGAGGGAGGGGATATATGTACGCCTATGGCTGATTCATGTTGAGGTTTGACAGAAGACAACAAAATTCTGTAAAGCAATTATCCTTCAATTAAAAACTAAATAAAATTAAAAAAAAAAAAAAAACGTGGAAAGGGAGACCTCAGCTTCCTCATTTTGCTGCGTTCATACCCCTCCCCATTAAGTCATCAAACTCTAGGCGCCTGCCATTTGCTTAAATTGGGAGCAGAGACTGGGGTTATAACCAGGTAGAAGCAAAGGGTGGAAACCACCTAGTAGCATGAGGGCCAATAAAGATAATTTGCTTTTTTATCCTTCTCCTTATGCCCCCCCAGAGTCACAAACGCAGGGTGAAGAATGCGCCTAGGCCCTTTAGCTGGTGATAACTGGCATTCAGAAATAGCCAGTAAACACCCTGGGACGCTCCCCTTGCCCGGGGGGGGAAAAAAAATGGTCCAACCAGTTCTACCAACAGGAGATGGTTCCCCAGTTTTGGTCCGATTTTATTTACTGGGGACCCTCTGCCGTCTCCCCACCGCCCCCAATCCCAACCTTCCCCAGCTCCTCTGATAAAAGCTCCATCCCGAGGACCCACCAGGCGGTGCCAGCATCTGAACTTCACCTCCGCGACCGAGGCCGCCGGCCCCCGGGGCACCCGCCTCCACACAGCCTGAGTCTTTCCAGGGGCTCGAGGTCCGGAAGCCCCTGCGCTCGGGTTTCTTTCAGCTCCTCAGCGCGCCAATTCCGCCCGCCCTGCGGCCTCGGAGCCGAGACCCGCTGAGTCAAGCCCACTCAGGCACACACCTGTTCTCCCACGGCCCCGGCAGGTTTCCTCCCCTAGCTCCTGGCCTTGGTAGGAAGCAAACTGCTCAATTGGTACTGACTGAAAATAGCTCCGTTCGCCGCCGCCTTCTCCTCCTCCTCCCCGCCATATTACGGTACTCTGGCGGCAACGCGGGCTCCTGGCAACCGCCGCCGCCACCGCCGCCACCACACCCCCACCTCCGGACTCCACCTCTTAGGGCCAGAACTTCCGGTGGCTGCTTCCGGGTCCGTTGGACGGGTTGGGCCTCCAGAAAACTACAATCCCCGAGTTGCTGTGCGCGCCTGGGTACGCGTCCCGGCCCAGCGATGGAAGGCGTTGTTCTTACGGAAGGCGCGGTGCATGCCGGGAAGCGTAGTCCTCACTGACAGCTCTCAAATTTTATTTCGTTAGGAGCTGAAGCCTTGAGAAATGTTCCTTGACGGTGCTATTTTTCATTTATCTGTAAAGAGAGAACTTCTTTCTGTACAATCGTTGGAATACATACAGTAGGCACCAAATTTTTTTTCTCTCTAAATAAAAAAAAAAAAGATTGAATTCTAGATGCCACAACTTTAAGCTTCAACACTTGCTTACTCTTGCAAATCACAGAGAAAATACCTCCAAGAAAGGAAGGCAGCAGGCTCAGAATGGCAGGAAAAGCAATGTTTTGCCAAAGTTCTCTGTCCAAACATATTGCCAGTTTTCTGTCAACTTGAAAAAAAAAAAAATACCACGAGAGTTGTAGGTATTTATTGTCCCAAATAAGTTTTATTTGGGACAAAAATGAGGACTATTACTCAGGAGGGAGAAGGCAACGGCACCCCACTCCAGTACTCTTGCCTGGAAAATCCCATGGACGGAGGTGCCTGGTAGGCTGCAGTCCATGGGGTCTTGAGGAGTCGGACACGACTGAGGGACTTCTCTTTCACTTTTCACTTTCATGCACTGCAGAGGGAAATGGCAACCCACTCCAGTGTTCTTGCCTGGAGAATCCCAGGGATGAGGGAGCCTGGTGGGCTACCGTCTATGGAGTCGCACAGAGTCGGACACGACTGAAGCGACTTAGCAGCAGCAGCAGCATTACTCAGGAGACAGCAATTCAGATAGTTCTGAGAAACTAGATAGGAGGAGATGTAAGAATTGGGCTCATAAAATCTTCTGAAAATACCCAATTTTTCCCAGAGCACAAAGTGCCTCATTCCTGATCTCCACCCTGAACTCCTTTCAGGATATGTTGAAGGTCAGTGGCTGCAGTGGCTAATAATTTAATCCTTACAGAGGCAAATGGCAACTGCCAATTTTTGTTGGCATTTTCAAAATATAATTAAACAGCTAGCCCCTTTCCTAAATTGGCCTTACCATCTGCCTCTCTTACCCTCTTTCCCATGCCAAATTTCTCATGTATAAAATAAGAGATTTAAACGTGCCTATCACAAGGGTAGTTGTAAGGAATACTTGAGATAATTTTTGCAGTTCCTTGTACAGAACCCCCATCATTAGACCTTAGTAGGAGAAGAAGTAAGGTTAGGAGGAGTAGCAGTAGAAATTTCATGGCATAAAACTGGGCAAGCATGATGTTAGTCCTGACTCTGCCATTATCGGCTCATTTAACAACTGGCCTCAGTTTCCTCGTCTATCAAATGAGGGCATTATTGAAATCCCTTCCAGCTTTACAATCTGATTATACCAACTTTACTCTTTTGTTGTTGTTCAGTCCTTGAATCATGCCCAACTCTTTGCAGCCCCATGAACTGCAGCACACCAGGATCCTCTGTCCTTCACCGTCTCCCAGAGTTTGCTCAAATTCATGTTCGTTGAATTGGTGATGCATATCTAAACATCTCATTTTCTGCTGCCCCCTTCTCCTTTTGCCTAGCATCAGAGACTTTTCCAGTGAGTCAGCTGTTCATATCAGATAGCCAAAATTTGGAATTTGAGCTTCAGCATCAGTCCTTCCAATGAATATTCAGGGTTGATTTTCCTTTGGATTGACTGGTTTGATCTCCTTGTTGTCCCAGACACTCTCAAGAGTCTTTGCCAGCACCACAGTTTGAAAGCATCAACTCTTCAGCACTCAACCTTCTTTGTGAGAAGAAACTCTCACTTCTGTACACGACTATGAAAAAACCATAGCTTTGACTATTCAGAACTTTGTCAGCTAAGTGATGCCCCTGCTTTTTAATATACTGTCCAGGTTTGTCATAGTTTTCCTTCCAAGGAGCAAGAATCTTTTAATTTCATGGCTGCAGTCACCATGTGCAGTGATTTTGGAGCCCAAGAAAACAAAAATCTGCCACCATTTCTACTTTTTCTCCTTCTATTTAACTTCAGGAAATGGGACCAGATGCCATGATCTTAGTTTCTTGAATGTTGAGTTTTAAGCCAACTTTTTCACTCTCCACTTTTACTCTCTTAAGAGGATCTTTAGTTCTTCTTCACTTTCTGCCATTAGAGTGGTATCATCTGCATATCTAATGTTGATGTTTCTCCTGGTAATCTTAATTCCAGTTTACGATTCATCCAGCCTAGCATTTTGCATGATATACTTTATATATAAGTTAAATAAGGGTGACAATATACAGCCTTGANTCTTTATCTAATTATGAGTAAATAACATTGTTCCAAGCCTGTCTCTTATACACATCTTCACTTTCTGCCATTAGAGTGGTATCATCTGCATATCTAATGTTGATGTTTCTCCTGGTAGTCTTAATTCCAGTTTACGATTCATCCAGCCTAGCATTTTGCATGATATACTTTATATATGTTAAATAAGGGTGACAATATACAGCCTTGGTGTACTCCTTTCCCAATTTGGAACCAGTCTGTTGTCCTATGTCCAGTTTTAACTGTTGCTTTTTATCCTGCATACAGGTTTCTCAAGGGACAGGTAAGATTTTCTGGTATTCCCACCTCTTTAAGAATTTTCCACAGCTTGTTGTGATCCACACAGTCAAAGGCTTTAGCATAGTCAATGAAGCAGAAGTACATGGTTTTCTGGAATTGCCTTGCTTTCTCTGTGATCCAACAGATGTTGACAATTGCTCTCTGGTTCCTCTGCCTTTTCTAAGCCCAGTTTGTATACCTGGAAGTTCTCAGTTCACATACTGCTGAAGCCTAGCTTGAAGGATTTTGAGCATAACGTTATGAGCATATGAAATGAGTGCAACTTAACAGTAGTTTGCTTTGTTATGTTCTTTTATTCCCTTTGAATCTGAAACATCCTTCTAAAGTCGACTGAATTCAGTCTCCAGAGAAAATACGCAACTGAAGCTGTTGTGAGAATAAATAATACATAAAGCACTTGCAGGAATGGAACCTGTAACAAGGTTGTGTGCTCTATAAACGTTAGCTGTACACTCTAACACTATTATTTTCCCCCATAAGAATGTAAGCACCATGAGAGCAAGGACCCTGTCAGTCCTGTTCACTTGCTGTTGCCCTAAGCATCTGGACTGGTGTTTGCATGCAGTGAAGTAAAAGTCACTCAGTCGTGTCTGGCTTTTTGCGACCCATGGACTATGCAGTCCATGGAATTCTCCAAGGCCAGAGTGGGTAGCCTTTCCCGTCTCCAGGGGCTCTTCCCAACTCAGGGATGGAACCCACGTCTCCCGCATTGCAGGCGGAATCTTTACCAGCTGAGTCACAAGGGAAGTCCCCGTGTCTGCATAACTTAAACTAATAAATAGTCTAAGCGTCATGCCCCTTCAAAGGAACCCTGGGCAGGTCCCTTGATGGCAAAATGGAGTCATTAAAATCTTTTCTGGTCTTAAGACTTTAAGACTGATTTTATATCCCTCCCCTTCTTTCTAATGTTTGAAAGCCTTGATAATAACAGTCCGGACTGCAGATTAACCCCAAGCCACTTTGGAACGCCAGCCGGGAGCCTGAGCCCGCCTCCGTTGCCTTGGCAGCGGCTCCGCCCCGAGCTCTGGAGATCCTCGGCCCTGATTGGCTGGGCCTCGGTCTCCTTCTCCGGAAGTAGCGGCCGCCGCCATTGTGCGGCGCTGGTCCACTCAAAGGGTGCTGGCTGCAGCCGGCGTTTTGGGCTCTCGTCTTAGCTTCTCGGTCTCCCGTACTGGGAGCCCGGCGGGTCCGGGCCTCCCATCCGTGCCGGTGCGGGCGCCGGCATGTGGCTGTGGGAGGAACAGGGGGGCCTCATGGGCCCCTTCTCCTTCCTGCTGCTGGTGCTGCTGCTGCTGACGCGCAGTCCCTTCAATGCCTGCCTCTTCACTGGCAGCCTCTACCTCCTGTTGCGCCTCTTCAGCTTTGAGCCGGTGCCCTCCCGCAGGGCTATGCAGGTGCTTAAGCCCCGGGACCGCGTTTCCGCTATCGCCCACCGCGGAGGCAGCCACGACGCTCCCGAGAACACGCTGGCGGCCATTCGGCAGGTGAGTCCCCCATGCCTTCCGCCCCTGCGCCCCTCCTGGGAGCTTGGGCTTTTGCCTGCCTTTCCGAAGGTTCCCCAGCCTTTTCATGATGGCCTTACCGTTCCCCATTCGTCCACAAAGAATACATTCAAGTGGCCATCATCCGTCTCAATGACGGAAAATCTCCTGACTTCCAAGTATTTATGGAACACTGCAAATACTGCTATATGCCAGGTACTGAGGATAGTCATGAACAAGACAGAAAGGGTCCCTGCTTTCACAGAGCTTGGCGTTGGAGTAGGGGAGACAGGCCTTTAACAAGCAAGTACAAAAAAAAAAAAAAAATCACCAAGAAATAGGCTAACGCAATAAGGAGTTACTAGAGGGAGAAGTCATGCTACTGTAGACAGAAATCCTGTTGGAAAGTGACCTTTGAACTGAAACTGTAATTATGAAGAGCCACCCATGAATCTGGGGGGAAAGTGCTCCAGGAAGTGGAAACAGCAAGTGCAAAGGTACTGAGGTGGTAATGAATAGTATATGACCTGACTTCAAGGGGTAAACGAAGGCTGGTGTGTGAATGAAGCAGGAAATCTGGCCTGGTTAAGGAGAGTCTTGGTCAGTGGTTAGCTTACATATTCTAAGTGGATCACTTTCACAGGGGCTGTCTTTATTTGTCCTCCAGAGTATCCAGGTCTTCTCCTTATCAGGATCCCCATGGTCAGAGAACCCTGGCAGCAGGACGCCTGATGATTTCTGCCTCCCCCTTTCACAAGGCTCTCTTGGCAGTCTCCAGACTTCATCATAATGATAGCTTGCTTAGTAAGAGAGCTTTGCAGTTGTCTAGGCACTGTTGCATCTGTGAAAATATATATGATCCTCTCATTTCTCTGAAACATTTTAACATTGAGTCAGGAGGAAAACTGACTCGAATACACACAGCTCTTTATCAAATTCAGCCTTTGACTCTGTTAGCTCAGCTTCTCTATACACCAGTGCCAAGAGTTTGGGGTGAAGTAGAAAGAGAAAGGAGCCACAGTGGGCTAATGCCCTCAAAACCATGTGTCCCCACTTTGGGAAGATAGTGAGAAGTTTTATAGTAATTGTTCAAAGAGGGCATGATCAGCTCGTGGACATTCTTCAGATGGGTTGGTGGTGAGGTAAGTGGGAGTCAACATCTTGAACCTTCAGGTCCAACTGGTCTGGGGTCTGCAAGCTTCTGGGCAGCATACCATCGTTAATCATAAATTCTCCCACTTGGAGGGGGTTTCAGTATCTGTAAATAGCTCAAAGATATTGCTGTGTTTATCTGTTGATAGGGAAACAGGACCTTGCCCCAAGACTTCTCTTGACTGTTTCTCCCTGGTCTCACATCCACTCCCTTCCCTGATTAACAACTGCTTGAATCTGCCCTTTGGAACTCAGGGAAGGTCATGGAGGCGGACTGAAAGCTGTTTCCTATAATACAAAAAGTGGGGGTACAGATAAGTCTCTGCCCACGAGCTCCACAGGGCCCTGCACGGTATCACCTGATTCCAAGCCCCAGTGCTCTTTGTTGTAGATTAGAATATTCATGTTCCAGGATGTTGAATTTGGAGTGACCTTTCTTTGTCCAGCTAGGGGACAGACAGTTTTGTGTGGTGAGCGAGTTAAGTGCTCTGTGTCCCAGTCAGAGTCACGGGTAGGATGTAGCAAGCATAGCATACCTTGCCTCACTCTGATCCTAGCTCTGACCTTAGTTTCCTCATTTGTAAAGTGGGAATAATGTTAATATCCACCTTGGACTGCAAGGAAATCTAACCAGTCCATTCTAAAGGAGATCAGCCCTGGATGTTCTTTGGAAGGAATGATGCTAACGCTGAAACTCCAGTACTTTGGCCACCTCGTGTGAAGAGTTGACTCATTGGAAAAGACTCCGATGCTGGGAGGGATTGGGGGCAGGAGGAGAAGGGAACGACAGAGGATGAGATGGCATCACCGACTCAATGGACATGAATCTGAGTGAACTCTGAGAATTGGTGATGGACAGGGAGGCCTGGCGCGCTGCGATTCATGGGGTCACAAAGAGTCAGACACGACTGAGCAACTGAACTGAACTGACTGATGGCAAAAACCATCACAATATTGTAAAGTAATTATTACCCAATTGAAATAAATTTTTAAAATAAGTATAAAAATAGTGAAGAATGTATTTCTCATTCTAAACAAATGGAAAGGTTTGATGAAGTAACATAAGTACATAGGAGATAAAATTGTCATGAAAAGGAATAATTACTATACAAAAAAACATTAATTGTTATTGGCTTTCATTTCAACTTATGTAAATTGCCTTAAAGTATGTTGTTGGTCAGTGGCCAAATCATAGCTGACTCTTCACAACCCCATGGACTACAGTACACCAGGCTTCCCTGTCCCTCACCATCTCCCAGAGTTTGCCCAAGTTCCTGTCCACGCCTTAAAGTATAGCTCAGTGTTAGTTGAGCACAGAAGGTATTCATAAGTATTTACCAATGGATGTCGTGGTTTGGCCAGGAACACATCAACTAAATATAAACCATATTAAATGTGGAAATATGCGTATGCAAAATACACATACATGGATAGAGTGTCATATCCTGTAGTGTTGCAAGGGAATTGTAGCTAAATTCCATTTATACCTTATGTATTTAGGTTGAACATGTCTTTATCTAATTATGAGTAAATAACATTGTTCCAAGCTGACTCCTGGTTTTAAGAGGAAATGAGATGTCATTTGGCTTGAGGTCATTGTCAGTGAACTGTTTAGCCATGATCGAATTTAGCTGCTGAAGACAGCTAATACAGACTGCAGAAGACATCCCTCTTGACGTCAAAGGAAGTATGTAGTTCATTCCCTTCAGAGTTTGTTTTTTGTCCTATTCTTCCTCCCTGTGCTTGTTTGCAGCTCATAATTTATATTAAACATTCCATTATGTAAAAATTCAGGGAAGACATTTTGACAGTGGCAGAATTTCTGGTAGGTTATAGAATAGCTAGAGAAGGAGAAACTTGAGAGAGGTGAAATGAATGCATTCCGGAAAGATTGACAATTACAACCAGTGACTGAAGCATGAAATTAAACCTGCAGTTCAGTCTCCACAGAGGGACCAGAGTGCAGCTTTAAAAGTGTAATTCAGATTAAATCCTGCCAATTTTGAAAACCCTCCAGTTGTTTTTCTATTGGACTTAGGTAAAATCAAAACAACTTTCTGTTTTGGGCCTTTTGGTTAAACTACCTTGGGCGTTTATTAATGGTGCTTTTAGCTTCATGCAATAGAGTCTTAACTTCAAATGTTTCAAACAATAAGCGGACTTTATTCCATAAGAGGTGAGTCTGGGAGAGGTAACTTCTCAGATGGTTTATTCAGCTGTGCAGTTTGTGATTGTGGAGAACTCTGTTTCTAGCTCTGTCTGCTCTGCCACCTGTAGCATGTTTGTACTATATTGATAGCCCTCATTGTATTGATAGTTGCCAGGTGACCATTGCAACCCCAGGCCTCATATTCTTATGGAGCACCATCTGACCTCAAGAAGATTCCACTCCCTCTTCCATAAGTCTTTCCAGAAGTCAGTTGCTCTGTGTCAGTCTTTCCATCTCCCACCCGAGGAGGGATTGGTAATACTCTACGTACAGCACAGGAGACAACTGAACACGGGCCAAAGCAGCTCTCTACCAGCAGGGAGAAGAGGAACAGATCCCTGCAGGCAGTCAGTCCTTTGTNTCATCAGATCTACTCCCATAATTTACATTTTAAGATAACAGAATTAGCCAGAAGGTTTAATTCAGAGACTTCCCTCAGGCAGAATATATTGTTGTTATATAATCCTAAGGAATGTAGAGAAATGTTTGTCCTTTCTTCCTCCTTGAGAATTCAAGACCCCTCTCTCCTTGGAGACCCCTAGACTTCTTATCAACCTGCCTAGGAAATGACTCTCTCAGCCTCAGGGGCGGGTCCCTGGGGTCCAAGGTCGCAACTCGAGAGGAACCTGCCACAACTCGAAAAACACCAGGAGGATCTCCCCTCCAGGCGAGATGAGGCCCTTGTGCTCTGCGGCACCTCACGTGAACTCACCCCATCTCTCACGAACCTCGACAGGTCCCTTCACACCCTTGCAGTGACTCCGGAATAGCCCGACATACAGGTCTAAACTCAAGAGCAATCTCGAGGGTCCCCTCAGAACTCAAGAGGAACCCCATGTGCCCCTGCTCCGCACGGAAGCCGGCTTCCTTTCCCTGCTTCTTCAGGGATGAATCGCCGACAGTCCNAGCGGAGCCTGGTGGGCTGTGGTCTATGGGGTCGCACAGAGTCGGACACGACTGAAGCGACTTAGCAGCAGCAGCAGCAGCAGCAGGCTTGACATCAAATTTTTTTTGTTTGACTCTCTTCTCCATTTAACTGTTTGGAGACATCAGAAAAAATAAGTAGTAAAAAGTTAATAAAAAGCTTTTTCTGTGATACTGTGCTGTTTAGCACACTAATCCATCATTTATCTTTTAAACAATTATCATGGCTTTTATATCACTGCACATTTGGTTAAGAGACTGCTATATTTAAACCCTGAGTGCTGAGACATTTAAAATGAAGGGAAATACATAGCAAGTTGAATAACGTTAAAGTATTTGAATAATTCAAAGCAACAATAAAAGCAATGTCACAATGCATAACAGTCAACAAATTGCTCAGGCAGTGACTTCTGTCAAAACTCAGATACATAATGGCTTTGACTTCAGGCAGGAATGATCTGGGGAGAGGTTTGCTGAGATGGCTAAAGAGGAGCTTAGTGTGGGTAGAGAAGGTGGGGAAGGACCTTATAGATTGGTGAACCATTGTTAATAAAAGTGTAGAGGGAGTGAAGGGTAAAGGGTGGTATGTGAACCACTTTGAGGGGCACATGGCTTTAAAGAAAGCTGCTGCTGCTACTGCTGCTAAGTCACTTCAGTCGTGTCCAACTCTGCGCGACCCCATAGACGGCAGCCCACCAGGTTTCCCCGTCCCTGGGATTCTCCAGGTAAGAACACTGGAGTGGGTTGCCATTTCCTTTTCCAACGCATGAAAGTGAAAAGTCAAAGTGAAGTCGCTCAGTTGTGTCCGATTCCCAGTAACCTCATGGACTGCAGCCTACCAGGCTCCTCCATCCATGGGATTTTCCAGGCAAGAGTACTGGAGTGGGGTGCCATTGCCTTCTCCATTAAAGAAAGCTACTGAATGAAAAAACAGAAACAAAGCTTGCAGTCAGATTGTTCAGGGCCCTAATTATCAAGATAATGACCGTGAATAAGCCGCCAACAGAGAAGTCTTATTAGCTCATTAGAAGATCAAAGCTGGGAGTAATCAAGGTTAATGATTNAGAAAGCTACTGAATGAAAAAACAGAAACAAAGCTTGCAGTCAGATTGTTCAGGGCCCTAATTATCAAGATAATGACCGTGAATAAGCCGCCAACAGAGAAGTCTTATTAGCTCATTAGAAGATCAAAGCTGGGAGTAATCAAGGTTAATGATTTTTGTCCTGTCATACATGGGACAAAAACCCAAAAAACATAGGGTAAGAAAGTGAACATTATTGATATGGAATCCCTAAGAGCACTCTGGGCTTCCCAGGTGGCTCAGCGGTAAAGAACCTGCCTGCCGATGCAGGAGACGTGGGCTCAATCTTGGGTTGGGAAGATTTCCTGGAGAAGGAAATGGCAACCTATTCCAGTATTCTTGCTTGGAGAATTCCATAGACAGAGGAGCCTGGTGGGCTACAGTCCATGGGGTTGCAAAGTCCTGGACACAACCAAAGCAACAACAATGGAGCAAAAATAGACCCAAACAAAATATGCAGATATATTCAAACAATTAACAATGTTTAACCTATTGCCAATATTTTCTTTAAAGAAAATGTATTTTTATCATCTATATTAAGATAGATGGCTATGAGGTGGAGCTAGTGGTAAAGAACCCACCTGCCAATGGAGGAGATGTAAGAGATGCAAGAGATGTAAGAGATGTTGGATCCCTGGGTCGGGAAGATCCCCTGGAGAAGTGAATAGCAGGCAACCCACTCCAGTATTCTTGCCTGGAGAATCCCATGAACAGTGGAGCCTGACAAACTACAGTCTGTGGGGTCACAAAGAATTGGACAGAACTGAAGTGACTTAGCATGCATGAGAACTGTGTTCCACCATGGAAAATTATAATACCATGTTATCTGAAGAATGTATTTTCAGTTGTATGCACATGTAGATTGCAACAGCCTACTCTTCTTTCTTTAGAAAATTNGAACTACTTGTCTATTTTGGAAATTAATCATTTGTCAGTTGTTTCATTTGCTATTATTTTTTCTCATTCTGAGGATTGTCTTTTCACCTTGTTTATAGTTTCCTCTGCTGTGTGAAAGCTTTTAAGTTTCACTAGGTCCCACCTGTCTATTTTTGTTTTTATTTCCATTACTGTAGAAGGTGGGTAATAGAAGATCCTGCTGTTATTTATGTCATAGAATGTTTTGCCTGTGAGTTTTATAGTTTGTAATCATACATTTAGGTCTTTAATCCATTTTGATTTATCTAGTTTCATCCTTTTGCATGTAGCCATCTAGTTTTCCCAGTACCACTTAATGAAGAGACTATCTTTGCCCCATTGTATATTCTCGCCTCCTTTGTCAAAGATAAGATGCCTGTAGGTGTGTGGGTTTACCTCCGGGCTTTCTGTCTTGTTCTCAGATACCATATTCTTAAACAGGCCTTCCCTGATAGCCTTGTCTAGTGACTCCTGCCTGCCTTTAACTTTCACATTACCCTCCATTTTCTTTTTCAAACTTTTATCACTACTATAGTACATGTAACATGTTTATAATCTCTTTCTCCCCACTAAAATGTAAGATCCATGTTCCTTTTTTTCATTGCTCACCAGTCTCCTCACTACTTAGAACAGTGCCTGATACATAGTAGGCACTCAATAAATATTAACATTTGTTGGAAGAATTGTGTACAAGTAGCACATCAGAAAAGATGATCAACACCGTCAGCCATCAGAAACATGCAAATCAAAACCACAGTGAAATACTTCTTCATACACCCTTTGTTGTCGTTCAGTCGCCAAATCATGTCCAACTCTTTGTGGCCCCAGAAACAGCACTTTGTTGGCTTGGTGCCCTTTATGGTTGGCTTCCTGGAGGAAGGCCCCTGCTCAGGGGCCCAGAATCCGAATCTTGCGGTCTTTACAGGCAGTGGCCAGCAGGCTGCCATTAGTGTGAAAGACATGGAGAGGATCACATCTTGGTGACAGTTAATTGTCTTCACGGGGTTCATGATTACAGACTTCTTTGAATCCAGGTTCCAGACCATCACCTTGTAGTCGTAGCTGGAGCTGAAGAGGATGTTGGCAGCCGTGGGGTGCCACTCCACCAGGCCCTCTCTGCAGGCATGGCCCACCAGCTCCTTCCTGAAAGCTGTAGGTTCTTGGTCAGCAGCTGCTTGGGGATGCCCCAGATTTTAATCATGGCATCTTCAGAACAGGAGGCGATCTCAAAATCATTGAAAGGGTTCCATCTGACATCTAAGACATTCCCTCTATGCCTGCAGACCTTCAGGTAGTGGGGGGTCCAACTTTCCCATCTGGTGCAAGGGGATGACGAGGAAGGCACCCCCACCAGTACACTCAGTCACAACTGCAATGAAGCTGGGGTTCACAGCACAGAAATGATTGTCTGGGACACAATGGGTGATGGGCACAGAGTCATAGCAGTTCTTGCTGGCTGGTTTGCCAAAGATGTGGCGGAACTTGGAGCTCCAGTACTGGGGGTGCTATGACATCTTAAAGTCGCTCTAGTGCCTCGCAGCTGCCGCTCCCATCTTTTAGGGTTTTAAATAGCTCTGCTGGAATCCCATCACCTCCACTAGCTTTACTGGCAGCAGTGCTTCCTCAGGCCCATTTGACTTCATGCTCCAGGATGTCTGGCCCTGGGTGAGTGACCACACCATCGTGGTCATCTGGGTCATCGCGATCTTTTGTGTACAGTTCTTCTGTGTATTCTTTCCGTTTCTTCTTGATCTCTTCTGCTTCTATTAGGTCTTTACTGTTTCTGTCCTTTATTGTGCCCATCTTTGGATGAAATATTCCTTTGATTTTTCCAGTTTTCTTGAAGAAATCTCTGGTCTTCTCCTTCTGTTGTTTTCCTGTATTTCTTTGCATTGTTCATGGAAGAATGCCTTCTTGTCTCTCCTTGCTGTTCTCTGGAACTCTGCATTTAGTTGGGTGTACCTTTCCCTGTCATACCCACTAGGACAGGTATAAGCAAAAAGACAAGAAGAAGTATTGACAAGATTATGGAGAAATTGGAACCGTCATACACTGATGATGAGAAACTAGTCTGGCAGTTCCTCAGAAGGTTAAGTATAGAATTACCATATGAACCAGAGGTTCCACTCCTAGGTATATATTGAAAAGCATTGAAAACATGCACTGTGTAAAAAGGTGTATCATACAAGAATGTTCACAAAAATCAAAAATGTTCACAGCATTATTCATTATAGCAAAAAAATGGAAACAACAGAAATGTCCATCCGCTGATGAAAGGGTGAATAAAATGTGCTGTATCCACACAATGGAATATTGTTTCACAGAGAAAAGGAATGAAGTCCTCATACACATATACCATGAATGAACCTTGAAAACAGTATGCTAAATATAAGAACCTAGTCACAGAAGATTGCATATTACATAATTCTGCTTTTAGAAAATGTCTAGAGGAGGCAAAGCCACAGAGAGAGAAGTAGATTAGTAGTTGCCAGGGACTGGGAGGGTTGGAGAGGGAAGTAGGGACTGACTGCTAATGGGTATGGGTTTTTTTTTTTTAGCAGGGGTGATGAGGAAGTTCAGAAATTCATTGTGGTGATGGTTGCACAATTGCAAATATGCTTTTAAAAAATTGAATTGTATACTTTAAATGGATTAATTTTATGATATGTGAATAGTATCTCAAAAGCCATATGAATATGATGACTTTGGAACTTCCCTGGCAGTCCAGTGGTTAAGACTTAGGCTTCCAACACAGGAGGCTGGGGAACTAAGATCCCACAAGCTGCACAGCATGGTCAATAAATAGATACAATGACTTTATTAAAGCAGATACTTTAAAGTCAGTTTTGTCGAAGGATAATTTACATACAATTAGAGGTATATTTCTGTATACACTTTGATGAGTTTTGATAAACATATACCTGGGTAGCCACCACTTCAGTTCATTTCCGTCACCCTAGAATATTCATATGTATTCTCTTTGGAGTCAGCCTCTACTCCTGCCTCTGCCCTAAGGCAATCATAGATCTGATTTCTATTACTATACTGTGCTATGTTATTCTATTGCTGATTGTTATTGCTAAAATATAAGAATTTGTATTATATGGTTATTTCTCAATTACTATACTACACTGTACTATTATTCTCTCACCATTGTTATTTTTTGTGTGATAGCCAAATAAAAATGCCTGTAATGAATAAAAGTATAATTGAACCTAATTACTAGCCTCAAAGAATGAGGTTAACATTTGTGTTGCAGTGAGAGAGATGCACTGTGAATACTGGAAACGTGATCTTGTTTTATGTTATAAAATATATAACCAGTGTTGATTTACCAGTGCATAATTAATATCTTTAACTTAGAAAAGGTGCACTTTTATAAAAAGATGTACCTTTAATTAGTGTACGTGTAAGCATTACATCTTAAATAATGACGTTTTCGCTGAGGCATAAGTGTTTTTCTAGTCATAATAGCTTATATTGAGTGCTGTCTCTGAGCCAGGCACCAAGCTTGGTTATATACATGCATTATTTCTAAATTCTCACAACAATTCTTAAGGTCCTTAGAAAAGCAGCATCATAAAGATGATGAAAACAGGCCAGAGTAATATAAGTATTTAGATGACATAGCCAGTTAGTGTTGGGATTAGGATTTTTAGAGTGGGAAATCTTAGTAATACATGTGAAAATCAACCTTTGAAGCCTAAAAAAAAAAAATACAGTTATTTATCTTTATAAGTGAGGTTAAGAAAGGATTTAAGTAAAATAGACAAATCTCCACCTATAAAGGACATAATAAATTTGACTGTATTACAACTATAGTCATTAAAAAGAGCATAATAACAATAGCTAATATTTATTGAATGTCTACTATGCACTACTGCAGTGTCGTATATTTTTATTGATACTTAAGTGTGTAGCAAATATATAAAGACCTATAAGGGATTGATATGGAAATAATGCACATCCACTTGGCAGTTACCTTTGCAGAAGAGGGTAGGGATTTAGCTGTATCTAGCTGTATCTGTAGTGTGATAGTAAGGTCATGTGGTTAAGAGTATAGCCTCAGGACTTCACTGGTAGTCCAGTGATTAAGACTCCATGCTCCCAATTCAAGGGGCGCAGGTTCGATCCTTGGACAGGAAACTAGATCCCACATGCCTCGCAGCTAAGAGTTAGCATTGCCTCAGTGAAGATGAAGATTCCACATGCCACACCTAAGACCTGGTGGAGTCAAATAAATAAATAAATATTTTTTAAAAAGAAAGTGCAGCCTCTACCACATCCTTGTTTGTGTAACCGAGAGCAAGTTTCTTAATCTGTCAGGTTTTCCTCAGCTGAAAATGAGCCTATCAATCA